>JBBGZY010000035.1:1200000-1672500 GCA_037952925.1 Lithobates clamitans
ACTAACCTCCATAAAAAGCAGGTCCTTCTATTGAGCCTTGACATTAACAAGGCTTTTGACAGCGTTCTCTGACCTTACTTGTTCTCAGTACTACAACGTATGGGCTTCAAAGATGAATTTTTAATGGGTATACAGTCACTTTACCTACATCCCAAACCTAGAATCAATTTATTAGGTTTCAACATTGACTTTTTCGCACTGGACAGGGGTACTCGACAGGAATGTCCCCTGTAACCTTTATTATTTGGTCTAGCCTTGGAACCCTTAGTAATCGCTATTAAACAATAAAACTAGAAAAAAGGTGCAAATGAATCAACAAAACTGTAAAAGAAATATCTAAATAAATATAGTGACTGAAATAATTGGATAACATTAACGATTGGATAAGTGAATATTCCCCTCTGCAAACAGAAAAAGTGTCCATCCACCTCTACCTCATGGTTAAAGGCAGACAACATGTATGTAACAAGCCCAGGAATGATGGATCTCTCCCTCTGTTTTTCAATTTCACTGCAGTCTAGATAATAACAACTTTTGTCTAGTGGTCCTTCACTAGAGTTCTTGTCCTGCCGATTATGTGCCGCTTGGTAACATGATAACCAGGAGGGCACTCACAGTGTAGTACTAAAAAGCTTTATTAAAATGTATATACATAAAGCTCCAAATAAAACAGCTAAAAACTTACAAGCCACTGCTGCCTAGCTAGACAGCAGCATGTCACGTCAGTAAGCTCAAAATTCTACCCTATGAATGTTTCGTCCAATGAGAAATTATCAGCCCCAATGATTTTCTATGTGACGAAGCACAAATAGGGCAGAATTTGAGCTTATTGACAAAACATGCACTCTAGTACAGGACTGCTATGCTGTTGGGATCCAGGCTGCAGTGTGATAAAGAACAGAGGGAGAGATCCATCTATCCCTGGGCTTGTTACACGTGCACTGTGCCTCTATCCATGAGGTAGAGGTTCTGGTAAGCTGAATACTTACCTCCAGGTGTTGGGCATTCTATCCCTGATAACTGCAGATCCAAAACATAGATGTCAGGTTGACTGATTTTTCTGGTGGATTACACTTTGCACTTTATTTATGAATGATTTTAGGGACATTTTTTTCTGTTTGCACAGGAGATTATTCATTTATCCAGTTTTGGATGTTATATGATTATTTTAGTCACTTATTGATCTATTTTTTTTTGTTTTTGTAGAAAAATATTAATATCCAAACTCTTTGAAAGATTGTTTGGTGCTTGTATGCTTTCTAATTTGGATCCCATAGGGGCCTACAATCTCATTAGGTTGTGGAAAGGCAACAAGTGAAAGATGGCCTTCAACACAAGGATCGTTCATTATGAGTATCTCATGATGCCCTTTTGCTTGTGCAATGCCCTGGCTGCCTTCCAAAACTTCAGCACTGAAGTTTTCCCTGGCCTCTTCTAAATGTGTGTTATAATATACCTAGATCAGGGATATGCAATTAGAGGACCTCCAGCTGTTGCAGAACTACAAGTCCCATGAAGCATAGCAAGACTCTGACAGCCACAAGCATGACATCCAGAGGCAGAGGCATGATGGGACTGGTAGTTTTGCAACAGCTGGAGGTCCGCTAATTGCATATCCCTGATCTAGATGATATTCCTGTTCTCTCATCAGACTTGTACACCCATAGTTGTTACATAAAAAAAAGTTCCACAGTGGCATTGGGATAACCGTCCTTACACAAAGTTGAAAAAGTGTCTTTCGCAAGAAACTTAGGTTCCATTGCTTGGCTACATTGCCACTGATCAAGGTGTGCTCATGCATCCAGGCAAACATTGGACTTAGACTGGACTCAACCAACTGGACTGAAAGCAACTCAATGATTTTTGGGGTTCAGCAAATATTACCAGCAATTCATCTACAGCTATTCTACCATGTACAAAGAAACCAAGCATACAAGGTCCAATAGTAAAATGAAATAATAAATCTCAAACAAATGAATAAGAAATATGTAGACAGAGTCCAACAACTAAATAAATGTTGCTGAGAATCCCTATATGAAGCAAATCTAAAACACCTGCCAAAAAAACACCATGTGCCCACGATTAACAAAAAAAAGGGGTTTATAAGGCTTGTAGCATGTTATCAATGTTCACATGGAGCATTAAACAATTTTATCATCCAGTGCAAACTCCAAGTTGGACACAGGGGTAAGTGAATGACTTGTTGCTGTTGCACAGTTCTGAGGATGCTTAAAAAAGATAAATCTCAAGCACCCGTTAGGAAAAAAAAAAAAACATTTGCCCATTAATAGCAAAGTGCACACTCTAAGGAGGACAAAGAGGTAAGTGAATGACTCTTTATTATAGCATAACGCTCTGTCATTTCAAAGCCATTGTTTCTAATTTTTAAGGACTCTTTAATGACTGGCATAGTACCACTGGATTGACGTGTGGGTCCTATATTTAAAAAGAGGTCAAAGTCTTTACCAGGTAACTATAGACCTGTTAGTTTAACGTCTATAATTGGGAAGATACTGGAGAGTTAAATAAAAGATCACATAGATGAGTTTTTGCTAGAAAAAAAAATAAATTTTAAACAAAAGTCAGCATGGATTTAAGAAATACAGAAGTTTTCAGACAATTCTGATTTATTTTTATGAGTTGAGCAAAACCTTAGATAGAGGGGTGGCTGTGGACATAGCATATTTGGATTTTGCAAAGGCGTTTGACACAGTTCCTCACACACACATCTAATGTGTAAGGTAAAGTCTACAGGCTTGAAAAAATCGATTTGTAAATGGCTAGAAAACTTGCTAAAAGACTGTTTTCAGACAGTAGTGGTTAATGACTCTTATGCCCCGTACACACGGTCGGATTTTCTGATGGAAAATGTGTGATAGGACCTTGTTGTCGGAAATTCCGACCGTGTGTAGGCTCCATCACACATTTTCCATCGGATTTTACGACACACAAAGTTTGAGAGCAGGATATAAAATTCCGATCGTGTGTACACAAATCCGACGGACAAAGTGCCACGCATGCTCAGAATAAATAAAGAGATGAAAGCTATTGGCCACTGCCCCATTTATAGTACCGACGTACGTGTTTTACGTCACCGCGTTTAGAACGATCGGATTTTCCGACAACTTTGTGTGATCGTGTGTATGCAAGAAGAGTTTGAGCCAACATCCGTCAGAAAAAATCCTAGGATTTTGTTGTCGGAATGTCCGAACAAAGTCCGACCGTGTGTACGGGGCATCACACTGAATGGTCCAAGGTTATCAGTGGTGTACCCCAAGGTTCAGTGTTGGGACCCTTACTTTTTAATATCTTTAAAAATTATATAGGGTCTACGATAAACCAAAAGCATTTGTACAATACACTGGATTTCGATCGCCCCCTTTTGAGATTCGAAGAGGCACTAGACAGGGTTGCCCTTTATCCCCACTATTGTTTTTATTAGCAAAAAAAAATAACAATTATATTAAAGGTTTGGAAATTACAAGTCATCATCATATAATCTGCCTTTTTGCTGATGATGTCATCTTATTTATAACACAACCCTTGACCACCTTACGCAATCTAAATTTAGAACTAGTTGCCTTTCAAAACATTTCTGGTCTTTATATTAATAATATTAAATCTAAAGCCCTGAACATTAATATGTCAAATGCCAATATTATTCATATTAAAACACATTTTCCTTTTCCCTGGGAAGACTTTGCCTTTTCTTATTTAGGCATTAAAATTACCTCTTCTTACGATTCTCTGTATAATGCTAATTTTCCATCTATTATACGTCCCTTGAATTCTCTTCTTGGGACATGTTAAAACTATCAAATTTCATGGTTAGGACGCATAGCATCTATCAAAATGTTTTTTTTACTAAAATTACTTTATTTATTTAGAGTACATCCTATTATTATTCCTTCCCATAGTCTAATATCAATTCAAAATTTAGTATTTTTCTTCATATGGCAAAAACTAAACCCAGAATAAATAAAGAAACTCTTTTCCAAACTAAACAAAAATGGAGGACTAGCTGTTCCTAATATTTCTGCTTATTATTCAGCTGCTTAAATATCTCATCTTATGGGTTACCATAACTGTTCAGACCCTCCCTTATGGATCTCCCTGGAAGCCTCCCAAATAGACCCTATAACCACGTCCTGTGGTCTGATGAGACCAAGATAAACTTATTTGGTTCAGATGATGTCAAGCGTGTGTGGCGGCAACCAGGTAAGGAGTACAAAGACAAGTGTGTCTTGCCTACAGTCAACCACGGTAGTGGGAGTGTCATGGTCTGGGGCTGCATGAGTGCTGCCGGCACTGGGGAGCTACAGTTCATTGAGTGAACCATGAATGCCAACATGTACTGCGACATACTGAAGCAGAGCATGATTCCTCCCTTCGGAGACAGGGCCGCAGGGCAGTATTCCAACATGATAACGACCCCAAACACACCTTCAAGACTACCACTGCCTTTCTAAAGAAGCTGAGGGTAAAGGTGATGGACTGGTCAATCTCCAGACCTAAACCCTATTGAGCATCTGTGGGGCATCCTCAAACAGAAGGTGGAGGAGCGCAAGGTCTCTAACATCCACCAGCTCCGTGATGTCATCATGGAAGGGTGGAAGAGGACTCCAGTGGCAACCTGTGAAGCTCTGGTGAACTCAATGCCCAAGACGGTTAAGGCAGTGCTGGAAAATAATGGTGGCCACACAAAATATTGACACTTTGGGCCCAATTCTGACATATTCACTTAGGGGTGTACTCACTTTTGTTGCCAGCAGTTTAGACATTAATGGCTGTGTGTTGAGTTATTTTGAGGAGACAGTAAATTTACACTGTTATAAAAGCTGTACACTCACTACTTTACATTGTAGCAAAGTGTAATTTCTTCAGTGTTGTCACATGAAAAGATATGATAAAATATTTACAAAAATGTGAGGGGTGTATTCACTTTTGTAAGATACTGTATATATAATGATTTTTACGTTGTTTGAAAAAAAACTTTCCAAAAAACCCTCCAGAAGCCATATTGAATCTCAAACCAATAAACTTCACCAATACCCAATTCCATCTTTTGACATTTTTATTCACTGCTGCTAAACAAACCTTGGCAAAAGCATGGTGGTCTTCCAAAAGCATGGTGGTCTTCCAAATTCCAATTCAGTTAGGAACAAAATGAATTGGTTTCTGTCCAATGAAGAACTTGCTGCTATTGTTTGTGATGATAAAAATGCTAATCTTTGTATGTATATGATTTGTACTGTTTTTCTTTCTTAAAAACAATAAAAATATTTATTAAAAAAATTATATAGGGTCTGGGAATAAAAGTACAATTTCAGTCTTTGCAGATGACACCAAGCTATGCAATGGAATAAT
This sequence comes from Lithobates clamitans, assembly GCA_037952925.1. Classification (NCBI taxonomy): domain Eukaryota; kingdom Metazoa; phylum Chordata; class Amphibia; order Anura; family Ranidae; genus Lithobates; species Lithobates clamitans. The sequence goes on from JBBGZY010000035.1 coordinate 1,205,368, forward strand.
GCCCTTCAGGATGTTTCCAACTTACGAGCTGACCTCAATGCACTGTTTAATTGGGCAACTGTGTGGTAAATGAGTTTTAATGTTGATAAATGTAAAGTTAGGCACTTATAAATAATAAATATGCATGTACCATACATATTAGGGGAGTACAACTGGGGGAATCATAAACTTAATAATGGCATGCAATGCAAGGCTGCAGTTTTCAAAGCAAGCAAATCCTTTCTGGCCTGAAAAGTGGTATGGTCTGCAGAGAGAGAGAGACATCATTTTGCTGGGAGAACTGGAGAAAGTGCAGAGAAGGGCAACCAAACTGATAAGAAGCATGGAAGAGCTCAGCTATGAGGAAAGATTAGCTGAACTGAATTTATTCTCTCTTGAGATGAGGAGATTAAGGGGGGGATATGATCAACATGTTTAAATATACAAGTGGTCCATATTGTGAACTTGGTGCTGAACTTGTTGTTGGTATATATATATATATATATATATATATATATATATATATATGAATAATATTTAAACCTCTAACCAAAATGAAATAAAAATAGTGACGCTAAAATAAATAATAAAGTGAAAGTAAATATAAATTGCTGAACATGCAACAATAAATATTAACCATCCTGTGACAAGTGTGAAAATAAGAGAACAAATAGTCTATAATAAAGCAGTCAAAATCTTCCAGTATTAAAGCTTTATGTGATGTCTTCTCAAATCTTCCACCACACCACTATGTGATAGTGATTCCGCTCCCTTCAGATAGTGCACTCACCAGCTTCCAATGCCTTACACTTCCGTGCTTGGCTATAGCGCTTTCAACCACACACAAAAGGGGTTAAGTAAATTCCAGAATCCAGCTGTGAACATCAATCAGGATCTCTACAGAAGGCAGGGGATCTGATGTCATACACTGCACAGCATAGAAAACTGTGTAGAGGGGTTGTGTCCTTTCCCTCCACTCAGAGCTCAGATTGAACTCAGCTCCCTGCCCTATGCTGTGCAGTGTATGACATCAGATCCCCTGCCTTCTGTAGAGATCCTGATTGATGTTCATGGCTGGATTCTGGAATTCACTTAACCCCTTTTGCTTGACACTCCTTGAAGTGCCCAAAGATTTATGACGCACTGAAATGTTTTCAGGTATATTAAATAGTGAATGCCCAATTCAATACTGTATTAATCACACTAATGCCCCGTACACACGGTCGGACATTGATCGAACATTCCGACAACAAAATCCATGGATTTTTTCCAACGGATGTTGGCTCAAACTTGTTTTTCATACACACGGTCGCACAAAGTTGTCGGAATTTCCGATTGCCAAGAACGCGGTCACGTACACCACGTACGACGAGACTATAAAAGGGCAGTTCAGAACCAAGCGCGGCACCCTTTGGGCTCCTTTTGCTAATCTCATGTTAGTAAAAGTTTAGTGAGAGACGATTCGTGCTTTTTTAGACTTGTGGTTTTCAGATTGTTTTCTGCTGTTCAGTTTGTGCTTGTGGGTTTGTATCTGGTCTTCAGTGCGTGCAGAGAGTTACGTGTCACTCTGTCATTGTGTTCTTGTTCATTCGTTACTGTTTTTCAGGGCGCTCTTCACAGGCCTTGCTGTTCTTTAGTGCGTTCTGTTACTGCGTTCTGAGCAGCCGACCGTTTTCTAGCCATGTTGCGTATACGTACTCCTTGTAGAGTTTGTGCTGTGCGGGGGCTTGGTGTCGGGGTCCTTACCTTGACACAAGTCCAGTCCATGAACAGGGTGAGAAGGAGTTCATTGACCAAGAATTGGTTGCTCCAGCGTGACCAGTTCTGTCATATGCCTTTGCTCCGTGAGATCTGTGAGAAAAATCCTGATGATTTCAGGAACTTTCTCAGGATGATGGACCCCGTATTTCCCCATCTGTTGGCTTTGCTGACCCCCTATATCCGCAGGCAGGATACCTGCATGAGGCAAGCCATCACTCCGGAGCAGAGGCTGGTCACCACCCTGCGGTACTTGACGATGGGGAGAAGCCTGCAGGTTCTCAAGTTCTCGACAGGCATCTCCCCCCAGGCTCTAGGATCATTATCCCAGAGACCTGTTCTGCCATCATCCAGGTCCTGCAGAAGGATTATATTAAGGTAAGATTTTTATCCTTTAATATCACATTTTATTGTATATAATGTTTGCTAATGTATTTCTTTCCTCATTCCCTAATTACCATGATTGTAATTTGCTGTGACTGTCCCCTTTGTCCTCATGCATGCTGGAATTTTAGGCGTTTTTTTGTCCTTCATACATATTTGCCTTCACTTACCTCCCCAGCATGCTCTCCTGGGCCTATATTCACCTCGTGTAGTCAATTAACAATCTATTTTGTCAGCTCCATAGTAGTGGTTTACCCTAAAAACCCCCTAAAATGAGTGCCAGAGGCTTTCTTTTTTGTGTTCCAAAATCATTTGGAACCCTCCCTCCCCCCCAACTGCTAACTCAGCTGATACCAATCCACTATCTGCTGACTTTGGCAAACCCATACATACTATACCCACCTCTTTAGTGGTCATATTTATGGATGAATTCCCCAAAGCATGTAGTGCAAGGGCCTGCCTGAATACTTACAAATGGTACTGTTTAAAGTTTTTGTATCCTATTATTATCTTGATAGGTAATAGCAGAATGTAAAAATGTGCTTCCATTTGTACAGTGTGTATTTTTATCTTTGTATTATGACACTTCTTACTAGTCCAGTGGGCTACCAATAGTGTAAAGTAAGGAGGGGCTGGCCAAAGTAATACACATTATTTAGGCATTCATCTCTCAATGAAGTGGAGAGGGTTACCTGTCCCAAACATATCCACTCCCCCCATAAAATTTAGCAAATGGCCCATGAGAGGGGGGATCTGATAGGTGGACCTTATACCTTTGTCTTTAAATACTCCCTAAAATAAATGTTATACTGATGTTGGCCAAGAATGTTTGTGTCTAATCTGCTTTCCATGTTTATGTGCAAAATGATTAATTTTATTTTCTTGTTTGACTCCACAGTTTCCTTCCACGCCACTGGAATGGCAGACTGTGGCCTCCCACTTTGCCCAGCGGTGGGACTTTCCTAACTGCGGAGGGGCAATTTATGGGAAACACATCCACATCGTCCCACCACCCAACTCTGGGTCATACAATTACAAGGGGTTCAATAGTATTGTGATGATGGCGGTGGTGTTGGCTACTTATGAGGTCCTGTATGTGGACGTGGGGAAGAATGGCCGGATGTCCAATGGTGGAGTCATCGCCCAGACGAAGTTCTACAGGCGTCTCCAGAATGGCAGCTTGGACTTGTCACCTCCAAAAGACAATGTGGAACGTCTTTGTTGCGGATGAAGCATTTGCGCTGGGAGACCATCTTATGCGACCATTCCCTATGAGGACCCTCACCCCAGACCAGAGGGTTTTTAATTACCGGCTGGCCAGAGCCAGAAGAGTGGTGGAGAACACATTTGGAATCATGGCCAGCCGGTTCCGCCTATTTCTTACACCCATACACATGGCAGAGTATAAACTGAATCATGTAATCCTAGCGTGCTGTGTTTTCCACAACTTTTTAAGGCAAAATTCTGCCAACTATGCTGCCTGAGTTGGGCCTGAGGCCGGAATTCCTGGAACTGAAACAACCCTGACGGTGCTTGAGGCTGGCCATCCTGGCTTGCCCCCCCCGAGTGCCCACGAGGTCCGTCTTAGCTACCTTGAATACTTTGCGGGTAGGGGGGCATCAATATGCCAGACAATGTATGATACATTTTTCAAATTAAAAAAGCATTTTAACTACTAAAATGTTTGGTGACTTTTACTGCTTGTGTTTCTTTTAGCTGACCCTGACAGAAATGTGGGGAGTCCTGAAAATGGCGTGATTGTGTAACCTAAAAAAGCACTGTTGGGTTTTATTTACTAAAGGAAAATCCTCTTTGCACTACAAGTGCACTTGAGACTGCACTGAAACTGCACTTGTAGTGCAAAGTGGATTTGCCCTTAGGAAATAACCACCATTGTCACTGAAAACCACAATTTTACCACCACAAAATTTAAGGAGCATTGAAACAATAATCCACACATTCTTGATTATCAATCTTTTTAATACAAGCACAATCACATGTGCATTTATAAAAGGTTTTTAAAACAAACCAACATGTGTTTGTTGTATAACAATTTTTTGGGTCACATTAATAAAAGTATAAATGTCCATTTAAGGTAAAACAGCCATGTTTCAAACCAACACTAAATACACAAATCTGGAACCTACAAAGTTCAACTTTTGTAGAAATTGAAGGCAATATCATACATGTGTATTTAGAAACGGTGTTTGATATTGCGTTCAGATGGGGTGAAGTCACCCCTGGAAAAGCCAAATTTTGAAGATGCACACAAATTGCAGAATGTCAACATGTGCTAGCTGCCATCATGGGAGATCAAGGGACGTGTTTTGGGGGTGCAACCCCTTCCTCACAGCTACTTTATTATTGAGGAAGGGGTTGCACCCCCAAAACGCCTACATTGATCTCCCGTGATGGCAGATAGTACATGTTGACACACTGTGTGCATCTTCAAAATTTGGCTTTTCTATAAAATGTAAAAAAATGTAACAAATTCTTCCATTACAAATACTACCAAAAAGTCAGGGATTTGGAGGTCTTTTAAACTCTCCTTAAAACATCAATGATGTTCTTCATTTTGTTTTTAACCTCATTGATGTTTTTCTGGATGTTTTCCAAGTCCCTATTACACCCCATAATCTCCCCGATCAGGATCTGGGCACTCTCACTGGTGAAATGACCTGGATCCACAACATCACGATCACCTATAAAAATACATTTAAAAAAAAAAACATGTATTATAAATCTGCCGGCATCCATCTCTTAGCTGAGCCTGTGGTCGCAGACACTCACCTGTTGTGGTGACTAGTTCCACTACATCTTCCTCCTCCTGCTCTGCTTGGCTTTGGGGGATTTCCCCTTCTTCCAGAGGTGGGGGGTCTGTGGTCTCCTTGGATGAGGGTTGTCCTCCGAGTCTTTTCTCCCCTATGTCCAAAAAAAAATAGGTATACTTAGCACACAGATATTTGATGGCAGAAATAGGAATATGAAACATTGCTTGGAAGTGGGGTACAATTGTCTGTTTGGTCAGCGTTACAAGAGGAATAAATATTTTTTTCCTTTGTCAAGCTTGAATACTTACCTGTTTTGTACAAGCTTCACAGATGGAGTCACCCCTATAGTATACACTGGAGCACCTGTGTGGGACCCCCTAATAAAAAGGGTGTTCTTGTGTCCCACACTAGTGCTCCAGCGTCCAGATGTGTAAACAGCTGCTGAGTGTCCTCTTCTTACACAGAATCTAGTTTGCATTACATTCTAGTTACAAACCCATCTAGACTCCAAAATTATTTTAAGAGAAGTAGGCCAGAAAAAAGGTATTCAAATGCATATGGCCAAAACAATGGGGTTTTCTATGCCGAAAGAACAATGTTTCATACAAACGAACAATGTGCCCATTAACATGAAAGTTGCCATTTTAAACTGTACAACAGTAAAGAAAAGCACATGGAGCAGCACAAACGTTATAAAAATAAAGAATAGGAACACAGGACAAGTACTTACGTTTTTGCAGCACTCTCCTGATCCTTCTGTACTGCTCATGCTCCCTTAATTTGAGGTCCGACCACCACTTCCTCAGTTGATCCTTCGATCGTCGTACCCCAAAATTTCCGGTGCAGACTCTTGACTACGTTCGCCATGATCTTGGCCTTTCTGACATTGGGGTTTGGGTAAGGTCCATACTTCCCGTCATAGTCGGCCCTCTTCAGTATGTCCACCATCTCCAACATCTCCCCAAAGGACATATTCGATGCCTAAAATCGTCTCCTCTGGGATTGCGATGTTTCAGGCTCCGGGCTTTCCTCCTCCTCGTTGCTGTAATTGGCACGCACCTGCTGTGTCTCCACCATGTGCTCTTCCCCCACTGCGCCGAACGAGAAGGGGCGGGGAATAGACTAAAAAGAATGTCAGGGGTGGGCGGAGTTTCACACATGCGCAGTGTATATAAAGCATAACACGTGTGCATAGTACGTATGATCTGTGAGCGGAGGAAGGAGTATCGGAAGCGCCGATCGTGATAACGAAGGTAAGATCTAAACTTGGGCCTATACTCTTTCTATATTGCGGCCTATATTGTAACAAGATTAGGAGAGTTTTGCATGACATTAGGGTTTGTCTTGTGTTGTGTCTTGCAGATAAAATGGATGGCTTCAATGACCACAACTTCCTCCCCCTGTTCGTAGACAAATACAGGGAGCTGCCCTGTCTGTGGCACATTATAATCATAAACAAAAGAGGCAGGCAGCGTTGGAGAAACTGCTGGAGTTGGTGAAGCCGGTGGTCCCCACAGCAACCATCCCCTATTTAAAAGCCAAAATTAGTGGCCTGAGGAGCACTTATCTTAGGGAGTGCAAGAAGGTCACAGATTCCCAGAGATCCGGAGCTGCAGCAGATGACATTTATGTCCCCAGGCTGTGGTACTATGAGAGACTTCGTTTTCTGTCAGATCAGACTGGAGTCAGGGAATCCCTCTCAACCCTTCCTTCCACTCTTCCTTCCACCCTATCTTCCACCCCAGCTGAGGCTTCTGATGTCCAACCTGGGACTTCCAGCCAGGAAGAAGTGGAGGAGCCCAGCTGAAGCCAGGTATAGCATTGTTCTACAGATTTCTGGTCAATAAATTTAATGATGTTTATTAGATGTTATTATTGATCACTAATTGCTGATTTTATAAAGTGTTTTACATATCAAAAGACAGTAATGTGCAAAAATAATTGGGACAAGAATGAAAAATGCTGGGCTCAGAATGATAGTCTGTTATATTTGTTAACTTTCAATTAGCAACAGTCATGAGATGAAAATTGTGTGTGATTGATGAATAAAAAACTAAAAACTAAAACTAAAACGATGTCCCTTTTTCAGCCTCAGCCAAGAAGAGGCTCTGGAATGTGGCACACAGGAGGAGGCGGGGGGAAGTGTCAGCCAGGAGGAGGCGGGGCTAAGTGGCAGCCAGGAGAAGGCGGGCCTAAGTGGCAGCCAGGAGAAGGCCGGGCCCAGTAGGAGCCTGACCGAATCGCAGGTTCCTCCCCTCTGCCTTCCAACCAAAAGACCCAGGAAGGGTAGTCACGTGCAGGATTCAGCTCTCAGGCTGATTCAGGAGGCTTCTGCGTCCCTCAGAGCCTTACCCACTCCTGAAGAGGCCTTTGTCTGCATGGCTGGCACAAAACTGCAGGGCAGGGCATGCAGGAGGGGCAACGCCTCATGTGTGAGGACCTTCTTTATAAAGTCGTAACTAAGGGGGTGAGGGGCGAAATCACACCCAAAACCCACCTGTGTGAGTTGGACCATCCTCCTCCTCCTCCTCCTGCCACAACGCCACCACCAGAGCCACAGCGTGGAAGGAAGCGTGGAAGGAAGACCAGAGAGTGATGACCTGGGTTCAGTCTGGTCTGACAAAAGATGTAGGCTCTTGTATGATCACAGCCTGGGGACACAGATGTCATCTGCTGCTGTTCATGATCTCTTGGACTTCTGGACCAGACTGCACTCCCTTATATATGGACTCCTCAGGCCACCAATTTTGCAGTAAAATAATTGATGTGTGCCCTGGGGGCCAAAGGCTTCGCCAATTTCTGCTGTTTCTCCAGCGTTGCCTCCCTCTTTGTTTGGTTCAGATCCCTTAATAAAGGAATTTTTGTTTCAATAATAATTGCCTATGTGTGTTTTCCTTCAAAAAGGACAGTTTGTTTGCAGGTACATTTCAAAAATACAATGTGAAATTAACAAGAGACACCAACACCAAACAATCTCCTTGAGATTAAATAATACACGATAATAATGGTGTTGTGGTAACTTGACACACAAAACACACCCAAAAATATTCTGGAGTAAAAAAAAAAAAAAAAACGATCAGGAAAAAAATACAAACCCAAAGATAACATATTGCTTTTTTGTCAGATGTGACAAATCAAAATATATTGATGAAATCATGATAAATAATAAAGAAAGAAGTTTGTAAGAACTCTGTGTGAATATGAGCAGCAAAACAACTTCATTCTTCTCAAAAATAAAAATAAAAACAATGACGCACAGTCTGCAAATGAAAAACAATGATCAAATACGACACCCGCCTTTTTTTTCAAGCTAGGGATAAGGGACTACATAAGTGCTTAAATAAGAAGGAAAAGGGGAGGGGACAGGACTGGAGCCAGGAAACAGAAAGCCACCCACAACATCCTAATGGCACTCATGTTACGCTCTTAAAGGATCAAATAAATCAAAACAAAAAGAATAAGAAATATATAATGGGGCCACACAGTATATGTACTGTATATTATACCATATCATAAAATCATGTATACAGAAAAAAAATCCAAAAAACCCCATTATCATGAAAACAATACACAGTAAATGAATGGAAAATATGGATAATAAATAATATAAATACTCAATACAATTGCAGTGCTGCAAGACTATACTTATACAACACTATAAAAGTGCTGATCTATTCAATTTAGCGGGACTTCCAACAAAATAGGGACAACTAGAATACTTTGTGCAGGGCTCAAAACTTCAAGTCCCGAGCCACTAGCCAGATCTTAAGAATTACTCGCCACCAGTTGCCCCACTCAAGCCCTACCATGCCCCACCCCTAATCCCACCCCTAATCACACTCTCGTAAATTATCTGATGAAATGACACTGTTAAATGTTTAATTAAGTTACAAAAATAAATATTAACAACAACAACTTTAACAATATTAACAAAACGTATATCAGTGCAGCCTCATCAGTGCCCATCAGTGCAGTCTTATTGGTGCCCATCAGTGCAGCCCCATCAGTGCTGCCTCATCAGTGCAGCCTCATCAGTGCAGCTTCATCAGTGCAGCCTCATCAGTGCAGCCTCATCAGTGCCCATCATTGCTGCCTCATCAGTGCCACCTCATCAGTGTCCATCACTGCCGCCTCATCAGCGTCCATCAGTGCAGACTATCAGTGGCTATCAGTGCAGCCTATCAGTACCCATCAGTGCAGCCTATCAGTGCCCATCAGTGCAGCATATCAGTGCTGCCTTATCATTGCAGCCCCATCAGTGCAACTTATCAGTGCCGCCTTATCAGTGCCCATCAATGCAGCCTTATCAGTGTCCATTAGTGCAACCTATCAGTGCCCATCATTGCAGCCTATCAGTGCCCATAAGTGCAGCATATCAGTGCCCATCAGTGCAGCCTCATCAGTGCCCATCAATCATTTTATCTCATTGGTAGCACCAAACAGTGAGTTTACTCAACTCCAAATGTCCATTTTAGGGCTTTTTCTGACCACTTTTATTGAAAACAAAGCAAAAGTTCACATTAAAGTAGTTTCCTTCGCAGGGGTTCTTACCATCAATGTAAAAACCAAACAGTACTCAGCCTCATGGCTCTTCTTTTCAGTATCTTTGCTCAGGCCTCCTGCCTAGGTCCTCCAGACCATCAAACACACAGTCCCTGTGCTCGTGCACAAAACGCTGTACTTCCGTCAGCTCTGACTATTTCTCCTGCAACTCCCTGTTGCTACATCCTCACAGTCTTGGCCTTTCACTGTCCCAGTGTGGACAGTATAATGCAACATGCTCCTCACACAGCTCTCTTTCACAGACTGATCCCCTTAAAAGGTTAGGGCCACTCACCTCTAATTCTGGCTCAAACATAAGCCCAGCACACACCTGGCTCAATAGTGTGCCAGTTTTCTGCAAAACCTGGCTCAAACTGCCAAAATAAACAGTGGCACAGGCTCGCCTCTCTACTATATATAGAGACATATAGATATATCTATATATCTCTATTAGGGATGAGCCGAACACCCCCCTGTTCGGTTCGCACCAGAACATGCGAACAGGAAAAAAGTTCGTTCGAACACGCGAACACCGTTAAATTCTATGGGACACGAACATGAATAATCAAAAGTGCTAATTTTAAAGGCTAATATGCAAGTTATTGTCATAAAAAGTGTTTGGGGACCTGGGTCTTGCCCCAGGGGACATGGATCAATGCAAAAAAAAGTTTTAAAAACGGACGTTTTTTCAGGAGCAGTGATTTTAATAATGCTTAAAGTCAAACAATAAAAGTGTAATATCCCTTTAAATTTCGTACCTGGGGGGTGTCTATAGTATGCCTGTAAAGGGGCGCATGTTTCCTGTGTTTAGAACAGTCTGACAGCAAAATTACATTTTGAAGGAAAAAACCCATTGAAAACTACCCACGGCTATTTCATTGCCGACAATACACTTAGAAGTTCATTGATAAAAACGGCATGGGAATTCCCCAAAGGGGAACCCCGAACCAAAATTAAAAAAAAAAAAATGACGTGGGAGTCCCACTAAATTCCATACCAGACCCTTCAGGTCTGGTATGGATTTTAAGGGGAACCCCGCGCCAAAAAAAAAAAAAAAAAGGCGTGGGGTCCCCCCAAAAATCCATACCAGACCCTTATCCGAGCACGCAACCTGGAAGGCCGCAGGAAAAGAAGGGGGATGAGAGTGCGGCCCCCCCTGAACCGTACCAGGCCACATGCCCTCAACATTGGGAGGGTGCTTTGGGGTAGCCCCCCAAAACACCTTGTCCCCCTGTTGATGAGGACAAGGGCCTCATCCCCACAACCCTGGCCGGTGGTTGTGGGGGTCTGCGGGTGGGGGGCTTATCGGAATCTGGAAGCCCCCTTTAACAAGGGGACCCCCAGATCCCGCCCCCCCCTGTGTGAAATGGTAAGGGGGTACTTACCCCTACCATTTCACTAAAAAACTGTCAAAAATGTTAAAAATGATAAGAGACAGTTTTTGACAATTCCTTTATTTAAATACTTCTTCTTTCTTCTATCTTCCTTCATCTTCTGGTTCTTCTGGCTCTTCTGGTTCTTCCTCCGGCGTTCTCGTCCAGCATCTCCTCCGCGGCGTCTTCTATCTTCTTCTCCTCGGGCCGCTCCGCACCCATGGCATAGGGGGAGGCTCCCGCTCTTCTCTTCTTCTCTTCTTCATTTTCTTCTCCGGGCCGCTCCGCACCCATTCTGGCATGGAGGGAGGCTCCCGCTGTGTGACGGAGCTCCTCGTCTGACAGTTCTTAAATAACGGGAGGCGGGGCCACCCGGTGACCCCGCCCCCCTCTGAAGCACGGTGACTTGACGGGACTTCCCTGTGACGTCACGGGGAATGCCACAGGGAAGTCCCGTCATGTCCCGTGCGCCAGAGTGGGGCAGGGTCACCGGGTGGCCCCGTCCCCCATTATTTAAGAACTGTCAGACGAGGAGCGCCGTCACACAGCGGGAGCCTCCCTCCATGCCAGCATGGGTGCGGAGCGGCCCGGAGAAGAAAATGAAGAAGAGAAGAAGAGAAGAAAAGAAGAAGAGAAGAGCGGGAGCCTCCCCCCATGCCATGGGTGCGGAGCGGCCCGAGGAGAAGAAGATAGAAGACGCTGCGGAGGAGATGCTGGACGAGAACGCTGGAGGAAGAACCAGAAGAACCAGAAGATGAAGGAAGAAAGAAGAAGCATTTAAATAAAGGAATTGTCAAAAACTGTCTCTTGTCATTTTTAACATCCTAGACAGTTTTTTAGTGAAATGGTAGGGGTAAGTACCCCCTTACCATTTCACACAGGGGGGGGCGGATCTGGGGGTTCCCTTGTTAAAGGGGGCTTCCATATTCCGATAAGCCCCCCGCCCGCAGACCGCCACAACCACTGGCGAGGGTTGTGGGGATGAGGCCCTTGTCCTCATCAACATGGGGACAAGGTGTTTTGGGGGGCTACCCCAAAGCACCCTCCCAATGTTGAGGGCATGTGGCCTGGTACGGTTCAGGAGGGGGGGCCGCTCTCTCGTCCCCCCCCTCTTTTCCTGTGGCCTGCCAGGTTGCGTGCTCGGATAAGGGTCTGGTATGGATTTTTTGGGGGACCCCACGCAGTTTTTTTTTTTTTTGGCGCGGGGTTCCCCTTAAAATCCAAAAATCCATACCAGACCTGAAGGGTCTGGTATGGAATTTAGGGGGAACCCCACGTAATTTTTTTTTAAATTTTGGCCGGGGTTCCCCTTAATATCCATACCAGACCTGAAAGGCCTGGTATGGAATTTAGGGGGACTCCCACGTCATTTTTTTTTTAAATTTTGGTTCGGGGTTCCCCTTTGGGGAATTCCCATGCCATTTTTATCAATGAACTTCTATGTGTATTGTCGGCAATGCAATAGCCGCGGGTAGTTTTAAATGGGTTTTTTCCTTCAAAATGTCATTTTGCGGTCAGACTGTTCTAAACACAGGAAACATGCGCCCCTTTACAGGCATACTATAGACACCCCCCAGGTACGAAATTTAAAGGGATATTACACTTTTATTGTTTGACTTTAAGCATTAATAAAATCACTGCTCCTGAAAAAACGTCCGTTTTTAAAACTTTTGTTTGCATTGATCCATGTCCCCTGGGGCAGGACTCAGGTCCCCAAACACTTTTTATGACAATAACTTGCATATTAGCCTTTAAAATTAGCACTTTTGATTTCTCCCATAGACTTTTAAAGGGTGTTCCGCGGCATTCAAATTTTCCGCGAACACCCCAAATTGTTCGCTGTTCGGCGAACTTGCGAACAGCCAATGTTCGAGTCGAACATGAGTTCGACTCGAACTCAAAGCTCATCCCTAATCTCTATATATATATAAAGTATCTCACAAAAGTGAGTACACCCCTCACATTTTTGTAAATATTTTATTATATCTTTTCATGTGACAACACTGAAGACATGACACTTTGCTACAATGTAAAGTAGTGAGTGTACAGCTTTTATAACAGTGTAAATTTGTTGTCCATTCAAAATAACTCAACACACAGCCATTAAGGTCTAAACCGGTGGCAACAAAAGTGAGTACACCCCCGAGTGAAAATGTCAAAATTGGGCCCAAAGTGTCAATATTTTGTGTGACCACCATTATTTTCCAGCACTGCCTTAACCCACTTGGACATGGAGTTCACCAGAGCTTCACAGGTTGCCACTGGAGTCCTCTTCCACGCCTCCATGATGACATCACGGAGCTGATGGATGTTAGAGACCTTACGCTCCTCCACCTTCTGTTTAAGGATGCCCTACAGATGCTCAGTAGAGTTTAAGTCTGGAGACAAGCTTGGCCAGTACATTACCTTTACCCTCAGCTTCTTTAGAAAGGCAGTGGTTGTCTTGGAGGTGTGTTTGGGGTCATTATCATATTGGAATACAGCTGTGTGGCCGAGTCTCCAAAGGAAGGGGATCATGCTCTGCTTCAGTATGTCACAGTACATGTTGGCATTCATGGTTCCCTCAATGAACTGTAGCTCCCCAGTGCCGGCAGCACTCATGCAGCCCCAGACCTTGACACCTCCACCACCATGCTTGACTGTAGGCAAGACACACTTGTCTTTGTACTCCTTACCTGGTTGTCACCACACACGCTTGACACCATCTGAACCAAATAAGTTTATCTTGGTCTCATCAGACCACAGAACATGATTTCAGTAATCCATGTCCTTAGTCTGCTTGTCTTCAGCAAACGGTTTGTGGGCTTTCTTGTGCACCATCTTTAAAAGATTCTTCCTTCTGGGATGACAGCCATGCAGACCAATTTGATACAGTGTGCGCCGTATGGTTTGAGCACTGACAGGCAGACCCCCTACCCCTTCAACCTCTGCAGCAATGCTGGCAGCACTCATACATCTATTTCTCAAAGACAACCTCTGGATATGATGCTGAGCACGTGCACTCAACTTCTTTGGTCGACCATGTTGAGGCCTGTTCTGACTGGAACCTGTCCTGGTAAACGACTGTATGGTCTTGGCCACCATGCTGCAGCTCAGTTTCAGGGTCTTGGCAGTCTTCTTATAGCCTAGGCCATCTTTATGTAGAGCAACAATTCTTTTTTTCAGATCCTCAGAGTTCTTTGCCATGAGGTGCCATGTTGAACTTCTAGTGACCAATATGAGAGAGCGAGAGCGATAACACCAAATGTATCACACCTGCTCCCCATTCACACCTGAGACCTTGTAACACTAACGAGTCACATGACACCGGGGAGTGAAAATGGCTAATTGGACCCAATTTGGACATTTTCAATTAGGGGTGTACACAGTTTTATTGCCAGTGGTTTATACATTAATGGCTGTGTTGAGTTATTTTGAGGGGACAGCAAACTTACATTGTTATACATGCTGTACACTCACTAATTTACATTGTAGAAAAGTGTCATTTCTTCAGTGTTGTCACATGAAAATATATAATAAAATATTTACAAAAATGTAAGGGGTGTACTCACTTATGTGAGATACTGTATATATATATATATATATATATATATATATATATATATATATATATATATATATATATATATATATATATATATTATACCCAGTATACTCTCTTGCTTCTTGACAGGGCCTCCCCACTTGCATACTCTTGTAAGCTTGGGACTTTCCAGCGTTGCCAGAGGCAACAGCATGCACTTCCCCTTTAACTTGGTTCAGTGCTGCCAGGTGCTGCTTGCACCAATCCACTGCAGACTCAGACTTTGGTGGACTCTCCATACTTGCAGTCACCTGTGCACTCATTGCACCAGTGTTGCTAGGGACAACCCCAGCCCTTTTTCTTCTTGGCAAACTCTGATCAGGCTTGTATGGGGCTCGTTCAGGTGGCAACAACCCTTCCAGCCACAGAGCTTTGTCTCTCATTTCAGCAAACCTTGCTTCCTTTAGAAGCTTTGATCACCTCATACTTATTCACTCCAGAACAACTTTACACAATCCAGGAAAAATTAAGCACTGTCTCTTTAAAGCAAGCTTTCTTCACCTGCACACACAGATTGGGCTGTCTTATGCACAGAAACAGTTGCCCAGCTGAATTAAGTTGGCTCATTAAGGCTTCTACAAAAACTACCAGCATGCAAAGGGAGCTGCTTCATCCTGGAACCAGTTTTCTGCCTGTTTAGACTGGGGAGTGTGATACCTGTCTGTGCGGTGAGACAACGCCTGTGTTGCAAGCCTCTTTAACAGGCAGATAGGTACTGGGGACAGAACAAGGCTGCACCTAGCTGATAGCCAGGGAAACTTGTGTGTAGTAAGTGACCAAGTTGGCAAGGATTTATTTTCATGTTTCTTTTTGTTTTGCTGTTTTTGGACCAGTGTAAATAGTGTAAATAAACCACACCTTTGTTTTTTCACCTTCACTGTTATTTGCTGTGCTTCATTTTTGTGTAGTGAACCCATCCAGAGGGTCACACACACCCGCTGCCGAGCTAACCCCCTCACAATATATACAGTGCTCAGCATAAATGAGTACACCAGATTTGTCAGAAAACCTTTACTTTCCTTTTAGAATCAACATTTTCTATGGGACACTATACTACAAGTTACTCCCACAAATGCCATTGATTGCAACCAACATTTGTTAATTTGCACACCCAAAAAAGTATTTTTCCTAACAAATTCATTCAAGACCATGTTGCAAAAATGAATACACCTCAATGAAAGTCTTAAGAGCAAAGCTAAATTTTAGACAACAAAATACTCATTAACAAGAGTTTTCAACTACAGGTGAATCGAATTATTCATTAAACAGGTGTCCAGCGGACAGTTGATTATAAAGGGATGTTATTTAAAGAAAACCCCTTCCCATTTCATGCTGTCAGCAATGGTACCACATGGACGAGAAATGTCACAAGGCCTGAGAAAGAGAATAATTTCTTTACACAAGAAAGGTGAAGGCTACAAGAAGATCAGCAAAGCTTTACTTATCAGTCAGAATACTGTAGCAAAAGGGATACAAAAATGTAACAAAGATGGAACTGCAATTATCTCACATAGAAGTCCAGGCCGTCCAAAGTAGTTAACACCTCGACAGGAGCATCTTTTGATGAGGAGGGTTGAAGAAAACTACCATGCAAGTTTACTGCATGAAGAAGCAGAAAGCCAAACTGGGGTGCATACACTGCAGAGAAATGACATGCATGGGTGTCATCCATGAAGGAAGCCTTTCCTAAAGCCTATGCACAAAAAAGCCTGCCTAGAATTTGCCAGGGCCCATGCTGAAAAAGAAGACTACTAGGACTTTGTACTCTGGAGTGATGAGACCAAGGTACATTTTTTTTTGTGTTTGGAACTGATGGCTTTAAAAATGTATGGCGTTGCAAGGGTGAGGAGTAAGCATGGGCTCGGGCGTGTTCACACAGCCCATATGTAGAGCCTGCCAGGAAGTTGGCACGGTGCTGCGCTAATCACAGGCAGTGAGACATTTTCCCGATGTGCGGCTGCAGAGATCGGGAAATGTTTCACTGCCTGTGATTAGCGCAGCACTGTGCCGACTTCCTGGCGGGCTCTGCACGTGGGCTGTGCAAACACACCCAAGCCCATCCTTAGTGAGGAGTACAAAGAAAAATGCATGATGCCTACAGTGAGACATAGTGGTGGCAGTGTCCTTCTGTGGGGCTACATGAGGGCTGCTGATGTGGGGGAGCTGCATCTCATTGACGGTATCATAAATTCACAGATGTACTGCTCTATATTGAAAGAGAAGGTGCTACCATTACTTTATGCCCTTGGTCATTGTTGTGCTTTTCCAACATGGCAATGATCCAAAACACACATCTAAGGCCACTGTTGTATTTCTGAAGAAGAACAGGGTGAAAGTGATTCAGTGGCCAAGTACAGTGTGTCTGCTGATCTGAACCCGATCAAACAACTTTGGGGAATTCTGAAGAGACAAGTCGAGAATCACTCTCTGTCCAGCATCCAGGCTCTAAAAGAGGTCGTTCTTGAAGAATGGAAAAAGATAGATGTTGCAATATGTCACCAACTTGTTCATTCCATGCCTAGATGATCTGGCACTGTCCTTACAAATCATGGAGGTCATACAACATACTATATATATTAAAGCAAAGTGGGACTTTAATTGAAGCATAACTGCAAAATAAATATCCAGTTAGGTAATTTTAGGTCGTCTCTTTTGCTCATTTCTTTTTCCTTTGTTTCACTTCCCACACTGGTTGTATCCTTGCCATTATGTCCTTATTGTGTTCACTTGGCTTAGCCATTTGGCTTCCTCTATTCACTGATCTATTTCCTTTACTCTACACCCCTAGGCTGTACTTGATTTATCTGCCCTTGTGCAGACATGTCTCTATACTTACATTATACAGATTATATCTTTACACAGCTGTTCCTTTGAACACGCCATACATGATACCCTGGAGTTTACAGCCCCCTAGATGTGTTACCCCCAAGCTACTGTGGCGGTTTGTGGCCAAAGATACTTTTGCCTCAGCTCCGGTGGAGACTCATATCATATGGTGCCCTCAATTGTCTACATTTTACCTTTTATTACCAGTCCTGTTATAGGTAAGAATATTTGGGGAAGTTATTTTCTTCTTCTTCCCCTCTTTGCCTCTGTGCTATCCTGGCTGACCCCCCTCTATTCATTTGTCCTTTTATAAATATTTTACCCTTGGAATTGCTCCTGATGAGTGGATGTTACTCCACGAAACGCGTAGAGCACTTACATGCTACCACTTGCAAGTACATGTCTGAAGTCTCCCTGGATTTTGTTATCCCATTTACAATATTTTATTCCTTAATTAATTTAAGATCTATGTTATTTTCCTTAAATATGTACCTCATGTCAATAGGCCTATTACCCATAGACTATGTTGTAATGAATGCGTGTACATATATGAAATACAAGTTATCTAACCATTATTGTTACTGTGTACCTCATGTCAATATATCCATTACCCATGGACTATGTTGTAATATATGTGTGTATATATATGAAATATAAGTTATTTAACTACTATGGTTATCATTTTTTACAATTGCTACATTTTTTACCCCCAATCTTGTATGTAGAAAAAGAACTATCAGACATATCTTTGCATATTTATTTTGCAGTTATGCTTCAATTAAAGTCCCACTTTGCTTTAATATATACAGTACTAGGGATGGAGGCAGATGAACCTACACATTCATCGCCTCATTTAAAGTCCCATAATTCCCCTCCCCCTCTCTCTTTTCAATGATTTAAGGGATGGAAGTATTTTTCTGCAGTAGCATTTTTTTAACATTTTAGTTTCTATGATATCGTTGGGATTCAGCCGGCACCCTGGCTACTTTTTTGTTTACTTTATCATTCTCTATTTATCTGGCCCCTGTGGTTGTCTCTACTTCCGGAGCTGCAATGTGCTTAGGGGCCATCCCTCCTCCCCTCGCTTTGTGATGCGGCATCGTGGGCGGGTCCCTCTGCACATCGACGCCACGACTCGCCCGCCGAGCGCACGAAGTCACTTCGTGACGCCCTGCATTAGCGTGCTGATTTTCCATCTGCATTTCTACGGGGGAGGTTTGAGCGCCAACTGCTTTACGCGATCGGCTGTTTGGGCGTCGGTGCCGCCGCTCCTCTGACTTTGCAGCGTGACGTTGGCGGTACCCTGCGGCCATCTACCGCCACTTTAGTACACGCTTGTTTAGCTTTTCCCTGCACTTTGGAGCTCACATCCACATTAGTTGCTATGCACTTACCTCCAGTTAGGTAATTTTAGGTCGTCTCTTTTGCTCATTTCTTTTTCCTTTGTTTCACTTCCCACACTGGTCGTATCCTTGCCATTATGTCCTTATTGTGTTCACTTGGCTTAGCCATTTGGCTTCCTCTATTCACTGATCTATTTCCTCTACTCTACACCCCTAGGCTGTACTTCATTTATCTGCCCTTGTGCAGACATGTCTCTATACTTACATTATACAGATCATATCTTTACACAGCTGTTCCTTTGAACACTAAGTGCAGCATGTATGTTAAAAATATTTATTACAATAGATAAAAACACTCACATTTGAGTTTCTAAAAACCAGCATGTAAAGTAGTTTCATCCGCGTGCTCTCGGGGGATATGGGTGTCACGGGCCAGTGGAGGGGTTCCTGGGATGTGAGTCCTGTAACCTGGGTCCTGGTGGCTGTTCCGGTGGTGCCGAGGGTCCTCAGAGCCTCCGGGCGGCCAGGATATCGGTCATGGATCCTCCGTGGAGCGCCGTGCTGACCTGCGTCTTCACTTCCGGGAGCGGGGTGAGGCGGGCGGTGCTTCGCGTTCGGAGCATGAGTGCTCCTTCATCAGGCTGTGCTAGTGGCCATATTCAGTGTGGGAATTTATACCATAGGCAATGGGAGGGGTGGAGAGGTAATTGAGAGGAGGGCGGGACTATGTATAATGATTGGGCACGTAGGTAACCATGGAGATGGGGTGTACACAATGTGGAAGGGGAGTGAAGGGAGACGGGGAGTGGGTGGGGCGGGGAGTGAGGAGGGGGGGAAAAAAAAGGAGATATGCAAATGAGTGTGTTGTGGTAAGAACATATATGTGTGTATATGGAATGTGGGGTAAGGAGAAGGCGGTCTATAGGAAGAGGAATGTTGTATTGATCATAGTGGACGGGAACAAAATATATATATATATACATATATATATATATATATATATATATATATATATATATATATACATACACACATACATATACATACACATAGATACACACATATCTATATATATACATACACGTCAACATATATGGGAGGGGAATACAAAAAATGCAGAAAATGGTATATAATTAAATAGGTATATAATTATAGGGAGAGATTGGTGGTATATATGAGAAGAAATGACGACATCTAGCGAGAGCCAGCGGTATGTCGGTTCCCAGGAGTAGTATCGTAGCATGTTCAGAAGGTGGATGCTGTCTTTAATGTAGGAAGGTAGGTTCTGTACTATACCTTGTAGAAAATGATCAATGTAGATAGAGAAGTAGCTGGTTACGCTTTCCATGGCCGCCACTATTGGTCTACCTGGAGGTTGTGTGGGGTCTTTGTGCACCTTCGGAAGGTGGTAAAAGTAGGGCCTTTTGTAAAAGTCGTGTTTAAGAAATGAGGCTTCGGATGCAATAACTATACCATCTGCTTGTGCTCGATCTATTAGGTTGTGAGCTTCAATAGAGAATTTGGGTAAGGGATCTCCGGAAAGTTTTTTGTATGTGGATGTGTCCGATAGGAGTCTAGTTGTTTCCAGCATGTAGTCTGCACGGTTCTGGACTACGATACCACCTCCTTTATCTGCGGGCTTAATAACCAGTTGTCTGTTGTTGGTGAGTGATTTAAGAGCCGTGCGTTCTGCTGGGGTTAAGTTAGATGGTGGATTGGAACGTGAGTTGGACATTTGACACATTCATAGTATATCAGCATATACAACCTGATAGAAGGTCTGGACGTAAGGTCCTTTGGCAAATGTGGGATAAAAGATAGATTTCGGTTTGAAATTAGTGTGTAAGATGGGTGGAGAGGTAGGTGGATGTTGAGTTAGAGATTCAATCTGGTCGTCAATGTAGAGATCTTCCAACTGGTCTAGGGCTATGAGTTCTGCGGGTCCTAGGGTGGAGGAGTCTTCTGTAGTAGTACTGCATTCAGCGTGGTCATTAGTAATATACAGAGTAGTGTTTGGGGTAATGTTTGGGGTACCATTACCTTTCTTAGTGTCTTGAATGTTGAAATATCGTTTGATGGTGATATTTCTAATGAACCTATTGAGATCCAAAAAGAGAGTGAAAGGGTTGGGAGATGCTGTGGGGGCGAAGGTGAGCCCGCGTGCTAGTAGAGATTTTTCAGGCATGGATAAGGTGTGATCAGAGAGGTTGAAGATTTTTACAGTCTGCGCAACTACTTGTACTTGTATTTGTATTTTTATTTTTACATATATATATATTTATCTTTATTTTTATTTATATTTCTATATATTTTTATTATTTTTACTTTTATTTATTTATTTCCCAGTATTTCCCATAACATTCCTCTCATTCCCAAATACCCGTCTGGAAACACACCCCCTCCTTCTTTTGTCCCAATCTTACGCGTCATTTAAATGTGTATATATGTGTATGTGTGTGTGAAGTGATCCTTTTTAAATGGTTCTTTGTGTTTACACACGTATATACATTGTACATGTTTTATCCCTTTTCCATCATTGCGTCATTTCTTCTCATATATACCACCAATCTCTCCCTATAATTATATACCTATTTAATTATATACCATTTTCTGCATTTTTTGTATTCCCTTCCCATATATGTTGACGTGTATGTATATATATATAGATATGTGTGTATCTATGTGTATGTATATGTATGTGTATATATATATATATATATATATATATATATATATATATATATATATATATATATATATATATATATATTTTGTTCCCGTCCACTATGATCGATACAACATTCCTCTTCCTATAGACCGCCTTCTCCTTACCCCACATTCCATATACACACATATATGTTCTTACCACAACACACTCATTTGCATATCTCCTTTTTTTCCCCCCCTCCTCACTCCCCGCCCCGCCCACTCCCCGTCTCCCTTCACTCCCCTTCCACATTGTGTACAACCCATCTCCATGGTTACCTACGTGCCCAATCATTATACATAGTCCCGCCCTCCTCTCAATTACCTCTCCACCCCTCCCATTGCCTATGGTATAAATTCCCACACTGAATATGGCCACCAGCACAGCCTGATGAAGGAGCATGCATGCTCCGAACGCGAAGCACCGCCCGCCTCACCCCCCTCCCGGAAGTGAAGACGCAGGTCAGCATGGCGCTCCACGGAGGATCCATGACCGATATCCTGGCCGCCCAGAGACTCTGAGGACCCTCGGCACCACCGGAACAGCCACCAGGACCCAGGTTACAGGACTCACATCCCAGGAACCCTCCACTGGCCCGTGACACCCACATCCCGCGAGAACACGCGGATGAAACTACTTTACATGCTGGTTTTTAGCAACTCAAATGTGAGTGTTTTTATCTATTGTAATAAATATTTTTAACATACATGCTGCACTTAGAGGGCGCCGTCCTTCTTTCTTTTTTATTTGTTCCAGAGCTTCTTCTAGCTTTTATAGACTGGCTGCCTTCCATTTATTCAGCATCATTTTATCCTTACATGGACTAATACCCGAACTTGTTGTGAAACATTTACTACCACATCAAGTTCCCCCTCTCAGGAACCCCCAACCCACCCCCTTCCCCCCACCATTTTTAGTTATATGTACTCGGCTACCTCCATTGTGCGCCATATTAACCCCTTGATCGTTTTTTTTAGTTCCTTTGAACACGCCATACATGATACCCTGGAGTTTACAGCCCCCTAGATGTGTTAACCCCAAGCTACTGTGGCGGTTTGTGGCCAAGGATACTTTTGCCTCAGCTCCGGTGGAGACTCATGTCATATGGTGCCCTCAATTGTCTACATTTTACCTTTTATTACCAGTCCTGTTATAGGTAAGAATATTTGGGGAAGTTATTTTCTTCTTCTTCCCCTCTTTGCCTCTGTGCTATCCTGGCTGACCCCCCCTCTATTCATTTGTCCTTTTATAGATATTTTACCCTTGGAATTGCTCCTGATGAGTGGATGTTACTCCACGAAATGCGTAGAGCACTTACATGCTAACACTTGCAAGTACATGTCTGAAGTCTCCCTGGATTTTGTTATCCCATTTACAATATTTTATTCCTTAATTAATTTAAGATCTATGTTATTTTCCTTAAATATGTACCTCATGTCAATATGCCTATTACCCATAGACTATGTTTTAATGAATGCGTGTACATATATGAAATACAAGTTATCTAACCATTATTGTTACTGTGTACCTCATGTCAATATATCCATTACCCATGAACTATGTTGTAATATATGTGTGTATATATATGAAATATAAGTTATTTCACTACTATGGTTATCATTTTTTACAATTACTACATTTTTTACCCCCGATCTTGTATGTAGAAAAAGAACTATCAGACATATCCTTGCATATTTATTTTGCAGTTATGCTTCAATTAAAGTCCCACTTTGCTTTAATATGTACAGTACTAGGGATGGAGGCAGATGAACCTACACATTCATCGCCTCATTTAAAGTCCCATAGTTCCCCTCCCCCTCTCTCTTTTCAATGATTTAAGGGATGAATTAGTTTTTGTTGTGGGGTGTATTCAATTTTGCATCAACTAATTTGAGTATAACTGAAGATTTTGTAATCTAAGTTACTGTATATTATTAACCTTATGTTCACGTAATGAGCTAAACAAATGTTCTATAAAACTCAGTTTTGTCAAACTTCTGAAAATTGTTCTTGTGTTCATTGAGATATTGATTCAAATCTTACTTTTCAAAAGGGGTGTACTCATTTATGCTGAGCACTGTATATATATATATATATATATATATATATATATATATATATTGTGGTGGTGAGGTACCCCACCAGAGTATGAATACAGGATTGTTTGGGAAGAAACTGGCTTTTCAGTTTCCTCATTATTTACTAAAGTCCACTTTGGGACCTGGAGCCAGGGGATTTCTTAGAGACCCGGGTGGGATGAAATCCCCAGTCCTGGGTCAGGGCTTTGAGACTCACCGGCACACTGATTGTTCAGGTGTGTGTGGGCCTGATAGTAGAATCAGGACCAGGGTTCTGGGCTCCACCCTTCTGAGGCATCCAGGCTTACAAGGGAGAACCCAGAGAATGCAGGTGTGCACTGAAGTATCCAGGGAGTGCAGGCTGCAAGGTGAAAGCCAGAGACCTGAGTCTGAGGTCGCTGACAGTAGTCAGGAAAGCTCCGTGTGGGAGCGTGAGCAGCGGTGCGTCTGCTGCTGAAGAGAGCCAGGTGGCTCGTTATTTTTGTTTGCAATGCTGCACGTGTAAGCTAGGAGGCTGAATATCCTTTTATTTGTTGCTGGTGGTGAAAACCCTCTGCGAGGGAAACCACTTTTGCTGGAACCTTTTTTGATTTTCTTTAATAAAAGTGGGCCAAAAAGCCCTGAAAAGGAATCATTTGTGTAGACTGTTCTTGCTAGCGGGTGCTACACTTAAGCTAAACAACCCCCAAACTTTACAAAACATATGTATATATATATATACACAGTATCTCCCAAAAGTGTGTACCCCTCACATTTTTATAAATATTTTATTATATCTTTTCATGTGGCAACACTGAAGAAAAGACACTTTGCTACAATGTAAAGTAGTGAGTATACAACTTGTATAACAGTGTCAATTCGCTTCCCCTCAAAATAACTCAACACACAGCCATTAATGTCTAAACTGATGGCAACAAAAGTGAGTACACCCCTAAGTGAAAATGTCCAAATTGGGCCCAAAGTGTCAATATTTTGTGTGGCCACCATAATTTTCAAGCACTACCTTAACCCTCTTGGGCATGGAGTTCACCAGAGCTTCATAGGTTGCCACTGGAGTCCTCTTTCACTCCTCCATGATGACATCACAGAACTGGTGGAGGGTAGAGACCTTGTGCTCCTCCACCTTCCATTTGAGGATGCCCCACAGATGCTCAATAGGGTTTAGGTCTGGAGACTAGGGATGGGCTATCTGTTCGAGTTGAACATGAGTTCGCCCATTAGCCGAACAGCGAACAATTTGGGGTGTTCGCAGCAAATTCAAAAAGCTGCGGAACACCCTTTAAAATTCCATGGGAGAAATCTAAAGTGCTAATTTTAAAGGTTAATGTGCAAGTTACTGTCATAAAAAGTGTTTGGGGGAGGCGCATGCGCGGAAGCTTCCAATATGGCCGCGTAAGCCAGGAGCTCCTCACTGCCCAAGCCAGTCAGCTGCCCTAGCGCCGAATCCAAGCCATCAGAAAGCCCGTGGTTAATGGGAATCGATCCGGGAACATAACCGCATCCCCCCTATGCCAGGCAGTTCAGCATGGAGGGACCTGGGACCTCAATTTTCAGCCTAAGGAAACCAGGCCGAATCCAAGATGGTGGCTGCATCTCAGCCACGAGGCACACACACAGGGGGACAAGCTGAAAACAGGAAAGTGATCACCCCAGCAACTTTAGCCTACACACCTCAAGCAACCCCCATCATCCCACACAACTTGTCCCCATCGCCTGCATCCACAGAATCAATCATACAACGATCGCTGGACAACTATTTGCTTTCACCTATGGGAGCTACTCCTAACCACCTGGACACCAGTACCACCCCAGGAGGCCCAGACCCTGACATATCCCTGAATGCAGGAGATCTTTTTCTTAAGCTGTCTGAGTTACTTGAGCGAGGACTGGCTCACACAGCTAACAAAATCACGAATGATATTTGTGCTGACTTCCAAAACCTGGGCTCCAGAATGGAAGCAATTGAACAGAAGCTTGGCATCACAGTGTCAAGGGCCAACCAAAATACAGACCATATCCATGTTTTACAAGAGCTATTGGATGTAGCCCTAAACAGGATTGACGATCTTGAAAATCGTTCAAGGAGGGAGAATTTCAGGGTCAGAGGCATCCCATAATCTATCATAGACATCCCCAAAGCAGTCCAGGACCTCATCAAAGTCCTCATCCCTGCAATAACCCCACATAAGCTGGAGTTAGACAGGGCCCATAGATCACAGGGCCTCCTCAGGAAAGACGGGTCCCCCAGGGACGTGGTGGTGAAACCACACTACTACGGCGTGAAAGAAGAGATTATGAAACTCTCACTCCAGGAATCCCGCATTTCTTTTCAAGGTCATAATATCCAGATCTTTGCAGACATCTCACCCATGACCGTACAAAAACACATAGCCCTTAAACCACTACTAGTGATTCTCTCCCAGAAGGAAATTAAATACTGGTAGGCTTTTCCCTTTGCTTTAGAATTTACCTATAAAGGTAAAACCCACTTCACCACCCTCCCAGAGTGCTCCTTTCCCTGAAATTCATCTTGCAAGATACAGCAGTGGACACGTTGAATCTTTAAGCAGGATCCTCCAAGCGCCCCACTCCTGCTAGTCTAATTTCCCCCACGTGGAAAGCAAACAAAAGTAGGTGTTTGAGGGTATCCATGCCCACCTGATTACTGACTAGACGCTAATCCTTGCATTTCACTCTTCAGGGCCCAGCCCTGCGTGGCAAATTCCAATTGGTTCTCCTTACTGAATCTGGAGACCTTCCTGACTCCCTTTACCTGCCCTTTCAACGTGACCCTATTGGTTTGACTTTGCACCCCCAATCTCCGTCAATCAACATACCAAGATTGTGGGACAGAAAGAATTCAGTCTAACAAGCGACTTGCTTGTGACGCAAAACCCAAAGACACTAATAGAACCCATTTTTGGCGCACCTTAGGTTGCTTTGAAGATGGACTTCACCCCCCTAGGATAACGGGGATATTGCCTTTCGGAGCTTTTGAACTTTCTTTTTACCCAATTCTTCCCTTTTTGTGTTTTTTTTTTTTTTTTTATTGTGATGCAATGCCTAACCCCCAACCCTACCCCTATCCCTTTATCCCTTCCCTCCCCCCAATTCCTTCCCCTTCCCCCCGGACTTCCTTCCCCCCATCCCTTTCCTCTCCCGCGCTTCCTCCCCCCGAACTATATCGAATACCTTAGACATCGACTACATGCTGGCTTTGATTCTTCCACCAACTAACGTTACAGGTTTTATTAATGTTACAATTTGTAATATCTAATGTTTTCTCTCTACTGCCAGAGATGGCTATGGCTGGGGCAGCAGTCATGCGCCTCCATCCATCCTGTGACTATGGTTTCACCATTTTCGGGTGATGGAAAGATAGCCCCTTTCGAGGGCTACAACTGTTTTTTGTACGGCGACAATGGGAGGACCCTTTCCCCCTCTCATTGTCGCAGGCCCATGTTTGACCAATTTGCACTCTATATCCCCCTCTCTCTCTTCTTTCCCACTAATCTTTTCTCCTCGTTTGCCAGTCCACAGATGCCGATGCTCCACTTCTTCGCTCCAGGTCCCAGGTCCTGCTCCATTCCTCAATCAAAACTACTCCAACGCATTTTGGGGGGGTAAGTGATGTCTATTTCGATATGCTCCTCTCCTACACTAGCCATGCCAAATAAAGCCACGCCTCTACCATCCTTCAGACTAGTCTCTCATAATGTCCAGGGCCTTAATTTAGCTATCAAGAGAAGAAAAGGCACTACCTGGTCACATTTCCTTCTGCCTACGCACTATCCGGTC
The DNA here is from genome assembly GCA_037952925.1 of Lithobates clamitans. Lineage (NCBI taxonomy): Eukaryota > Metazoa > Chordata > Amphibia > Anura > Ranidae > Lithobates > Lithobates clamitans. Next base: position 1,232,510 of record JBBGZY010000035.1, read on the forward strand.
TGGCTGGTTGTCGAATCAAGCCGGTGGAACGCACGTCATCCACGGAGGTGGAGCGGAGATTACCACACACAGCACATTTCTGACAAGCCAGCAGCCCCAGTGCCGGGTAGGAACTTTTAAATGTAAGAGGCCATTTGGCCACCTGTTTTTATGTTTGCATCCATTATTAAACAAGACAGTATTATGCTATGGATGTTCCCTTGTTTTTTCTTGTATATCCTGCTTGTGCCTTCGAGGAAGAAGTGTTTTAATCTATCCATCCCATCCATATGAGCAGGCACTATCCTGCACAAGCACTATTTGACTGTCTTTCCTAGGAAAGGAGGTCAAATAGATCTGGTAAGCAGATCATTTGTCTATTCCACTTGCGGTGTCAACTCTCCTAGCTTGGTGGAGGATGTATTACTATTATCAAGTCACTGTTTTATCAGAGAATTGAATTGTGTCATTATGTATTCAAATCTTTATGGCGCTGTGGACTTACCAGAGAATTGAATTGTGTTTTACAACTAATTTCATCTTTCTGGTGCTGTGGATTAGGTTGAGCCTTTATTTCACACCACTAACTGTGTCCATTTAAAAACACTATTCACATATACTATTGCTGTATAGATACTTACCTTGTAATTGTCTAGACACTTTTTAAAAATTTTTTTATTTTTCACGTTTGCTGTTATGTTATTAATATATTTTTTTAGATTTGTGTTTGTATTTTTTGGGAGCATTTATATAGACACATGAATTGTAGCAGGCTGGTTTGTATAATTTAACCAGCTGGCACGTTTCACATCACATTAGCGCCCCCTGCATTCAACACTTTACACATCAGATAAAAATATGTATGCAAATATCGCGCTGTCAAAAAGAAAAATGTGTAAGCAGCTAACACATACAAGTGACCTGGTCTTGTAGAAAAGCAGCATAAAGAAAAAGTGTAGCGCTAACAACCATATACATAAATTATGATCATATTCATGATTAAACTCAAAAAAGTCACATAAACATATATAGATTCCTGTGAAAAAGAAATATTTTAAAGTCCGTAGTGTGAAGTAATGATATTATTCTTAAAGTCCTTAATAAGTAAATAACACCAAGAAGATGTGAGAATAACAAGATAAATGTGTTGATAGGAGATCCGCCACCCTGTTGGATAGGGGCTTACCAGAGAGATTGGACACAGATGGGTGTACACCCACTGGGTCTAGCTTGTAATTATGGGAATCTTCAGTGACGTCTGTGTAGCATAAAGGTAGATCCAGGTGACCCGGTACTTCAGATGTAGCAAAAAAGGGGGGTATATCCACTCAGATATCCAGCGTATACATATAAAAGATGTGAGAGTACATAGCGTGATACTGTATAAGGTTTAAAACTCGTTTATTAAAATTAGGAAAACTCACATTTCAGTAGAAAAAGAAGCGCTTTTGGAAAACAAAGTAACTGGCAATGTTGGTGGTGTCAGCGGCTCAACCCGATGCGTTTCGTCCAAGGGGACATCATCTGGGGTGCTGCACCACCCCAAACATTGCCTTTTTATATATTGTGAGACCCCCGTGTTGAACCGTGGCTCCAATCTCCTTGCTCGTTCAATTAGAGCTACTTCCGGGTGCCGGGAAGATGGCTCCGAGTGCGTGCGTTTCAAACCTCACTTCAATGTAGGTTAGGTGGAGCGCATAGCGTCACACACTCCTCTGTTCAATCAGGGAGTGTGGATGAGTGTAAGAAAAAATGTTGTCATCCGCTTGTGTCTCAAGCCTCGTTCTGGTGTGTATTAGGTGGAGCGGGCCGCGTTACGAGCCTCACCGCTCATTCCGGACGTGTTGACGTATGTCAGCAAAATGACGCCGATCACGTGCGTCTCAAGCCTCGTTTTCGTGTAGGCTAGAAGAAGCGCACAATGTCCTACACTCTGCTCCTCACCATAGGAGCGCTGGTTTAAGATGTGTGCTGTTATAATGGGGCGGCGTTAGACTGAATATGGGAAATAGCGCCGCAGCATCACGTGCAGCGTTACCTCTCTTAGGTGACAACAAGGAAAGAAATGTATAAAACTCATAAAGGGGGTATCTCCGGGCCAAATTCAAATACATAAAAATTATAAAAGTTATTATTAAAAATTACTGAATTACTTTAAAGGTTAGGGGATAGGACAGATATATTTAGGAAATAATATATAATATTGTATATTGTGTGTAATCACAAAAACAATCATTATATACATATACTATGGGTTTTGATTCCTTATGAACCATAGATTACATATCATATGTAAGGCAGTAATGGCCCAACTAATATAATAACGACATAAACTGAAAAATGACAGAGGATTGACAATATGCAGAAAGCTGAAAAATAGAAAATACAATTGAAGGCCATGGTACGGCGTAAACATACGTCGCTACCTGGCCATAATTTTATAGTGAGTCGAGTCTATGTGCTGATTACATAAGATGGTCCACAAATATAATGTGGTCCATAGATATAAAAATAAAAAAAATATTCAAAAAATATTGTAAAAAATGTATATAGATCCACGGTTACCCATAGGGATCCCACAATACCAGGCCATTAGGGCCAATACACATTACATAGTAATAATATAAATCCTACCAGAGATGTGTACATTTCTCAGTGTCAGAGAAGGAGAAGAGAGATTAGGTTATGATTGGTTAATTAATGCCTTAATATCCCACTCGACATTAAGTCCCAATGGCGAGTGGGACTGGATCTCGTATATCCAGTAGGTTTCTAATTGTGATACACCACGGGTTAGAGCCCCTCCACGCCAGGGAGGGACATATCTATCAATAATGAGGAATTGTGTTCCTGATGGATCACGGTTGTGATACAATCGATAGTGTCTGGGAACGGTATGTTTAGTATCGCCTGCAATAATTTTTGCGACATGTTCCCCCACACGTGTGGAGAAGGCACGGGTGGTACGACCCACGTAATGTTTTCCACAGGGGCAGGTGATGAGGTATACAACATACCTTGTTGCACATGTGCAGAACATTTTAATTGGGTAAGTTTTATTAGTCACGTTTGAACGAAATTCTAATGTTTTTTGTCTACCACTGATGTTGTATTGGCATACTGTGCATTTTTTGCACGGAAAGTAGCCAACCAAATTGTGAAAAAAGGTAGGGCGTACAGGGGGGTCCAATATATTTGGGGCGATCTTGTTCTGTATAGAGGGGGCTCCTCTGTAAATTATTTTTGGTCTTTCTGGTAAAATGTTACCTAAAACGTGGTCACTCATCAGTACCCCCCAGTGACGTTCTATAATGGTTTTTATATCTCTGTGTTGAGTGGAAAAAGAAGTCATCAGAGAATATTTAAAGATGTCACTAGGTGTACGTGGAGATTTTGGACTTAAGAGGGATCTTCTGTCTGTTTTTAGGGCGTGCTGTATCTCTACTTCCAGTGTAGCTGGATCATAACCTTTGTCGAGGAACCTTTGTTTTAAGGTTGACGCCTGTGTTTGAAACGCGTCGATGTTACTGCAATTCCTTCGCAGCCTCAAGAACTGGCTGCGAGGGACCGATCTCAGCCACAACCTATGGTGGCAGTTGTCCATAGGTATGAAGCTGTTGCGATCGGTTTTAAAGTGGGTTTGGAATATAAACTGGCGAGAGTAAATCTCTATATCCAAATCCAGAAAGTGTACTTTGGTGTAACTATATTCGACAGTTAAAGAGATTCTTCTATCATTATTGTTAAGAAATGTAAAAATTTTTTCAAGAGATTCGGGAGGGCCGTCCCATAGGAGGAGGATGTTGTCTATATACCTGGCCCAGAGGATCAACTGGGGCCTGTGCTCTGAATAGACAACATCCTCCTCCCACTTGGCCATAAAAAGGTTTGCGAGGCTGGGGGCAAACTTCTCCCCCATTGCCACGCCCTTTTGCTGTAAAAAAAAATTGTCATTAAACCAAAAATAGTTGTGCGTGGTAGCAAACTCCAGCAATTCAATAATGTATTGTCTCTGAACATCAGTAAGCGATAAATCCCTATTGAGATAATGGGTGACTGCCTCTATACCTAAATTGTGTGGAATGCACGTATAGAGAGATGCCACGTCTGCCGTGGCCAACAGATAGTCTCCCTCTATTTGAACGCCCTCCAGTCTTCTGATGGTATCTGTGGTGTCTTTTAAATGTGACCTTGTTTTCATAACTAGTGGCTGTAAGTAGGAATCAATATATCTACCAATACGGGAAGTTATTGAATTGATCCCGCTTACAATGGGCCTACCTGGTGGATGCAGGGGGTCCTTATGGATTTTTTGTAGATGGTAAATTATGGGAATCCTGGGTGCCGTGGGTATCAAGTATGCCTTCTCCTTTTTATTCACTATCTGTCTGTCAAATCTCCTTTTGACTAATGAGACTAAATCTTTTTTATAACGGTTAGTAGGATTCACAGGTGATTCTGTATATGTATCCTGGTCACTTAGGATCCTATACATTTCTGTAATATAATCAGATTTGTCCATTATGACAATTCCCCCTCCCTTGTCCACAGGGCGGACAATGAGATCTTTACGATCACATAATGATTTAAAACCTTTTGTATTCATCGACTGATTAAATTGTTTTTTAATAGGTAATTTGGCCAGGTCCTTGAAAATTAAATCTTTAAAAATAGTGACCGCAGGTGCAGTGGGTACAGGAGGTTTGAACAGGGAAGGATTCGCCAAACCTGAATATACCATCCCTGAGGTTACAGACCTTTCGATAGGAGGGGCTGTGTTAGAAAGATCAACACACAACGGTATCTTGTTTCTAACAAATTTGTGTACATCAATAAACGTGTTGAATTTGTCTAATGCTTTGGGTGGAGCAAACTTGAGACTTTATCAAGGATGGCCAACTCATCCTTGGTTAACTGTTTAGTGCTCAAGTTAAATACTCCTTGACCAGTTATACTCTCTTTCTTTTTCCTTTGGATTCTCCTCCCCCCTCTGGACCCTCTTGGATCTATAGGCCTTGATGGTCCTTGTCTGACCTGTTGAAAACCCTTCCTTGAAGGATCATGACCATATTGGTCCTGATCATGATAGTTTCCCACATATTCATTGTGGTACTCATCGTGGTTCACATAGAGGGGAGCAAATCTATTTTGTGTATTGATGGGAGTCCGGTTATAATAGTGGGGATCATAGGTGGATGATGAGTTCTGATGATTATACCTCCTAGGGGAATCCACATGTGTCCCATTGCCTTGTTCATAAAAAGGCCTGGACTCATGTTGGTTACCCTTGGGTCTTCCTCTATGTCCTTTCGTATTGTAATAGCTATTACCTCCTCTTTGTGTATGGGGAGGGGTGTAATATCTGGGAGGTCCTCCCCTATGGGGGGTTGGCCTTCGTTGTTGGTATAGGAATTCATCCTGGGTCTAGGTGGTAACCTGGGTAACCCGGTGTTAATTGGGTTGATGTTTCCCTTGTTCTCCACCAATCTTGTATCAGGTTGGTTGGTTGCAATAGAAGAATCAGGGGCAGTTGTAATGGTTGTCTGCCATCTGATGACTGATCCTGATTTATAGTCTCCAACGTCCCTGGAGTATTTTTTATGTTTTTTGTTTTTTTGGTCTCTATCCTCCTTCTCCAGGTGTAACTGGAGATTGGAGGAGAGAGAACCGTACTCTGGGGAACTCTTGTGTGATGACAATTTGTCCCTCAATTCCTTAATTTCAATATCTAAAGCCTGAAGCCTATTAGTTTTTCTCGAAATGAGAAAACCAAGCAACTTGATGCCCATTTCAATAAAATAGTTATACCAGGATGCTACGTCTGGGTCACCTTGTTGTGGGTGTACCTCCCAACGTAAGCTCCTGGAAACCGTGTTTTCTGTCACATACTGCTCGAGGAATGCTATATCCCACTGGAGATGTATTTCAGAAGTCATGGTATTTTTTAAACGTAAAAAGAGACCTCCTATTTCTGTGTCATGATTGGTCGTTGTGAAAACACCCTCAGTGTTAACTTTACGTGCGGCTCTGTAATCAAAAATATCCATTTTTAAAAAAAAACAAACTTGAAGTGTATGACTGCAGCGATATTAATAGATCAAATAACCAGATAAAAATATGTATGTAAATATCGCGCTGTCAAAAAGAAAAATGTGTAAGCAGCTAACACATACAAGTTACCTGGTCTTAAAGAAAAGCAGCATAAAGAAAAAGTGTAGTGCTAACAACCATATACATAAATTATGATCATATTCATGATTAAACTAAAAAAAGTCACATAAACATATATAGATTCCTGTGAAAAAGAAATATTTAAAAGTCCGTAATGTGAAGTGATGATATTATTCTTAAAGTCCTTAATAAGTAAATAACACCAAGAAGATGTGAGAATAACAAGATAAATGTGTTGATAGGAGATCTACCACCCTGTTGGATAGGGGCTTACCAGAGAGATTGGACACAGATGGGTGTACACCCACTGGGTCAATCTAGCTTGTAATTATGGGAATCTTCAGTGACGTCTGTGTAGCATAAAGGTAGATCCAGGTGACCCGGTACTTCAGATGTAGCAAAAAAGGGGGGTATATCCACTCAGATATCCAGCGTATACATATAAAAGATGTGAGAGTACATAGCGTGATACTGTATAAGGTTTAAAACTCGTTTATTAAAATTAGGAAAACTCACATTTCAGTAGAAAAAGAAGCGCTTTTGGAAAACAAAGTAACTGGCAATGTTGGTGGTGTCAGCGGCTCATCCCGACGCGTTTCGTCCAAGGGGACATCATCTGGGGTGCTGCACCACCCCAAACATTGCCTTTTTATATATTGTGAGACCCCCGTGTAGGACCGTGGCTCCAATCTCCTTGCTCGTTGAATTAGAGCTACTTCCGGGTGCCAGGAAGATGGCGCCGAGTGCGTGCATTTCAAACCTCGCTTCAATGTGGGTTAGGAGGAGCGCATAGCGTCACACACTCCTCCGTTCAATCAGGGAGTGTGGATGAGTGTAAGAAAAAATGGCGTCAGCCGCTTGTGTCCCAAGCCTCGTTCTGGTGTGTATTAGGTGGAGCAGGCCGCGTCACGAGCCTCACTGCTCATTCCGGACGTGTTGACGTATGTCAGCAAAATGACGCCGGTAACGTGCGTCTCAAGCCTCGTTTTCGTGTAGGCTAGAAGAAGTGCACAACGTCCTACACTCTGCTCCCCACCATAGGAGCACTGGTTTAAGATGTGTGCTGTTATAATGGGGCGGCGTTAGACTGAACATGGGAAATAGCGCCGCAGCATCACGTGCAGCGTTACCTCTCTTAGGTGACAACAAGGAAAGAAATGTATAAAACTCATAAAGGGGGTATCTCCTGGCCAAATTCAAATACATAAAAATAAAAATTATAAAAGTTATTATTAAAAATTACTGAATTACATTAAAGGTTAGGGGATAGGACAGATATATTTAGGAAATAATATATAATATTGTATATTGTGTGTAATCACAAAAACAATCATTATATACATATACTATGGGTTTTGATTCCTTATGAACCATAGATTACATATCGTATGTAAGGCAGTAATGGCCCAACTAATATAATAACGACATAAACTGAAAAATGACAGAGGATTGACAATATGCGGAAAGCTGAAAAATAGAAAATACAATTGAAGGCCATGGTACGGCGTAAACATACGTCGCTACCTGGCCATAATTTTATAGTGAGTCGAGTCTATGTGCTGATTACATAAGATGGTCCACAAATATAATGTAGTCCATAGATATAAAAATAAAAAAAATATTCAAAAAATATTGTAAAAAATGTATATAGATCCACGGTTACCCATAGGGATCCCACAATACCAGGCCATTAGGGCCAATACACATTACATAGTAATAATAAAAATCCTACCAGAGATGTGTACATTTCTCAGTGTCAGAGAATCTCTAAGGTTGGAATCAAAGCCCATAGTATATGTATATAATGATTGTTTTTGTGATTACACACAATATACAATATTATATATTATTTCCTAAATATATCTGTCCTATCCCCTAACCTTTAAAGTAATTCAGTAATTTTTAATAATAACTTTTATAATTTTTATTTTTATGTATTTGAATTTGGCCTGGAGATACCCCCTTTATGAGTTTTATACATTTCTTTCCTTGTTGTCACCTAAGAGAGGTAACGCTTCACGTGATGCTGCGGCGCTATTTCCCATGTTCAGTCTAAAGCCGCCCCATTATAACAGCACACATCTTAAACCAGCGCTCCTATGGTGAGGAGCAGAGTGTAGGACATCGTGCGCTTCTTCTAGCCTACACGAAAACGAGGCTTGAGACGCACGTGACCGGCGTCATTTTGCTGACATACATCAACACGTCCGGAATGAGCGGTGAGGCTCGTTACGCGGCCCCCTCCACCTAAAACACACCAGAACGAGGCTTGGGACACAAGCGGCTGACGCCATTTTTTCTTACACTCATCCACACTCCCTGATTGAACGGAGGAGTGTGTGATGCTATGTGCTCCACCTAACCTACATTGAAGCGAGGTTTGAAACGCACGCACTCGGCGCCATCTTCCCGGAACCTGGAAGTAGCTCTAATTGAATGAGCAAGGAGATTGGAGCCACGGTTCAACACGAGGGTCTTACAATATATAAAAAGGCAATGTTTGGGGTGGTGCAGCACCCCAGATGATGTCCCCTTGGATAAAACGCGTCGGGATGAGCCGCTGACACCACCAACATTGCCAGTTACTTTGTTTTCCAAAAACGCTTCTTTTTCTACTGAAATGTGAGTTTTCCTAATTTTAATAAACGAGTTTTAAACTTTATAAAGTATCACGCTATGTACTCTCACATCTTTTATATGTATGGATATACCCCCCTTTTTTGCTACATCTGAAGTACCAGGTCACCTGGATCTACCTTTATGCTACACAGACGTCACTGAAGATTCCCATAATTACAAGCTAGATTGACCCAGTGGGTGTACACCCATCTGTGTCCAATCTCTCTGGTAAGCCCCTATCCAACAGGGTGGCGGATCTCCTATCAACACATTTATTTTGTTATTCTCACATCTTCTTGTTGTTATTTACTTATTAAGGACTTTAAGAATAATATCATCACTTCACACTACGGACTTTAAAATATTTCTTTTTCACAGGAATCTATATATGTTTATGTGACTTTTTTGAGTTTAATCATGAATATGATCATAATTTATGTATATGGTTGTTAGCGCTACACTTTTTCTTTATGCTGCTTTTCTACAAGACCAGGTCACTTGTATGTGTTAGCTGCTTACACATTTTTCTTTTTGACAGCGCGATATTTGAATACATATTTTTATCTGGTTATTTGATCTATTAATATCGCTGCAGTCACACACTTCACGTTTGTTTTTTTTTAAAAATTGATATTTTTGATTACAGAGCCGCATGTAAAGTTACCACTGAGGGTGTTTTCACCAATCACGACACAGAAATAGGAGGTCTCTTTTTACGTTTAAAAAATACCATGACTTCTGAAATACATCTCCAGTGGGATATAGTGTTCCTCGAGCAGTATGTGACAGCAAACACGGTTCCCAGGAGCTTACGTTGGGAGGTGCACCCACAACAAGGGGACCCGGACGTAGCATCCTGGTATAACTATTTTAACGAAATGGGCATCAAGTTGCTTGGTTTTCTCATTTTGAGAAAAACTAATAGGCTTCAGGCTTTAGATGTTACAATTAAGGAATTGAGGGACAAATTGTCATCACACAAGAGTTCCCCAGAGTACGGTTCTCTCTCCTCCAATCTCCAGTTACACCTGGAGAAGGAGGATAGAGACCAAAAAAACAAAAAACATAAAAAATACTCCAGGGACGTTGGAGACTATAAATCAGGATCAGTCATCAGATGGCAGACAACCATTTCAACTGCCCCTGATTCTTCTTTTGCAACCAATCAACCTGATACAAGATTGGTGGAGAACCAGGGAAACATCAACCCAATTAACACCGGGTTACCCAGGTTACCACCTAGACCCAGGATGAATTCCTATACCAACAAGGAAGGCCCACCCCCCCATAGGGGAGGACCTCCCAGATATTACACCCTTCCCCATACACAAAGAGGAGGTAATAGCTATTACAATACGAAAGGACATAGAGGAAGACCCAGGGGTAACCAACATGAGTCCAGGCCTTTTTATGAACAAGGCAATGGGAAACATGTGTATTCCCCTAGGAGGTATAATCATCAGAACTCATCATCCACCTATGATCCCCACTATTATAACCGGACTCCCATCAATACACAAAATAGATTTGCTCCCCTCTATGAGAACCACGATGAGTACCACAATGAATATGTGGGAAACTATCATGATCAGGACCAATATGGTCATGATCCTTCAAGGAAGGGTTTTCAACAGGTCAGACAAGGACCATCAAGGCCTATAGATCCAAGAGAGGGTCCAGAGGGGGGAGGAGAATCCAAAGGAAAAAGAAAGAGAGTATAACTGGTCAAGGAGTATTTAACTTGAGCACTAAACAGTTAACAAAGGATGAGTTGGCCATCCTTGATAAAGGTCTCAAGTTTGCTCCACCCAAAGCATTAGACAAATTCAACACGTTTATTGATATACACAAATTTGTTAGAAAGTTCAACACACAACAGTATCTTGTTTCTAACACAGCCCCTCCTATTGAAAGGGCTGTAACCTCAGGGATGGTACATTCAGGTTTGGCAAATCCTTCCCTGTTCAAACCTCCTGTACCCACTGCACCTGCGGTCACTATTTTTAAAGATTTAATTTTCAAGGACCTGGCCAAATTACCCATTAAAAAACAATTTAATCAGTCGATGAATACAAAAGGTTTTAAATCATTATGTGATCGTAAAGATCTCATTGTCCGCCCTGTGGACAAGGGAGGGGGAATTGTCATAATGGACAAATCTGATTATATTACAGAAATGCATAGGATCCTAAGTGACCAGAATACATATACAGAATTACCTGTAAATCCTACTAACCGTTATAAAAAAGATTTAGTCTCATTAGTCAAAAGGGGATTTGACAGACAGATATTGAATAAAAAGGAGAAGGCATACTTGATACCCACGGCACCCAGGATTCCCAAAATTTACCATCTACCAAAAATCCATAAGGACCCCTTGCATCCACCAGGTAGGCCCATTGTAAGCGGGATCAATTCAATAACTTCCCGTATTGGTCGATATGTTGATTCCTACTTACAAGCACTAGTTATGAAAACAAGGTCACATTTAAAAGACACCACAGATACCATCAGCAGATTGGAGGGCGTTCAAATAGAGGGAGACTATCTGTTGGCCACGGCAGACATGGCATCTCTCTATACGTGCATTCCACACGATTTAGGTATAGAGGCAGTCACCCATTAACTCAATAGGGATTTATCGCTTACTGATGATCAGAGACAATACATTATTGAATTGCTGGAGTTTGCTACCACGCACAACTATTTTTGGTTTAATGACAAATTTTTTTTACAGCAAAAGGGCGTGGCAATGGGGGCGAAGTTTGCCCCCAGCCTTGCAAACCTTTTTATGGCCAAGTGGGAGGAGGATGTCGTCTATTCAGAGCACAGGCCCCAGTTGATCCTGTGGGCCAGGTATATAGACGACATCCTCCTCCTATGGGACGGCCCTCCCGAATCTCTTGAAAATTTTTTTACATTTCTTAACAATAATGACAGAGGAATCTCTTTAACTGTCGAATATAGTTACACCAAAGTACACTTTCTGGATTTGGATATAGAGATTAACTCTCGCCAGTTTATATTCCAAACCCACTTTAAAACAACCGATCGCAACAGCTTCATACCTATGGACAGCTGCCACCATAGGTCATGGCTGAGATCGGTCCCTCGCAGCCAGTTCTTGAGGCTGTAAAGGAATTGCAGTAACATCGACGCGTTTCAAACACAGGCGTCAACCTTAAAACAAAGGTTCCTCGACAAAGGTTATGATCCAGCTACACTGGAAGTAGAGATACAGCACGCCCTGAAAGCAGACAGAAGATCCCTCTTAAGTCCAAAACTCCACGTACACCCAGTGACATCTTTAAATATTCTCGGATGACTTCTTTTTCCACTCAACACAGAGATATATAAACCATTATAGAACGTCACTGGGGGGTACTGATGAGTGACCACGTTTTAGGTAACATTTTACCAGAAAGCCCGAAAATCCTTTACAGAGGAGCCCCCTCTATACAGAACAAGATCACCCCAAATATATTGGACCCCCCTGTACGCCCTACCTTTTTTCACAATTTGGTTGGCTACTTTCCATGCAAAAAATGCACAGTGTGCCAATACAACATCCGTGGTAGACAAAAAACATTAGAATTTCGTTCAAACGTGACTAATTAAACTTACCCAATTAAAATGTTCTGCACATGTGCAACAAGGTATGTTGTATACCTCATCACCTGCCCCTGTGGAAAACATTACATGGGTCGTACCACCCGTACCTTCTCCACACGTGTGGGGGAACATGTCACAAAAATTATTGCAGGCGATACTAAACATACGGTTCCCAGACACTATCGATTGTAGAACAACCGTGATCCATCAGGAACACAATTCCTCATTATTGATAGATATGTCCCTCCCTGGCGTGGAGGGGCTCTAACCCGGTGTATCACAATTAGAAACCTACTGGATATACGAGATCCAGTCCCACTCGCCATTGGGACTTAATGTCGAGTGGGACATTAACGCCTTCATTAACCAATCATAACCTAATCTCTCTTCTCCTTCTCTATTAGTGGTTCCCCTGTAACTGTTAATTTGGTACCTTTGTATTATTTCTCATTTACATTTTTCAACCTTAGAGATTCTCTGACACTGAGAAATGTACACATCTCTGGTAGGATTTATATTATTACTAAGTAATGTGTATTGGCCCTAATGGCCTGGTATTGTGGGATCCCTATGGGTAACCGTGGATCTATATACATTTTTTACAATATTTTTTGAATATTTTTTTCATTTTTATATCTATGGACCACATTATATTTGTGGACCATCTTATGTAATCAGCACAGACTCGACTCACTATAAAATTATGGCCAGGTAGCGACCTATGTTTACGCTGTACCATGGCCTTCAATTGTATTTTCTATTTTTCAGCTTTCCACATATTGTCAAGCCTCTGTCATTTTTCAGTTTATGTCGTTATTATATTAGTTGGGCCATTACTGCCTTACATATGATATGTAATCTATGGTTCATAAGGAATCAAAACCCATAGTATATGTATATAATGATTGTTTTTGTGATTACACACAATATACAATATTATATATTATTTCCTAAATATATCTGTCCTATCCCCTAACCTTTAAAGTAATTCAGTAATTTTTAATAATAACTTTTATAATTTTTATTTTTATGTATTTGAATTTGGCCAGGAGATACCCCCTTTATGAGTTTTATACATTTCTTTCCTTGTTGTCACCTAAGAGAGGTAACGCTGCACGTGATGCTGTGGCGCTATTTCCCATATTCAGTCTAACACCGCCCCATTATAACAGCACACATCTTAAACCAGCACTCCTATGGTGAGGAGCAGAGTGTAGGACGTCATGCGCTTCTTCTAGCCTACACGAAAACGAGGCTTGAGACGCACGTGATCGGTGTCATTTTGATGACATACGTCAACACGTCCGGAATGAGCGGTGAGGCTCGTGACGCGGGCCCCCCCCACCTAATACACACCAGAATGAGACTTGGGACACAAGCGGCTGACGCCATTTTTTCTTACACTCATCCACACTCCCTGATTGAACGGAGGAGTGTGTGACGCTATGTGCTCCACCTAACCTACATTGAAGCAAGGTTTGAAACGCACGCACTCGGCGCCATCTTCCCGGCACCCGGAAGTAGCTCTAATTGAACGAGCAAGGAGATTGGAGCCACGGTCCTACACGGGAGTCTCACAATATATAAAAAGGCAATGTTTGGGGTGGTGCAGCACCCCAGATGATGTCCCCTTGGATGAAATGCGTCGGGATGAGCCGCTGACACCACCAACATTGCCAGTTACTTTGTTTTCCAAAAGCGCTTCTTTTTCTACTGAAATGTGAGTTTTCCTAATTTTAATAAACGAGTTTTAAACCTTATACAGTATCATGCTTTGTACTCTCACATCTTTTATATGTATACGCTGGATATCTGAGTGGATATACCCCCCTTTTTTGCTACATCTGAAGTACAGGGTCACTTGGATCTACCTTTATGCTACACAGACGTCACTGAAGATTCCCATAATTACAAGCCAGATTGACCCAGTGGGTGTACACCCATCTGTGTCCAATCTCTCTGGTAAGCCCCTATCCAACAGGGTGGCGGATCTCCTATCAACACATTTATTTTGTTATTCTCACATCTTCTTGGTGTTATTTACTTATTAAGGACTTTAAGAATAATATCATCACTTCACACTACGGACTTGATCACTTGATCATAATTATGATCACTTGATCATAATTTATGTATATGGTTGTTAGCGCTACACTTTTTCTTTATAACACTTTACACATCTCCTATTATTCTCACAATAAGGGTCAGGCAAATTTTTTTCAATTAATGTTCCAAACCTTATCTCCTCTACTGGAAGGAACAGTGATATTTGGAGGTGACTCCAATGTTGCGGTTGACCAAAGTTTGGACTAATCAAAACCTCTTTCTGCACAGCTCACCCGCCCCACGAAATCCAACTCCAGGATAGCGAAATTGATTTACCAACAAGGCCTCGCAGACATCTGGAGGGGACATAACCCGACAAAAAGGGATTATACACACTTCTCGAACCCTCACCAATCCTACTCTAGGATTGATCACATACTTATTTCTGCGATACATATACCCTCAGTGCACAAGGCTTACATTAAGGACACAGTCCCTTCAGATCATTCCATGGGTATCCTCTCTTTACAAGGTCTCCTCAATAGACCCCCCATTTCTCACTGGAGACTCAATGAAACTTTGCTTAATGACCCCATAAAAGTTAAAGAAATTGATAAGGCATTAAAAGAATATTTCTTGCTGAATGACGTTGAGGGAATCTCGGCTGAGACCTTATGGGGGGATCATAAAGCTAAGATCTGGGGAAAGCTCATTCAAATAGCATCACAACTCAAGAAAGAAAGAGCCGCAGAGATAGAGAAACTGAAGAGGGACCTTTCAGTCTTACGCAAACAACACAAACAAGACCCGTCAAAAGTCCAAATAGCCCAGCTAGACGCGGCCAGATTAATACTTAGCACACACAGTTAAGGCACTCTAGCCCCACGTATAACTAAATTTTTTAACTCCAAATGGGGGGGTGACACGGTAGACTCCCAACTTAATACGGCATTTATTTCAGTATTTTCCAAACCAGGATCCAGAACGAGTAGTAAACTACAGACCCATATCCCTAATTAACAATGACTTAAAAATACTTACCAAAATCTTGGCCAAAAGAGTAAACTCGTGAATCGTAGTAAATAGTGTAACCAGCGCGCATCATATCTTAGTGTGTATTAAATATAAGTGATCCCAATAGTTATGACTACTGTTGGTATACCACACTTAAAGCCATTTCAATCCGGCCAAAACTCATGAAAAAAGTTATTACTATAGGCATATATTTAAAAAATCGTGAAATTGACTTATTTTCCTATATTAGGAACATTTAAATCCTATACTCACACCACGTGTTCAACAGTGAAACAAAACATGTGTTGGAAAACGGGGTGCGCAGCCTCCTGTGTCTGTGCTCCTTTGAGTGTCCCCCTTTTTTGTTGTTACAAAACATGTGTTATTAATTACAGTGTTACTTATAAAAATCAATCCGCAACAATGTAATGAGCACCCTGAAACATATGTTGCTAGTAACAATGTTACTTGTGACTATCAATTCGCAACAATGTGGTGAACACCATACATATCCAAATTAGTGCTAAAAATGTTTATCAGTGGGACACTTATTCCCTTTGAACATCTTAGATGTAGAAACAATGATCAGTCCTTGATGGAAATATGCTAGGTTGATATTAGCACCAATCTTCTTTATAGAAAGAGACACACCGATATTCCTCCTTTTCACAAATATGGTAAAAAAGGCCGCTTACCGGATCAGATGGATCTCAGGTTAGTGAGATCAGATGAGCATGTTGCATTAGCCTGCCGGCCTTAGATTATCACCTGGGCGTTTTCCTGGGAGATTTCCTCAGCCACTGTGCTCCAATTCACAAACAGATCTGGGCGTTTTCCTGGGAGATTTCCTCAGCCACTGCGCTCCAATACACAGGCAGATCTATCCTCACTGATACAATGTATCCGGTTTCAAAATATTAGTTCATCCATACAGAAGATACACCTCAGTGGGAATAAAATGAAAAGAGCTCCATAGTGCAAATGTGTTTTATAGATTTATTCAAAATCTCTTTCACAGTCACTTTAAAACAATTCTTTCCACTGCAAATGTTCACAGCAACACTCCACTGCACATCAGGAACTACAAATCAAAAAAACTCCCAAGTATACACCAAACGGAACTCAGATAAAAAATGGGAACCAGATAAAAATTAGCTAAAAATCAGCATACATGCAGAGCGGGAGCAAACAGGCTGACTGCATGGAGAAAGACCAGACAAACGTGATGGCGTCACAGCCTCTAGCTCCACCCGACGCGTTTTCCCTAAACAGGCTTCCACTGGGAACGGAGACATGGAAACGGAAACTCGTTCGTCAACCAATATATCCAAAGAGATGAAGTTGGATTTATCCCAGGGAGAGAAGGCCCAGACCAAGTAAGACGGGTGGTGAACATTGTCTCGATCCTGCAATCAGGATGGGACGGAGGCCCCCACCAGGAAGGCCTACTACCATCGTTGGACCTTCAGAAGGTCTGTGACTCCCTCTCCTGGCCTTACCTGTTTGCAGTTCTAAGACGATGGGGATTCGGAGAGAACTTCTTGGGGCTATTGAGATCTCTCTATTCTCAACCAGAAGCTAGGGTCAAACTGCAGGGGTACTATTCTGACCCCATTAAAATCGCCAGGGGAACCAGGCAGGGATGCCCCCTATCCCATTAATCTTCGCTTTAGCAATCAAAATCCTAGCCATTGTGATTAGGTCAGATCAAAACATTAAGGGTGTCCGTTGTGGACTAACTGTCCACAAGTGCGCACTTTTCGCGGACGACATCCTTCTCTTCGTCAACTCCCCAATAAACTCCCTTCCTAACATAAGTAAGCTCCTCGAATCTTTCGGGTCCATTTCAGGACTACAGGTTAACATGAACAAATCCCAAGCACTAAATATATCTCTGCAACCTTCATTGGTAAAACAGCTTAAACCTTCCTTCAAATTTAAATGGAGTGATTCCACAATCCGCTATCTAGGGATAAATCTAACCCCCGAGATCGAACAACTTTACCAGGCAAACTTCCCTACCATGTATCGCAAACTTGAATTTGACCTCCAAACTTGGACACGACACAACATACAGTACCTGACCGCGAGATTGTGTTTCCAGCGCGATAGCATCGCGCTGGTTCTCGGCGACAGGGTACTGTGAATGTCGCGCTGGCTCGCTCATCGGGAAAGGAAAACTTTGTCTTCCTCCCGCGATGAGTGACAGGCAGCGCTGACAGCTGTCTGGTATGAATCCTGAGGCGGGAACACCGCGCCAAATTTTCAATGAAAAAACCGGCGTGGGTTCCCCCCTCGGAGGCATACCAGGCCCTTGGGTCTGGCATGGATTGTAAGGGGGAACCCCCTATGCCGAAAAAATCGGCGTGGGGGTCCCCCCCAAATCCATACCCGACCCTTATCCGAGCACGCAGCCCGGCCGGCCAGGAAAGGGGGTGGGGACGAGCGAGCGCCCCCCCCCCTCCTGAGCCGTACCAGGCCGCATGCCCTCAACATGGGGGGGTGGGTGCCTTGGGGGAGGGGGGCGCCCTGCGGCCCCCCCACCCCAAAGCACCTTGTCCCCATGTTGATGAGGACAAGGGCCTCTTCCCGACAACCCTGGCCGTTGGTTGTCGGGGTCTGCGGGCGGGGGGCTTATCGGAATCCGGGAGCCCCCCTTAATAAGGGGGCCCCCAGATGCCGGCCCCCCACCCTGTGTGAATGAGTTTGGGGTACATGGTACCCCTACCCATTCACCTAGGGGAAAGTGTCAATAGAAAAAAAAACACACTACACAGGTTTTAAGAGTCATTTATTAGTCAGCTCCGGGGGTCTTCTTCCGACTTCGGGGGTCTCCTTCCGACTTCTCCCGCTGTCCGGCCTCTTCTCCCGGGCCCCGCCGCTATCTTCTTCCAGCTCTATTGCCAGCGAGGGGCCCGGTCTGCTGCCGCTGTCCGGCCTCTTCTCCCGGTGTTCGGCCTCTTCTCCGGGCCCCGCCGCTATCTTCTTCCAGCTCTATTGCCAGCGAGGGGCCCGGTCTGCTGCCGCTGTCTTGTCGCCGCTGTCTCGTCGCCGCTGTCTTGTCGCCGCTGTCTCGCCGCCGCTGTCTTGCCGCCGCTGTCTCTTCTTTTCTTCTTCCCCGATGTTGACACGACGCTCTCTCCGGCTCGAATGCTGTGTGCGAGCTGCGGAGCCATTTATATAGGCGGTAACCCCACCCCCTTACGACGTCATGGTCCCAGCATGCGCAGGGACTCTGGGGCCACGCCCCCTTATGACGCCAGAGTCCCTGCGCATGCTGGGACCATGACGTCGTAAGGGGGTGGGGTTACCGCCTATATAAATGGCTCCGCAGCTCGCACACAGCATTCGAGCCGGAGAGAGCGTCGTGTCAACATCGGGGAAGAAGAAAAGAAGAGACAGCGGCGGCGAGACAGCGGCGGCGAGACAGCGGCGACAAGACAGCGGCGACGAGACAGCGGCGACAAGACAGCGGCAGCAGACCGGGCCCCTCGCTGGCAATAGAGCTGGAAGAAGATAGCGGCGGGGCCCGGAGAAGAGGCCGAACACCGGGAGAAGAGGCCGGACAGCGGCAGCAGACCGGGCCCCTCGCTGGCAATAGAGCTGGAAGAAGATAGCGGCGGGGCCCGGGAGAAGAGGCCGGACAGCGGGAGAAGTCGGAAGGAGACCCCCGAAGTCGGAAGAAGACCCCCGGAGCTGACTAATAAATGACTCTTAAAACCTGTGTAGTGTGTTTTTTTTTCTATTGACACTTTCCCCTAGGTGAATGGGTAGGGGTACCATGTACCCCAAACTCATTCACACAGGGTGGGGGGCCGGCATCTGGGGGCCCCCTTATTAAGGGGGGCTCCCGGATTCCGATAAGCCCCCCGCCCGCAGACCCCGACAACCAACGGCCAGGGTTGTCGGGAAGAGGCCCTTGTCCTCATCAACATGGGGACAAGGTGCTTTGGGGTGGGGGGGCCGCAGGGCGCCCCCCTCCCCCAAGGCACCCACCCCCCCATGTTGAGGGCATGCGGCCTGGTACGGCTCAGGAGGGGGGGGGGCGCTCGCTCGTCCCCACCCCCTTTCCTGGCCGGCCGGGCTGCGTGCTCGGATAAGGGTCGGGTATGGATTTGGGGGGGACCCCCACGCCGATTTTTTCGGCATAGGGGGTTCCCCCTTACAATCCATGCCAGACCCAAGGGCCTGGTATGCCTCCGAGGGGGGAACCCACGCCGGTTTTTTCATTGAAAATTTGGCGCGGTGTTCCCGCCTCAGGATTCATACCAGACAGCTGTCAGCGCTGCCTGTCACTCATCGCGGGAGGAAGACAAAGTTTTCCTTTCCCGATGAGTGAGCCATCTCGGCGCTGGCTCCTGCGACGGGGCTCGTAGGTGTCAAATCTCGCCGAGAAGTGCGGCGAGATTGACACAATATCGCGGTCACCTACTGTATGGCTAGGCAAAATACACTCTATCAAAATGACCCTACTTCCTAGGCTCCTCTATCTGTTTAGATCCCTCCCAATAGCAATTAGAAGAGATTATCTCAAATCAATTCAGGGGAAGATTATTAAATACAAATGGGGAAAGAAAGGCCACTTACTAGCTCAACATATTCTCTACAGTCCCAAAACACTGGGGGGGGGGATTGTGTCTTCCTGACCTCTTTAGATACTACCAAGCAGCTAGGCTAGCCCAACTCTCGACGGTCTATTCTAGATACGAGAAGCCTGACTGGATAAGTATAAAGAGACAAGCGGTCCCAACATATACCCTAGACTACTAGACTCCTAGACTACCACCCTAGACTACGCCCCCATTAATGTCACCTACGCTATCCCACTCCTTTAAATTATGGGATTACATGAAACATCTCCCTTTGCTGATTTCAGACGTTCGCCCACTAGATCACATTTTCCATAACCCTCTCTTCAGTCCAGTCATGGATATTTAGTCTTTCCAATGGTGGCTAGATAAGGGGATGTACCATAATGGACATTACTTCTCCCTCTCTGGCCCAATCTCTTTGAAGCATTGTGTAGAAAAACTGGAACTCCCAGATTCTGAGAAATTTAGATTCTTACAGATCTCTCACTTCTTATCCTCTATATGGAAAAGCAAACCTACAGTACTCCCCCGGAATTCTCACAATATGAGCGTTGGTGTGGCCAGGCACTGGAACAAAAGGGGGGTATATCCATCATATACGCATCACTCTTGGAACCCACCACCAAATGTCCTTACATGGAAGCTTGGGAGAGGGATTTGCAGGAAATCTGGGACCTGGAGGAATGGCATAAAAGGAGAACAAGAGCCTTCAAAGGTATTTTGAATATTTCTTTGATAGAAGCAAATTTGAAAGTGTTGGTGAGATGGTACCTAGTCCCCACCAGACTAGCACTGATGTTTCCCTCCACCTCCCCATTGTGTTTTAGAGATGGTCAAGCCCAGGGTTCCATGCTTCACATATGGTGGGAGTGCCCGAGACTCAGAGGATTCTGGAACAAAATATTTAATCTTGTTCGAAGAGTCTCGGGCTTCTCAGTTATGAAATCCCCCCATATAGCACTGCTTAATGCCCAAATACCCAAGATTCCAAAACATGTTCAAAAATTGTTTTCGTTTATGCTTCTGGGAGCAAAAATCACAATAGTTAAAGCCTGGAAGCAGCCCACAGTCTCTCTCCAGGCCGCCAAAAGAAAGATTTAGTGGATCATGTCCCAAAAAAAAACTGGTCAGTGCTATGATGGACACACCGCAAAGTCTTTTGAGGCAACATGGGAAGCCTGGGCTAGACACATGGGAATCTCCTTCATCTCTGGAGTTAACGTGACACAAACGAGCTTCAATCTGGCATCCATTTCCCGAACCCTCCTTTTCCTTTTTCTATCCCCTACACTTATTTGATACTTTCATAGAGTTTCAGCTAGCAAGAATACATACTCTAACTATCCTAAGTTGGAGCAAGCGCCTTCACCATTATCCCAGGTGCAGGAGTTCACAGGAGTGAAGCATGGAACCCTGGGCTTGACAATCTCTAAAACACAATGGTGAGGTAGAGGGAAACATCAGTGCTAGTCTGGTGGGGACTAGATACCATCTCATCAACACTTTCAAATTTTCTTCTATCAAAGAAATATTCGAAATACCTTTGAAGTTGCGATATCTCATGGAAGAAACTCTCTGTTTAGACAAGACTTTGGCAGAAGATCGCATATTACTCTCCTTTGGACTCCCATGTATCTCCGTAAACTGCCGTTATTCCCGAGATGCGAGACTAGTCATGATCTCCAAAGAGCACTAATTCTTTCTCTCGAACCGGTCGGCACCTGACACAGTGAGGTGTCAGGGCCGACAACTAATTTAAGTGCACTTAAATGTTATCCCCCTGTTCATACGAATCACAGGTACAATTCTTGTTGAGTAATTTTTTGTGTAATCGGTTGACTAACCCTCGTTATCCCAGGCGCTGTCTCAATGTGTAATTGTGGCTTTAAGTAGTAATCTTTCTTGAAACTAAAAAAAAAAAAAAATGTTTGGGGACCTGGGTCCTGCCCCAGGGGACAAGTATCAATGCAAAAAAAAGTTTTAAAAACGGCCGTTTTTTCAGGAGCAGTGATTTTAATAATGCTTAAAGTGAAACAAGAAAAGTGAAATATTCCTTTAAATGTCGTACCTGGGGGGTGTCTATAGTATGCCTGTAAAGTAGCGCATGTTTCCCGTGTTTATAACAGTCCGAGAGCAAAATGACATTTCTAAAAGGAAAAAAAAAAGTAATTTAAAAGTGCTAGTGCCGGCTATTAATGAATTGTCGGTCCCAACAATACACATAAAAGTAATTGAAAATTTTTTTCTAAAAATGCGTGGGGGTCCCCCAAAATTCCATTACCAGGCCCTTCAGGTCTGGTATGGATTTTAAGGGGAACTCCACACAAAAATAAAAAAAAACGGTGTGGGGCTCCCCCAAAAATCCACACCAGACCCTTATCCGAGCATGCAACCTGGCAGGCCACAGGAAAAAAGAGAGGGGGACGAGAGAGTGCCCCCCCTCCTGAACCGTACCAGGCCACATGCCCTCAACATGGGGAGGATGTCCCCCTGTTGATGGGGACAAGGGCCTCATCCCCACAACCCTTGGCCGGTGGTTGTGGGGGTCTGCGGGCGGGGGGCTTATCGGATTCTGGAAGCCCCTTTAACAAAGGGGACACCCAGATCCTGTCCCTCCCCATGTGAATTGGTAAGGGGTACATCGTACCCCTACCATTTCACAAAAAGAAAGTGTCAAAATGTTAAAAAACCACAGGAGACGGCTTGGGACAAGTTCTTTATTAAAAATAATAAAAAAAATAAAAAAGAGATTCCAGAGATGTAATCCAATAAATCCATGCTCCTATTTCAGCGATGTCATCTAATTCTCAATCTCCAGCGATGGATGATCTCCAGCGACTCCAGCGAGGAACACGCACAGGATCCTGCCTCCACGGGAGGCACCCAGCCAATGATGCGGCGCTAGCTTGACAGCTCTTATGTAGCTGAGGGCGGGGCCACCCAACACGTGACCCCATCCCCCTCTGACAAGGGGAAACGCCGAGTTTCCCAGTGACATGTATGGGTGACCCCACCCCCTCTGATGCAACGGGAATCCTGCGTTGCATCAGAGGGGGGTGGGGTCACCCGTACACATTACTGGGAAACCTCAGCATTTTCCCTTGTCAGAGGGGGGTGGGCGTTTCCCCATGTTGAAGGCATGTGGCCTGGTACGGTTCAGGGGGGACGCTCCCTCGTCCCCCCTCTTTTCCTGTGGCCTGCCAGGTTGCGTGCTCAGATAAGGGTCTGGTGTGGATTTTTGGGGGAACCCCACGCCATTTTTTTCAAATTTTGGCGCGGAGTTCCCCTTAATATCCATACCAGACCTGAAGGGCCTGGTAATGGAAATTTAGGGGACCCCCATGCATTTTTGTTTTATCTTTTAATGACTTTCAATGACTATTATGTGTATTGTCGGGACCGACAATTCATTAATAGCCGGCACTAGGGATGAGCCGAACACCCCCCGGTTCGGTTCGCACCAGAACCTGCGAACGGACCGAAAGTTCGCATGAACGTTAGAACCCCATTGACGTCTATGGGACTCGAACGTTCAAAATAAAAAGTGCTCATTTTAAAGGCTAATTTGCATGGTATTGTCCTAAAAAGGGTTTGGGGACCCGGGTCCTACCCCAGGGGACATATATCAATGCAAAAAAAACTTTAAAAAACGGCCGTTTTTTCGGGAGCAGTGATTTTAATGATGCTTAAAGTAAAAAAAAAAAAGTGAAATATTCCTTTAAATATCGTACCTGGGGGGTGTCTATAGTATGCCTGTAAAGTGACGCGTGTTTCCCGTGTTTAGAACAGTCCCTGCACCAAATGTCATTTTTAAAGGAAAAAATCTCATTTAAAACTGCTTGCGGGTTTAATGTCATGTCGGGTCATGGCAATATGGATGAAAATCAGTGAGACAAACGGCATGGGTACCCCCCAGTCCATTACCAGGCCCTTTGGGTCTTGTATGGATATTAAGGGGAACCCCGCACCCAAATTAAAATAAGGAAAGGCCCTATATACTCTGAACAGCAGTATACAGGCGGTGCAAACAAGACAGGGACTGTAGGTTTGTTGTTAAGTAGAATCTCTTTGTAATTTTGAACGGGTACATTTTTAACGCGTTTAGCTCCAGCCAAAAAATCTTTTTTAAGCTTTTTGGAAAACATAGGGAAGGGTTATCACCCCTGTGACATTTGTTTTGCCGTCTTTCCTCCTCTTCAGAAGATTTCACCTCAGTTTTTGTCCCAATGAAAAATGTTTTTTGAAAATTTGGGTTTTTTGTGGAACAAGGATTGGAAAGCATCAGTGGAAAGGAGAAATTGTTTTCCCATATTAACTCTTACAGGAGAGAATTTCCCTTCCTAGGGGTAGATTTCATCTCACTTCCTGTTGTCTCCTTCCGTTTGCAAGTAGGAGTCGTTTGTAAGTTAGATGTTTGAAAGTAGGGTCCTGCCCTATATACTCAGCAGAAATTTGGGCCTTAGGTGTTGCTGTGGCCACAACACTGTAAGCCCTCAGAGGGCCCTCCTGTGAAATATTAGATCAAGAATTGTAATTACATGCCCCTGTTGAACAGGAGCTGAAAAATTAGGCCTTAGGCACTGGTGCTGTGGTACCACAACACTGCAACCCCTCACAGACACTCTAGTTGGAACGAAGGAACGAGCCCTGCTGCAAAGTATTGCATCAAAAATTGTAATTACACGCCCCTATTAGACAGGGGCAGAAAAATTGGGCCTTAGGCACTGGTGCTGGTGCCACAACACTGCAACCCCTCACAGACACTCTAGTTGGAATGCAGGAACGAGCCCTGCTGCAAAGTATTACATCAAAAATTGTAATTACACGCCCCTGTTAAACAGGGGCTGAAAAATTGTGCCTTAGGCACTGGTGGTGGCGCCCAGAACCAAAAATGTTCTTACAAGCTATCAGCGTGATGATTGAGGAGGAAGAGGATAATTACTCAGGGATAGTCACTCAGCATCAGCATAGGCAGTCTTTGAAGGGATCTGAGATTTCAAAAAAAATTATTCGGTTACATCAGCATCAGGTGCTTGGTAGCTGGTGGTGATCCAAGACTGATTCATTTTTATGAAGGTCAGCCGATCGACCGAGTCGGTGGACAGACGCACCCTGTGATCGGTTACCACGCCTCCTGCAGCACTGAATGTGCGTTCCGAAAGAACGCTGGATGCAGGACAGGCCAGTAGCTCAATTGCATACTGTGCAAGCTCTGGCCAGTGATCCATCCTCAAGACCCAGTAACCCAGAGGATTTTCGGTGGGAAAGGTGTCCAAGTCTGATCTTGCCCCTAGGTATTCCTGCACCATGTAAAACAGACGCTGGGGATGGTTGCTGGAACCGATCATACCTTGGGGCTGCGGACCAAAAAATTGTCTGAACGCATCAGTCAGACGGCCACCTTCTCCACCGCTCCTTCTTTGACTGACCGAAGCCTCAGCAACACGTTGTCCAGAAACAGGAGTTTGTAACCTCCCAGTCTCTGGGAACGCATTGCACAGACCTTTCTGCAAGGCCTCCCGAAGATGTTTCATCCTCTGCTCCCTCTGCGATGGCAAGATAAGGTCTGCAACCTTACCCTTGTAACGTGGATCAAGGAGGGTTGCCAGCCAGTATTGGTCCTTCTCCTTGATACCACGAATACGAGGATCCTTACGCAGGCTTTGCAGGATCAGGGAGGCCATGCAGCGTAGGTTTGCTGAGGCATTCGGTCCGGAGTCCTCTGGGTCACTAAGGACGACAACGTCCGCAGCCACCTCCTCCCAGCCATGTACAAGTCCATGTGTTTCTTGGGACTGATCCCTTAAAGACTGCTGCTGATGCTGAGTGCCAGGCTCCACCTCCATACTGACACAATCTTCCTCCTCCTCCTCCTCCTCCTCCTCCTCCTCCTCCTCCTCCTCCTCCTCTTCCTGTGTGATCGGCGGGCACGCAGGAACACTGTCTGGATAAAGGGGGCCTTGAGAGCTAAGGAAGTCCTCCTCTTCCTGCCTCTGTTCTGCCTCAAGTGCCCTGTCCATTATTCCACGCAGCGTGTGCTCCAACAGGTGGACAAGAGGGACAGTGTCACTGATGCATGCACTGTCACTGCTCACCATCCTCGTGGCCTCCTCAAATGGTGACAGGACAGTGCATGCATCCCTGATCATGGCCCACTGGCGTGGGGAAAAAAAACCAAGCTCCCCTGACCCTGTCCTGGTGCCATAGTCGCACAGGTACTCATTGATGGCCTTCTGCTGCGTGTGCAGCCGCTGCAGCATGGCCAACGTTGAGTTCCACCTGGTGGGCATGTCACAGATTAAGACTGCGCTAGAATACATAATGAACACCTTATATGATTAGGTAATTAATAAAAAAACCAATAAGTCAATTATTCAAAGGTGAATGAATGAATAATAGGTGAACCGGATATGACACAAATGATGACATTGAAATATATGTGTCAACTGCCAAGAATATGTCCAAAAGAATGGTGAAAATGTTCAAAAAAGAAGTGAGTCTCTGAAGTCAGAGCTTGATAAAGGGTGATCAAACGGTTACACTCAGCACCCAGTGAGAAATCCTCCACCTTATAAGATGTACGCTTACCAAGGTAAGCTGGATAATAGCTTATCTATGGATATCCACACGGGGGACACAACTCTATGGACCTCCTCGCCAGGAAGGGGTAGACAGGAACTCTCTTGCAGCGGACCTCAAACAGCATACCAAGGGGACCCAAAAATAAAAGGAATTTCCTCCATAGTGTGAATCCGTTTTATATTTTATTGTGAAATAAGATAAAAGCACTTACATAAAATCTGGTTAAAATCACAGAAACAGCCGGCCGGCTAGCATACACCCGTTCGGTGAGATGAAACGATGACGTCAGCGCGTCGACCTTCCGACGTACGTTTCGTCCTATTGGACGTCGTCATGGGAACGTTCCCATGACGACGTCCAATAGGACGAAACGTACGTCGGAAGGTCGACGCGCTGACGTCATCGTTTCATCTCACCGAACGGGTGTATGCTAGCCGGCCGGCTGTTTCTGTGATTTTAACCAGATTTTATGTAAGTGCTTTTATCTTATTTCACAATAAAATATAAAACGGATTCACACTATGGAGGAAATTCCTTTTATTTCTGGGTCCCCTTGGTATGCTGTTTGAGGTCCGCTGCAAGAGAGTTCCTGTCTACCCCTTCCTGGCGAGGAGGTCCATAGAGTTGTGTCCCCCGTGTGGATATCCATAGATAAGCTATTATCCAGCTTACCTTGGTAAGCGTACATCTTATAAGGTGGAGGATTTCTCACTGGGTGCTGAGTGTAACCGTTTGATCACCCTTTATCAAGCTCTGACTTCAGAGACTCACTTCTTTTTTGAACATTTTCACCATTCTTTTGGACATATTCTTGGCAGTTGACACATATATTTCAATGTCATCATTTGTGTCATATCCGGTTCACCTATTATTCATTCATTCACCTTTGAATAATTGACTTATTGGTTTTTTTATTAATTACCTAATCATATAAGGTGTTCATTATGTATTCTAGCGCAGTCTTTTTTTGATTTCCTTTATATATTTGTGTGCACGCCTCACTCTAGGATTGCAGCTTGTTTTACTCTACTAATCATTAGTAGCACAACCTTTATGTTAGCGCGGTATTTTTTATGGTTTATCATGTCACAGATTAGGCGGTTCTTGGGCAGGTTAAACTCCTTTTGGAGGTCCGTCAGCCGAGCACTGGCATTATATGACCGGCGGAAATGCACACAGACTTTCCTGGCCTGCCTCAGGACATCCTGTAAGCCCGGGTACCTGCCCAAGAACCGCTGCACCACCAAGTTAAGGACGTGAGCCAAACAGGGCACATGGGTCATTTGTCCCTGTCGGAGGGCAGAGAGGAGGTTGGTGCCATTGTCGCAAACCACCATTCCTGCCTTAAGTTGGCGTGGCGTCAACCACCTCTGAACCTGCCCCTGCAGAGCTGACAGAACCTCTGCCCCAGTGTGGCTCCTGTCCCCCAAGCACACCAGCTCAAGCACCGCATGGCATCTTTTGGCCTGCGTACTTGCGTAGCCCCTTGAACGACTACGGAGCACCGCTGGTTCTGAGGAAGAGGCCATGGAGGAAGAAGAAGAGGAGGGGGTGGAGGAGAGAGGTGTGTCACAATCGGCATTTTGGAGGCGTGGTGGCGGAACAACCTCCAACACTACTGCACATTGTCCTGCATCCTTCCCAGCTGCCAGCAGAGTCACCCAATGTGCCGTGAAACTTAGGTAACGTCCCTGTCCATGCCTGCTGGACCATGAGTCAGCGGTAATATGCACCTTACCGCTGACCGCCCTGTCCAGCGAGGCATGGACATTGCCTTCCACATGCCGGTAGAGAGCCGGAATCGCCTTCCGTGAGAAAAAGTGGCGTTTGGGTACCTGCCACTGAGGAACCGCACATTCCACAAACTCACGGAAGGGGGCAGAGTCTACCAACTGAAAAGGCAGCAGTTGAAGTGCTAGCAATTTTGCCAAGCTAGCATTCAACCGCTGGGCATGTGGATGGCTGGGAGCAAACTTCTTTCGGTGGTGCAGCAGCTGGGGCAGGGAAATTTGCCTGGTACAATCTGACGTCGGTGTACCAAAAGCAGATTGCCCACAAGTACTTGGCTGTGACACACCTAATTCTACACCTTCATTCCTCTCACTGCAGGTCTCAGAGAGGACTGGAGGTCTAGTGGGGTTGGAAATCTCAGCTGATGAGGAGCAAGGAGAGATCCTCTTTGTTCTTTGGTGTGGGTCTTTTAGATACGCTTGCCAACGAACTGCATGGCAGGTCAACATATGTCTGGTCAAGCATGTGGTACCCAAGCGGGAGATGTTTTGGCCACGTGAGATATGCTTGAGACATATGTTGCAAATAGCAGCGGTGCGATCTGATGCACTCGTCTCAAAAAAGGCCCACACCAAAGAACTTTTTGAATAACGCGCAGAGACTGCAGTGCCCTGCACATGTGGAGCTTTGGGGTGTGATGCAGTCAATGTGCTGCCCTTAGGCTGGCCCCTGGAGGGCATCCTGCCTCGTTGGTGATGTGCCGCCTCCTCCTCCTCCTCCTCCTCCTCTCTCCTATCAGGCACCCACGTTGAGTCAGTGACCTCATCATCCCCTCCCTCCTCATCACTGGAGCAAACCTGGCAGTATGCTGCAGCAGAGGGAGCATGACTGCCAGATTGCTGTCCTTCTTGGGCACCCCCTCTGTCTGTGCTCATGTTACTGCCTTCATCGAGCTCAGTATCATCATCAGAGCCTTCCAAACGCTGGGCATCCTCCTGGAGCATGTACCCAACACTGTGGTCAAACAGTTCGAGGGAATCCTCATGAGGACATGGTGGAGCTAGGGAAGGAGTCACTGATGACATTGAGCTGAGGGAAGAGGCCGCTGCTTTGCCAGACAAAGCACCCTGGGCATGGGTGAGAGAGGATGAGGAGGATGAGGACGGCTTGGTCATCCACTCGACCAAGTCTTCCGCATGTTGCGGCTCAACACGGCCAGCTGCCGAAAAAAAGGCCAAGCGTGTCCCATGGCCACGTGCTGATGAGGATGCACCGTCTCCACGACCAGCACTAGACACAGAGCCTGCTTGCCCTCTCTTATTGGCTTGTGACTGTCTGCCTCTCCTTCTTGGCCTTCCAGACATACTAATGGCCTGTAGCTGCACTAAGCTGGGATAGAACACCAGTAATTTTCTTCAGGTAGCTTTATATACTGTAACCAGACAAGCCTGCCTGTCAGTAGGAAGATAACAGGAACGGATCTAGCTGAACACTGTGAGCAGGACGCACTGTACTAAATGTAAATAGTCTAGCTGCCTGACCGTGGTACTAATAGGATCAAATAGAACACCAGTAATTTTCTTCAGGTAGCTTTATATACTGTAACCAGACAAGCCTGCCTGTCAGTAGGAAGATAACAGGAACGGATCTAGCTGAACACTGTGAGCAGGACGCACTGTACTAAATGTAAATAGTCTAGCTGCCTGACCATGGTACTAATAGGATCAAATAGAACAACAGTAATTTTCTTCAGGTAGCTTTATATACTGTAACCAGACAAGCCTGCCTGTCAGTAGGAAGATAACAGGAACGGATCTAGCTGAACACTGTGAGCAGGACGCACTGTACTAAATGTAAATAGTCTAGCTGCCTGATCGTGGTACTAATAGGATCAAATAGAACACCAGTAATTTTCTTCAGGTAGCTTTATATACTGTAACCAGACAAGCCTGCCTGTCAGTAGGAAGATAACAGGAACGGATCTAGCTGAACACTGTGAGCAGGACGCACTGTACTAAATGTAAATAGTCTAGCTGCCTGACCGTGGTACTAACAGGATCAAATAGAACACCAGTAATTTTCTTCAGGTAGCTTTATATACTGTAACCAGACAAGCCTGCCTGTCAGTAGGAAGATAACAGGAACGGATCTAGCTGAACACTGTGAGCAGGACGCACTGTACTAAATGTAAATAGTCTAGCTGCCTGACCGTGGTACTAATAGGATCAAATAGAACACCAGTAATTTTCTTCAGGTAGCTTTATATACTGTAACCAGACAAGCCTGCCTGTCAGTAGGAAGATAACAGGAACGGATCTAGCTGAACACTGTGAGCAGGACGCACTGTACTAAATGTAAATAGTCTAGCTGCCTGACCGTGGTACTAATAGGATCAAATAGAACACCAGTAATTTTCTTCAGGTAGCTTTATATACTGTAACCAGACAAGCCTGCCTGTCAGTAGGAAGATAACAGGAATGGATCTAGCTGAACACTGTGAGCAGGACGCACTGCACTAAATGTAAATAGTCTAGAAGATAACAGGAACGGATCTAGCTGAACACTGTGAGCAGGACGCACTGCACTAAATGTAAATAGTCTAGAAGATAACAGGAACGGATCTAGCTAAACTGAATACAGTGTATATATATATGTGCAACACCTGGGATGCATATATATACACAATACACTGTAAGTGCAGCTAACTGACTGACTGTTCTGCCTAATCTATCTAACTCAAATCAAATGACACTGTCTGTCTCTCTCTCTCTCTCTCTCAATGAACGCCGGAACACACACTACACAGGGCCGCCGTGCAGGCGGCCTTATATAGTGTGGGGCGTGTACTAAATCCCCTGAGCCATAATTGGCCAAAGCCTCCTTGGCTTTGGCCAATTATGGCTCTCTGTTCAGGCGGTGCTGTGATTGGCCAAGCATGCGGGTCATAGTGCATGCTTGGCCAATCATCAGCAAGCAATGCACTGCGATGCCGCAGTGAATTATGGGCCGTGACGCGCCACACGAATTTGGCGCGAACGGCCCATATCGTTCGCAATTCGGCGAACGGGCGAACAGCCGATGTTCGAGTCGAACATGGGTTCGACTCGAACACGAAGCTCATCCCTAGCCGGCACTAGGGCTAGCACTTTTAAATTACTTTTTTTCCCTTTAGAAATGTCATTTTGCTCTCGGACTGTTATAAACACGGGAAACATGCGCTACTTTACAAGCATACTATAGACACCCCCCAGGTACAAAATATTTCACTTTTATTGTTTCACTTCAAGCATTATTAAAATCCCTGCTCCCGAAAAAATGTCCGTTTTTAAAACTTTTTTTGCATTGATACATGTCCACTGGGGCAGGACCCAGGTCTCCAAACACTTTTTATGACAATAACTTGCATATTAACCTTTAAAATTAGCACTTTTGTTTTTTCATGTTCGTGTCCCTTAGACTTTAACGGTGTTTGCGTGTTCAAACTAATTTTTTGCCTGTTCGCATGTTCCAAATGTGAACCGAACAGGGGGGTGTTCGGCCTATCCCTACGGGAGACATGCTTGGCCAGTCCATTACCTTTACCCTCAGTTTTTTTTTAGAAAGGCAGTGGTCATCCTGGAGGTGTGTTTGGGGTTGTTATTATGTTGGAATACTGCCCTGCGGTCCAGTCTCTGAAGGGAGGGGATCATAGTCTGCATCAGTATGTCACAGTACATGTTTGCATACATGGTTCCCTCAATGAACTGTAGCTCCCCAGTGCCGATGTTCTGTTGAGAAATGCCCCCTATCGGATAGTGCCCAGCCTGAACTGCGCATGTGCAACGCATGCGCCATACTTAACAGCAGAACAGCTGATTTTAAAATCAGATGTTGTTACGGTGAGACGGTGCAGGCGCAGGTGCAGAATAGTCGATAGATTTTTTCTATTCTGTCAGATTGTGCCCCGAACTCCGCCGCACTCCTGTGGCGAGTTCATGTGCATGATGGGCAGTTTTCTACACTTTGTGGGCGGAATTAGCTGTCCACTGCAGCAAAAAAATAAAACTCTGTGATGGGTGGATATAAAACTTTGTGATGGGTGGATTTTTAGATTTCTTATGGGCAGATTTTTGGGCACTTTGTGGTTGAATTAGATGGCCAGTGCTGAAAAATATAAAAACTTTGTGATGGGTGGATTTCTACTTTTCTTGTGGGCGCCATTTGTGCCCGTCAAATGCATCCACTTGTGCCAATCAAATGCAGCCGCTTATGCCCATCATATGCAGCCATTTGTGCCCGTCAAATGCAACCACTTGTGCCCATCATATGCCGGCATTTATGTCCGTCAAATGCAGCCACTTGTGCCAATCAAATGCAGCCACTTGTGCCAGCCATATGCAGCCACTTGTGCCCGTCCACTGTGCCCATAATATGCAGCCACTGTGCCCATCATATGCAGCCACTTGTGCCCATCATATGCAGCCACTTGTGCCCATCATATGCAGCCACTTTGCCCATCATATGCAGCCACTTGTACCCATCACATGCAGCCACTTTGCCCATCATATGCAGCCACTTGTACCCGTCCACTGTGCCCATCAAATGCAGCCACTTGTGCCCATCATATGCAGCCACTTGTGCCCAGTATATGCAGTCACTTGTGCCAATCAAATGGGGCCACTGGTGCCCATCATATGCAGCCATTTGTGCCCATCAAATGCAGCCAGGCGCATCCCCTGGATTGGCTGTCACTCCACTAACCCCCCCGGCCGGTCCGGCGGCACTTACCGAGTCTTGGGGCTTCCTCCTCCTCTTCTGTAGCGATGTCTGTGGCTCCTGTGTCTGCTTTCCTCCTCAGGCTTCCTATGCCGTGTCTCCTCTTCCGCCAAAGTGTTAGGCATCCAATAGGATCGCCTAATGCTTTGGCCAATCAGGAGACAGGTCTCACTGACCTGCCTCCTGATTGGCAGGGAGGAACATTAGTGTTAAAATAGCGAAAATTATTCGCTATGCCACAAAACAGGATGGGATCAGGACGCAGTGCTCTGCGCCCTGAGCCCACCCTATTTTGAAGCCTATTAGAGCCTCTGGCTCTAATCACGTGCTTCAAAATACACACCCTGCCTATCCCGTCATAGTATTTCATGTGTCCGGCATCCTGAAAGGGGCCAGGCACATGAATATGGAGGGCAGCAGAGTTGTCGGGGGGCAGCGCTCATGTGCCCACAATGCACAGGCCTCCACTGGTCTTTGATCCCTGTCAATTGCTGGGGGCTTGATCACCTCTGCTGCTTTTCCTCCAATCAGGGGCCAAAGAAGCTGAGTGCAAGTTTACCTGTAGCCTTCACACTGGAGACTTGTACACCATCATCATGGCGTCCCAGGGCGGTGGGTACAAGGTCCCCTGAGGGCAGAGCACATGTGTGACCCACTTTGGGGTCACTGGTGGCTTAGAAAGAAGGAGAGTGCCCCTGGGTGGATGTGGGAGAAGGAGAGGGCTCCTGGGTGGACGTGGCAGAAGGAGAGGGCTCCTGGGAGAATGGTGGAGGAGAGAGCCCCTGGGTGGCTGGAGGAGAAGGAGAGAGCCCCTGGGTGGCCGGTGGAGAAGGAGAGAGCACCTGGGTGTTTGGCGGGGGAGAGGGCCCCTGAGTGGCCACTTAGTCAACAAGAGAGCCCCTGGGTGGCCGGAGGAGAAGGAGAGGGCACCTGGGTGTTTGGAGGAGGATAGAGCCCCTGGGTGGCCGGTGGAGAAGGAGAGGGCACCTGGGTGTTTGGAGGAGGAGAGGTCTCCTGGGTGGCCATTTAGTGAAAAAGAGGGCCCCTGGGTGGCCAGGGGAGAAGGAGAGGGCACCTGCATGGTTGACAGAGAAGGAGTGGGCCCCTGGGTGTTTGAAGGAGAAGGAGCTGGCCCCTGGGTTGGCCAAAATTGGAAGAGTTGGTCCTTGGGTGGTTGGAGGAGGAGAGGGTGCCTCCCTTGTCCCCTGAGGATGGGGAAACCCTTCTCTCCCCAGAGGACGGGGAAACCCTTCTCTCCCTGGAGGACAGGGACATCCTTCTCTCCCCGGAGGACGGGGACACCCTCCTGTGACATCACTTATCAGAACTGACCCCTCTGTGTGCTCCCCTTACACGACTATTAAGGACTGTACTTACAGGCGCGGCTCCTGTAGCCACACCTCGCTCAGTTGTGTCTCCGTAAGTTGTGAAATTCTCCCCCTCTTTCCAGATATGAGATTGCCAGTATATAGCACAGGGGCAGCCTGAGGTTTACTCCTCTTCATTTCATTTCTTCTCTGACATCTAGTCTCATGTATGTGGAGATGTTCTGATGGACAATAAACACTTATGTTGCTGCTCTCACTTTATACATTATGTAGATTGTTAGACACAAACACCCAGGCACAGAAATCATCACTTCTAATTCACATTCTTGTCATCGCTTCCTTTCATCCAAATTGAAGAGCCAAGGCTGATCAGATGTTTACAGACTTAGCCAACACGATCTTTCCTAGTGATGTGTGATGATACCCAATCAATGACAACCCACCCTTATGTCAATACTGCTCATAGCAGACTGTTTTCTTCACATTGCTTGATAAAGTAAAGGGTGTCCCTGTCCTCCAGGGAGAGATTGGTGTCCCCTACATCCGGGGAGAGAAGGGTGTCCCCGTCCTCCGGGGAGAGAAGGGTGTCCCTATCCTCCGGGGAGAGAAGGGTGTCAGAGAACTCACACAACAAGCACCCGTCTCCGTGCAGAAACTGCCAACCCTCGTTCCGCTAATGCCAATGTGTATGCACGAAACCGTAGCTGGAGACAAATGAGATCCAGAGTGGGCATGCACAATGGCACCTCCATGCAAACGCGCACACTAACGTGCCCTCTCCTCCTCCAAACACCCATGTGTTCGCTCCTTCTCCACCGGCCACCCAGGGGCTCTCTCCTTCTCCACCAGCCACCCAGGGGCTCTCTCCTCCACCATCCTCCCAGGAGCCCTCTACTTGTCCCACATCCACCCAGGAGCCCTCTCCTTCTCCCACGTCCACCCAGGGGGCCTCTCCTTCTCCCTAAGCCACCCAGGGGCCCTCTTGTTGACTAAATGGCCACCCAGGGGCCCTCTGCTCCTCCAAACACCCAGGTGCTCTCTCCTTCTCCACTGGCCACCCAGGGGCTCTCTCCTTCTCCTCCAGCTGCCCAGGGGCTCTCTCCTTCTCCTCCAGCTGCCCAGGGGCTCTCACCTTCACCACCAGCCACCCAGTGGTTCTCTCCTTCTCCTCCAGCCACCTAGGGGCTCTCTCCTTCTCCTACAGCCATCCAGGGGCTCTCTCCTTCTCCAACGGCCACCCAGGGGCCCTCTTCTTCACTAAATGGCCACCCAGGGGCCCTCTCCTCCTCCAAACACCCAGGTGCCCTCTTGTTCTCCCCCGGGCACCCAGGAGCCCTCTCCTTCTCCAAACACCCAGAGGCCCTCTCCTTCTCCCCCAGCCACCCAGGGGCCCTCTCGTTGACTAAATGGCCACCAAGGGGCCCTCACCTCCTCCAAACACCCAGGTCCTCTCTCCCTCTCCACCGGCGACTCAGGACCCTCTCCTTCTCCTCCAGCCACCCAGGGGCCCTCTCCTTCTCCCCCGGTCACCCAGGGGCCCTCTCCTCCTTCAAACACCCAGATGCCCTCTCCTTATCTCCTGGCCACCCAGGGGTCCTCTTTGTTGACTAAATGGCCACCCAGGGGCCCTCTCCTCCTCCAAACACCCAGGTGCTCGCTCCTTCTCCACCAGCTGCCCAGGGGCTCTCTCCTCCACCGGCCACCCAGGGACTCTCTCCTTCTTCCATGTCCACCCAGGGGCCCTCTCCTTCTCCCATGTCCACCCAGGAGCACTCTCCTTCTCCCACGTCCACCCAGGAGCAATCTCCTTTTCCCACGTCCACCCAGGAGCCCTCTTCTTCTCCCACACACACCCAGGAGCAATCTCCTTCTCCCATGTTCACCCAGGGGCCCTCTCCTTCTTTCTAAGCCACCAGTGATCCCAAAGCAGGTCACGCATGTGTTCTTCCCTTGGGGGACCTGGTACCCACTGTCCTGGGATGCCATAATGATGGTGTACAAGTCTCGAGTGTGGGGGCTACAGGTAAACTCGCACTTAGCTTCTTTGGAGGAAAAGCAGCGGAGGTGATCTAGCATCCAGCAATTGACAGAGATCAAAGACCAGTGGCGGCCCAGGCATTGTGGGCACACGGGCACCGCCCCCCGACACCTCTGCCACCCTCCCTATTCATGTGCCTGGCCCCTTTCAGGATGCCAGACACATGAATTACTATGGCGGGGATAGGTGGGGTGTGTATTTTTAAGCATGTGATTAGAGCCAGAGGCTCTAATAGGCTTCAAAATAGGGTGGGCTTGGGGCGCAGAGCACTGTGTCCCGATCCCACCCTGTTGTGTGGCATAGCGAATTAATTTTCCTCCCTGCCAATCAGGAGGCCTGTATCCCAATTGGCCAAAGCATTAGGTGATCCTATTGGAAGCCTAACGCTTTGGCGGAAGAGGATACATGGCGGAGGAAGCCAGAAGAGCCGAGTGGATGCAGGAGTTGCAGCTATCGCTACAGAAGAGGAGGAGGAAGCCCTGTGACTCGGTAAGTGCCACCGGACTGGCCGCGTGGGGGGGTTAGTGAAGTGACAGCCAAGCATTTGACGGGCACAAGTGGCTGCATATGATGGGCACAAGTGGCTGCATATGACAGGCACAAGTGACTGCATTTGATTGGCACAAGTGGCTGCATATGATCGGCATAGTGGCTGCATATGATGGGCACAAGTGGCTGCATATGACAGGCACAAGTGGCTGCATTTTATTGGCACAAGTGGCTGCATATGCTGGGCACAGTGGCTGCAAATGATGGGCACAGTGGGCGGGCACAAGTGGCTGCGCAAGACAGGCACAAGTGGCTGCATTTGACTGGCACAAGTGGCTGCATATGATGGGCACAAGTGGCTGCATATGATGGGCACAAATGGCTGCATATGAAGTGGCTGCATTTGATTGGCACAAGTGGCTGCATATGCTGGGCACAGTGGCTGCAAATGATGGGCACAGTGGACGGGCACAAGTGGCTGCGCAAGACAGGCACAAGTGGCTGCATTTGACTGGCACAAGTGGCTGCATATGATGGGCACAAGTGGCTGCATATGATGGGCACAAATGGCTGCATATGAAGTGGCTGCATTTTATTGGCACAAGTGGCTGAATTTTATGGGCACAAATGGCTGCATAGGGCGGGCAGAAGTGGTTGCATTTGATTGACACAAGTGGTGCCCACAAGAAAAGTAGAAATCCGTCCATCACAAATTTTTTATATTTTGCAGCGCTGGCTATATAATTCCGCCCCAAAGTGCCCATAAATCTACCCACAAGAAATGTAAAAATCCGCCCATCACAAAGTTATATTTTTTAGCATCTAATTATGGCCAAAAGTGCCCATTAATTTCGCCCACAAGAAATGTAAAAATGCGCCAATCGCAGATTTATATTTTTTTGCTGCACTGGACTAATTCCACCCACAAGAAATTTAAAAATCCACCCATCACAAAGTTTTACTCTCCGCCCATCACAACGTTTTATTTTTTTGCTGTAGTGGCCAGCTAATCCTGCCCACAAATGGTAGAAAACCACCCATCATGCACATGAACTCTCCATGGGAGCGCGGCGGAGCGTGGGGCACAATCTGAGAGAAAAGAAAAAATCTATTGACTCTTCTGCGCCATCTCGCCGTAAGAACAGCTGATGTTAAAATCATCTGTTCTGCTGTTACGTACAGCGCATACGTTGAGCATGCACAGTTCCGGCCGGGCACTATCCAATGGGGGGCACTTCTTGACAGAACACCGGCAGCTTATATGCAGCCCCAGACCATAACACTCCCACCACCATGCTTGACTGTAGGCAAGACACACTTTTCTTTGTACTCCTCACCTGGTTGCCTCCACACACGCTAAACACAATCTGAACCAAATAAGTTTATCTTGGTCTCATCAGACCACAGGACATGGTTCCAGTAATCCATGTCCTTAGTCTGCTTGTCTTCAGCAAACTATTTGCAGGCTTTCTTGTGCATTATACTAACAAGCGAAAGGACCAAGGGGAAGCACAAGGGAGTGATCTCCCTCGGTCCAAAAAGTGGTTACTATGGATATGGTGGGCAATAAAGGGGGGATGATGTATGTAAAAATATAAAAGTTTATTAGAAGGATCTAAAAATTACAAAATACTATACCATTGACAATAAGACACATGTATGGAGCTGATCCACCTTGACACAAATTAATGGGCTCATCCAGTGCAATCAGCACAGGGTGCGCCCATTAACCAGCAACACACAAACAACAAACACTAACACACATATAAACACATAGAAAAAACCATAAAGTGCAGGCGCCTATGATCCCACAGATGCATGAGGTCCCTGTGGCCAATCGCCAAATCAAAAAAGAAGAAAATAATATATTTTTGAAAAATAACAAGAGAACCTCATGCATGCGTGGTCCTCCGGGGAGATGGGGAAAGTGGAGTAGATACGTCCTGTTGAAGCTACGTAACAATGACGTTGCGAAACGCGTTGACGTAATTAAGATGTGCGGACGCCGACACAGCCATCTCCCGCAGTGATTTGGAGACGGGAACTTTTCTCAGTGGAAGTTTGAAACTCTTAACCACCATACATACGGGGAAATAATCCACCGCACAAGCACAGTTGCAGTCTAAATCCACGAATGAGAGGATTACCACTTACCGAGTGCTTGGAGGATGCAGCATGTCACGGCCGGCACCGACAACATAGATAAGGAAGTCACGGAGCAGTGGAGCAACCGCAAGATATGAGATACAGCTTTGATTCTCGCACGACAGAGAGGTGGTAATGTAACCCCTTCAGCTCCTAAATGCAGTTGTTATCTAAAATCCCTGACAATTGAAGTGGCATGGCCCTGATAAATGTGGACAGCAATTTACAACACAGTGACATTCAGCTTTGCATGGGTTTCTAGTATACCTTTTATATACCAACAGTCCCGGGAGATATCTGGTCATCCTGAGATGTCATGTGATTTGTTCCTGGCACTAATAGCATTTATCATACTGTGCGGTTTTTATATTCCCCAAACTCTACAGAGACTCTCTGCTTTATATATCCATCTTACAAACTACAGGAATGGACTTTTGGTAAAATTCACGATTTATGCATGCGCATGCTATATACATTTAAAAGTCCCCCTGACCCATTCATCTAGCTGCAGTATCTATATAGCTATTGTGGATGTTAATTAGCGAGTTTTTTTGAGTTAGACAATAACCTGTTTATATCTACTCCACTTTCCCCATCTCCCCAGGGGACCACGCATGCATGAGGTTCTCTTGTTATTTTTCAAAAATATATTGTTTTCTTCTTTTTTGATTTGGCGATCGGCCACAGGGACCTCATGCATCTGTGGGATCATAGGCGCCTGCACTTTATGGTTTTTTCTATGTGTTTATATGTGTGTTAGTGTTTGTTGTTTGTGTGTTGCTGGTTAATGGGCGCACCCTGTGTTGATTGCACTGGATGAGCACATTAATTTGTGTCAAGGTGGATCAGCTCCATACATGTATCTTATTGTCAATGGTATAGTATTTTGTAATTTTTAGATCCTTCTAATAAACTTTTATATTTTTACATACATCATCCCCCCTTTATTGCCCACTATATCCATAGTAACCACTTTTTGGACCGAGGGAGATCACTCCCTTGTGCTTCCCCTTGGTCCTTTCCCTTGTTAGTATGCTTGTTTTGGGTTACGGATATGACCTCTAATTCTGAGGAGAGGCATTGGGTGAAAAAATTGTGATTTTGTGATTTACAAAAAAAGGCAGGTATCTATAGGGTGGTCCCCTTCTTTTTCCTTCTAGCCCCTTTCTTGTGCATTATGTTTAGAAGAGGCTTCCTTCTGCGATGACAGCCATGCAGACCAATTTGATTCAGTGTGCGGTGTATGGTCTGAGCATGCTGACCGCCCCACCCAACTGACAGGCTGTCCCTCCCACCCCTTCAACCTCTGCAGCAATGCTGGCAGCACTGATACATCTATTTCCCAAAGACAATCTCTGGATATGACGCTGAGCACGTGAACTCAACTTCTTTGGTCGACCATGGTGAGCCCTGTTCTGAGTGGAACCTTTCCTGTTAAACCATTGTATGGTCTTGGCCACCATGCTGCAGCTCAGTTTCAGGGTCTTGGCAATTGTCTTATAGTATAGGCCATCTTTATGTAGAGCAATTCTTTTTTTCAGATCCTCAGAGAGTTCTTAGTCATTAGGTGCCATGCTGAACTTCCAGTGACCAGTATAAGAGAGTGAGAGCGATAACACCAAATTTAACACACCTGCTCCCCATAGACCTTATAACACAAACTAGTCACATGACACCGGAAAGGGAAGTAAGTTCGACTCATCGGGTGTTCATTTATTCTAAAATGAACCGAACATATGGGCATTCGGGAAAATTTGAGCGCCGTTGAACGCCCCATAATAGACCGCAGTGCATCGCTGTATAATGATTGGCCAAAGCATGCACCTGGCCTGCATGCTTTGGGCAATCACAGCGCACTCTGCTGAGAGAGCCATAATTGGTCAAAGGCAGGGTGCTTTTGGCCAATCATGGCTCAGAGGGACTAAGTCCACACCCCACACTATATAAGGCTGCTTACAGAGCGCCCATGTGTAGTGTTGTTGGCGTGGACAGAGAGATAGCTTGAGTTAGATTAAGCAGGAAGGTTATTCAGTTAGTGGCAGTGTATTTGATTATATATATATACATATATTATATATATATACTCTGCACTGAATGCACTCCATGGAGATATATATATATTTATTTATTTATTTATTAGGGATGAGCCGAACACCCCCCTGTTCGGTTCGCACCAGAACATGGGAACAGGAAAAAAGTTCGCTCGAACACGCGAACACCGTTAAAGTCTATGGGACACGAACATGAATAATCAAAAGTGCTAATTTTAAAGGCTTATATGCAAGTTATTGTCATAAAAAGTGTTTGGGGACCCGGGTCCTGCCTCAGGGGACATGGATCAATGCAAAAAAAAGTTTTAAAAACGGCCTTTTTTTCAGGAACAGTGATTTTAATAATGCTTAAAGTCAAACAATAAAAGTGTAATATCCCTTTAAATTTCGTACCTGGGGGTGTCTATAGTATGCCTGTAAAGGGGCGCATGTTTCCTGTGTTTAGAACAGTCTGAAAGCAAAATGACATTTCGAAGAAAAAATTACATTTAAAACTACCCGCGGCTATTGCATTGCCGACAATACACATAGAAGTTCATTGATAAAAACGGTGTGGGAATTCAACATAGGGAACCCCGAACCAAAATAAAAAAAAAATGACGTGGGGTTCCCCCTAAATTCCATACCAGACCCTTCAGGTCTGGTATGGATTTTAAGGGGAGCCCTGCGCAAAAAAAAAAAAAAACGGCGTGGGGTCCCCCCAAAAATCCATACCAGACCCTTATCCAAGCACGCAACCTGGCAGGCTGCAGGAAAAGAGGGGGGGACGAAAGTGCGGCCCCCCCTCCTGAACCGTACCAGGCCACATGCCCTCAACATTGGGAGGGTGCTTTGGGGTAGCCCCCCAAAGAAGGAAGAAGAGAAGAGGATGAAGAAGAAGATGAAGAGAAGAGCGGGATCCTCCCCCCATGCCATGGGTGCGGAGCGGCCCAAGGAGAAGAAGTACCCCCTTACCATTTCACACAGGGGGGGCCAGGATCTGGGGGTTCCCTTGTTAAAGGGGGCTTCCAGATTCCGATAAGCCCCCCGCCCGCAGACCCCCACAACCACCGGCCAGGGTTGTGGGGATGAGGCACTGTCTCTTAAATGTGAAATAAATTTGTCAACAAAGTATAAAACAAAAAGAAAATCATTTTACAACATATTCTTGCACATAACCTGTTTAATGTAACAACAAGCATGCAACAAGTGATTTTTCTTTACAAAAATGTAAAACATAAAAACAGATAAATATGTAACTTTGCATATTTGCTCAGTAGTGCATGGAACATAAGGAGGTATAAAGTGCAATATTTTTTAAGTAACATAAAATAACTTAGTTTCTTGCACTCTCCAGAAAAACTTCAATTAAAAAAAAAAAAAAATTACATTTGAACTTTAGTCAGAAAATGAAGTCCTGCTAGATCCCTTCAGGCCCCTTTTGCAGGTATAGCTATGATTTTTTTTTTACAAATGAGTGTCTATACTGGTTAAAATTTAGTAGTACACTGTGTCACCCCGCTTTGCACATGCTTAGTTGCTCTCCATTTTTAGACACTGCCGAATTTGTAGAGGCAAATCTGCCGACAGCCTTAAAGTGGAATCAAACTCTCCTAGCCAAGGAAGCTGCTTCTGTGTGATCTGCAACTACTATGGTGCTGCACCAACAAATGCCTGTCAATTCTGAACAGCTGTTTGTTTAGGGTGCCTGCAGGAAAACAGCCTAGTGTAATGGTGTCCTATTAGCATAGACGTATGCCTGGGTCCTTTCTCAGGCCCTTACTGAAAGCCAACCAAAACAAAAAAACAAAGCCTTTGTTTCAGAATACAACAATATTAATACAATACCACAATATATGTGCTAACTATAGTTGAGGCTCATACACAACCCTCCTGGGAGGTTTTAACAGTAGTAAACTTTGTTAATGTTTCAGTATCAGAACAGTATCATACGTTTAATTCAGCAAAAGTTGGAGTTTCAAAACATTCTCCTACATTTTGCAGTTGTAAATTCATCTATCACAGATGAATAATTTAATTTTGAAGCCAGATCACGTTCAATGGACAAAACTGCTAAGGCAGATAATCTCTCTTGGCTCATAGTTGATCTTAAGTATGTTTTTATTAATTTTAGTTTTGAAAAGCTCCTCTCAGCTGATGCAACAGTAACTGGAATTGTTAAGATGACTCTTAATGCAACATAGATATTTGGATAAACGTCAGTTAAATTGTTATCAATGAGGTATTTCAAGGAACCGGAAATATCCAATTTTGGAGGAACAGTACGCATATACATTCGTAGCTCTTCATACAATTCCAGACCTCTTATGTCAGAATCAGAAGAATTGGGTAAAGTAAGTAGGGCTTCAAGTTTTTTGCAGTTTTGTAATAGGTCTTTTTCAGATTTCATTCATAAAGAGGAGATATCATATAAAAATCCAAAATTGCTGACATAGCTTTTTAAACCTTCAAAGCAAGGTTCAGCACTAGCATGAATCTTGTCGGCAATAACATTGAAATATTCTGCTCTAAACCTGTCTACAGGGTTAACAACTGCTTTATCTGGACACTCATAATCAAACATTCTTTTGGTCCTGCGTATCCTGAACTGTCGAAATTCCCTTGGAATGTCCATTTCTTCAGCAATTTCTCTGGCAGTAACAATGGCAGAATTAAAGGCATTTTGTCGA
The DNA here is from genome assembly GCA_037952925.1 of Lithobates clamitans. Classification (NCBI taxonomy): domain Eukaryota; kingdom Metazoa; phylum Chordata; class Amphibia; order Anura; family Ranidae; genus Lithobates; species Lithobates clamitans. The sequence goes on from JBBGZY010000035.1 coordinate 1,276,331, forward strand.
TATTCTTTCAGCCAGCACAGGAATGCCTCCAAATGTTTTACTGCAGTGTCCAGCTGCATACAAGACTTTTGCCACACCTTGCTGATAAGGTTGATTTTTACTAAAATCTCATACCATACAATCAATGACAGAACAAACTCGTATGACAAAATTTCTTCTTTTAGTGAATTACATTCACTGCAGAAAGCAGAATCAGCATTCTTCTGTGTCATCTCTTCCAAGCACTCAGCGATTTCTTTAAGTTGGTAACGGACAGCCTTTATACTCTCAACTGCACTCCCATCTGGTTTCTGACAATGGCTTGAGGGTAATATTTACCTTCTCTTTTAAAATTGCCCATCTATTAGATGAGCCAGAAAATAATGTGTAAAGTCTTTGCAAAACCCCAAAAAATAATTTGGCTTTTGCACAAGATGCTGCTGCATCACCCAGAACCAAATTCCAACTATGACAACCACAGGAAGTAAAAAAGCTAAAAGGATTGATATTTAATATCCTAGTTTTTACACCACTTTTCTCCCCTCGCATGTTTGCTCCATTGTCATATCCCTGACCACGGCAATTTTTGATATCCAAACCTGATTCCTCAATTTCCAGCAGTATGGTTTTAGTTAATTCTTCAGCTGTCCTTTTGTCAACTGGTAAAAATCCAATAAAATGCTCTTCAACATCTCCTGATTTTTCATCAACATGTCGTAATACCACAGTCATCTGTTCAACATGGCTCACATCCCTAGTGCAATCAATAATTATGGAATAATATTTTGCTTGAAGAATCTTTTCAATAACTTTCTGTTTGACAAGTTTAGCCATCAATGAAATTAGTTCATTTTGTATGTTTTTTCCCAAGTAATGGTTGTGAATACGTTTCTCTTCAATTCGTTGCAAGTGTTGACGAAGAACAGGATCAAACCTTGCACAAAGCTTTATTAGATCAATAAAATTACCACTATTCTCTTCCTCTAAATTATCTCTGTGCCCTCGAAATGGTAAGTTATGGCATGATAAAAATTGAACAGTGGCTATAAGCCTTTCCAGAATTTCATGCCAACGTTGCTTTTCCATGAATATCTGCTTTTGCACCGACGCATCGATAGTTTTCCCACATCTAAATCTTTTCTCAGTTTTCATCCATGTGATGATGTTCTCTAAGTGGTCAGAACTGTTTTCATTAAGACCAAGTCGAATGCTCAGGTTCTTCCAGTCATTGCAGCCATCAGACACTAAAGCGCTCCGTAGTGGTGAGAACAAACGACAGGCAAAACAGAAAACACAGTCCTTGCTTCTGGAATACACTAACCAGCGCCTATCTTGTGTTTCCTTGTTGCTTAGAACCCTGGAAAGTTAGAAAAATGTCTTTTTCAATTGTCTAATGGGTAAGTTACCTTTTCTTCCCTTACTGGTCCTTTCTGAATAAAACATATTCTGTCTTTATCTTCCACTGGGAAAATCCATTCTCCAGGATCATAACTTAGAGGCTGATATGAAGACTCTGGTTGCTCAGAACCTGAAACATGAGGCTTTTCTTGAATTCCTTCTTCTGTGCTACACAAATGATACACAATTCAGGGTTAGCAGAAGTGCTTGGCTGTGAATCATCTTCTCTTTCAGTCAAAACTGATTACATCGTCTCATGTTCACGCTCAGGCACCTCTTCACTTGTACTTATTTTGCCTGTCTTCAAAAACTTATGCATAAAGCCACATAATTCCTGTTTGCATTCCTCAAAAGCAATATTCTTTTTTCTTTTGTGGTGACCAGATTCAGATTTTAGCCCTTTGTCACGTTCTCTTCCACTTTAATGCATATTTGTTTTAAAATTATGGAAAACTAAGGTAAATTCTGCTAATCTAGTAATTACACAGTGTGGTAACACACACAATTTTAGAACAAAATAAACAAAATGTTAAAAAGATAAATGCAGGAACAGAATTGAATTGATCAAAGTGGTTTCTGCTTCTGGTCTCCCAATTGGTCAGACTGTTTTCATGCTAAATCACTTCCTTGCTGTTGTCACGCCCTTTATAAGAAAACAAATACACTGATTAACAAGTGTACTTGTATAATGAGTTTTTCAGTGTATATCTGACACAAAGCTAAGAGGGAGGGACAGTCAAACCCAGCTGAGGGACAGTCAAACCCAGCTATGGGAGTGTGACAGTTCAATCCAGCTATAGTACTGTGACAATCCAATCCACCTGAGAGACAGTCCAATGCAAATAAGGGACAGTCTCACCCAGCTGAGGGACAGTCCAACCCAGCTGAGGGACAGCGCAACCCAGCTGAGGGACAGCACAACCCAGCTGAGGGACAGCACAACCCAGCTGAGGGACAGCACAACCCAGCTGAGGGGCAGCGCAACCCAGCTAAGAGGCAGCGCAATCCAGCTAAGAGGCAGCGCAACCCAGCTAGTTAAGAGGCAGCGCAACCCAGCTAAGGGACAACCCAAGCCACCTGAAGGACAGTCCAGCCCACCTGAGGGACAGTCCATCCCACCTGAGGGTCAGTCCAATCCAGCTAAGAAACACAGTCACAGACCTCACATCCATGAAACAAGAGATGGTCAGAGACTGTGCAAACAATGATACAGGAGATGGTCAGAGACTGTGTGTGTGGACAATGATACAGGAAATGGTCAGACTGTGTGTGTGGACAATGATACAGGAGATGGTCAGACTGTGTGCGGACAATGATACAGGCAATGGTCAGAGACTGTGCGGACAATGATACAGGAGATGGTTTTATTTTGGTAATGACAAGCAAACTCTTACCTGGCTGACACGGTAACAAACGGAGCCACAGACAGGGTGCTGACAGACAATCACATCACAAAGATGCAGGAGTTGGTCAGAGACTGTGCAGAAAATGATACAGGAGATGGTCAGACAATGATACAGGAGATGGTCAAAGACTGTGCAGACAATGATACAGGAGACGGTCAGAGACTGTGCAGACAATGATACAGGAGATGGTCAGAGACTGTGTGTGTGGACAATGATGCAGGAGATGGTCAGACTGTGTGCGGACAATGATACAGGCAATGGTCAGAGACTGTGCGGACAATGATACAGGAGATGGTTTTATTTTGGTAATGACAAGCAAACTCTTACCTGGCTGACACGGTAACAAACGTTGGAGCCACAGACAGGGTGCTGACAGACAATCATATCACAACGATGCAGGAGATGGTCAGAGACTGTACGGAAAATGATACAGGAGATGGTCAGACAATGATACAGGAGATTGTCAGACAATGATACAGGAGATGGTCACAGACTGTGCAGACAATGATACAGCAGACGGTCAGAGACTGTGCAGACAATGATACAGGAGACGATCAGAGACTGTGCAGACAATGATACAGGAGACGGTCAGAGACTGAGCAGACAATAATACAATAGATGCTCAGAGACTGTGCAGACAATGATACAGGAGACGGTCAGAGACTGTGCAGACAATGATACAGGAGACGGTCAGAGACTGAGCAGACAATAATACAGTAGATGGTCAGAGACTGTGCAGACAATGATACAGCAGACGGTCAGAAACTGTGCAGACGATGATACAGGAGACGGTCAGAGACTGTGCAGACAATGATAAAGGAGACGGTCAGAGACTGTGCAGACAATGATAAAGGAGACGGTCAGAGACTGTGCAGACAATGATACAGGAGACGGTCAGAGACTATGCGCGGACAATGATACAGGAAATGGTCAGAGACTGTGTGCGAACAATGATACAGGAAATGGTCAGAGACTGCGCAGACATGATACAGGATGCTGAGGGGAAAACAACAGAATGAGCATAATTGTGAACTTATCAATGTAAGTAATGCTTCTTCATTATCAGCAGGTTTAGGGAGAGGGTAAATAACACTGCTGTATTAGTTAACTGTAATAGAGAAGGCGGTGCACCATTCTGGCTTTACTGTCTGACAGAGTAATATGAATCACAAAAATGGGTGCACAGAATTATAAATTTTTTGGTAGATGAAAAATTTCACATGTGTGTGAAAAGCTGTTTGCCTGGCGTTCATTTTGAAAGCAGAACTGCAGCAAGAAAAAAAAAAACACATTAAAAATAAAATAAGCCCTCCAGTTTGAACAACAGCCAGCTTCATTCAGTGGCCTTCCTCAAAGCCCACACTGTAATGTACAAGCCCTCAGCCTGTCATTCAAGTAAGGAGAAGCAGCACAATGATGATCCCATCCAGTGGCGGCTGGTGCTCAAAATTTTTTGGAGGGGTGCAAAAAAAAATGAAAAAAAAACCATCAATTGCAGCCTCACTGTGCCATCAAATGCAGCCACTGTGCCATCAAACACCGCCACTGTGCCCCATCAAATGCAGCCTCACTGTGCCCCATCAAATGCAGCCTGTGCCCCATCAAATGCAGCCTCACTGTGCCCAATCAAATGCAGCCTCACTGTGCCCATCAAATGCCACCACTGTGCCCCATCAAATGCAGCCTCACTGTACCCATCAAATGCCACCACTGTGCCCCATCAAATGCCGCCTCACTGTGCCCCATCAAATGCAACCTCACTGTGCCCCATCAAATGCAGCCTCACTGTGCCCCATCAAATGCCACCACTGTGCCCATTAAATGCCACCACTGTGCCCCATCAAATGCAGCCTCACTGTGCCCAAATGCCACCACTTTGCCCCATCAAATGCAACCTCACTGTGCCCCATCAAATGCAGCCTCACTGTGCCCCATCAAATGCAGCCTCACTGTGCCCCATCAAATGCCACTACTGCGCCCATCAAATGCCACCACTGTGTCCCATAAAATGCAGCCTCACTGTGCCCAAATGCCACCACTGTGCACCATCAAATGCAGCCTCACTGTCCCCATCAAATGCAGCCACTATGCCCAATCAAATGCAGCCTCACTGTGTCCCATCAAATGCAGCCTCACTGTGCCCCATCAAATGCAGCCTCACTGTGCCCCATCAAATGCAGCCTCACTGTGACCAATCAAATGCAGCCTCACTGTGCCAATCAAATGCAGCCTCACTGTGCCAATAAAATGCCACCACTGTGCCCCATCAAATGCAGCCTCACTGTGCCCAATCAAATGCAGCCTCACTGTGCCAATCAAATGCCACCACTGTGCCCCATCAAATGCAGCCTCACTGTGCCCATCAAATGCCGCCACTGTGCCCAATCAAATGTAGCCTCACTGTGCCCCATCAAATGCAGTCTCACAGTGCCCCATCAAATGCAGCCTCACTGTGCCCCATCAAATGCAGCCTCACTGTGCCCATCAAATGCCACCACTGTGTCCCATCAAATGCAGCCTCACTGTCCCCAAATGCCACCACTGTGCCCCATCAAATGCCACCACTGTGCACCATCAAATGCAGCCTCACTGTCCCCATCAAATGCCACCACTGTGCCCAATCAAATGCAGCCTCACTGTGCCCCATCAAATGCAGCCTCACTGTGCCCCATCAAATGCAGCCTCACTGTGCCCCATTGAATGCCACCACTGTGCCACATCAAATGCAGCCTCACTGTGCCCATCAAATGCCACCACTGTGCCCCATCAAATGCAGTCTCACTGTGCCCCATCAAATGCAGCCTCACTGTGCCCCATCAAATGCCACCACTGTGCCCCATCAAATGCAGCCTCACTGTGCCCAAATGCCACCACTTTACCCCATCAAATGTGTTATACCTGAAAGGTTCCACATGTACTGTCACTTTAAGGCTGGCTCCACCCAGGAGTGATGACAAGGGTCAAGGGATATAGTAGCCATCTTAGAGCACATGTAAGGAAGCATATAAGATGTACCTCTCCTGAGATGCATGTTGCAGTGTACAGTGTGTACTGAAATAAACATCCATTGTTCCAGACCAGAGTCTTGTGTCTCTCACAACACAGAGGATATAACAGTGGCGACGAGGATGGGATTTACAAAGTGTCTATCAGTCTGAGAGAGAGACAAAGGCAGTGTAGATTGTCATCTGGATAAAAGCAATCACAGAGCCCAGCAGGAAAATGTCATTGATCGGGACATTAGGTGAATTTGATGGGGAACAGACATCCTGGAGTTCCTGGGTTGAGAGACTGGAACAGTATTTCAGTGCAAATGCCATCACAGACAACAGGCAAGTAGCAGTATTCCTGACAGTGGTTGGTGCTAAGACATATGACACGCTTAGAGATCTCCTTTCCCCTGTAAAGCCAGCAACTAAGACATTGGCAGAGCTCCTGACACTGTTAGAGGATCACTTCCAACCTAAACCATTAGAGATTGCAGAAAGATTTCGGTTTTATCAGCGGCAGCAGCAGCCAGGTGAAGAAATTAAAGCTTATGTGCTCGCCCTTCGCAGACTAGCCTCTACCTGTTCTTTTGGGGAGTATCTACCTACTGCACTGAGAGATAAGTTTGTAATGGGACTGAATTGTGAGTCTAGCCAAAAGAGACTGTTAACAGAGAAAGATCTTACCCTTACAAAGGCAATTGAAATAGCTTCAGTGATGGAAATGGCTGTGAAAGATACAGAGGAATTGAACCCCCAGGGCAGAAAAGAAGAGGTGAAACAGGAAGTTTTCAGAACAGCAGTCAAGCCAACTGCCGCAAACTGGAAATACAGACCCCCACCAAGCCGGGAGTCAGCCTGCTACCGTTGTGGCAATACAGACCATGACCACAAAGTCTGCAGGTTTAAGGATCAGACCTGTCATAATTGCGGTAGGACAGGCCATCTTAAACGAGTTTGCCGTAGCAAGAAGGTGCGAGATAAACAACCTCTGAACCCCAAGACAAAGACATATATGGTGGGAAGATATACATCATCATCTGAGTCAGAGGATGAGGAAGTGCTCCACAGATTAGACATACATCATATGCATTCAGCACCCTCCGCAATGACTGTAGAGGTAACTGTGGAGGGAAAGAAACTCAAGATGGATGTAGACACAGGAGCAGCAGTTTCAGTTATCACCCAGAAACAATGGAGACAACTTCAGACCCAAACAACTGTCCGCCCAACACCAATCAAACTGCAGACATACTCAAAGCAGATACTCCACCCACTGGGTTATGCGAAAGTAAAGGTATTGTACAAGGGTCAGACAAAGAGACTGCCATTATACATCCTAGAAAATGGGGGACCCCCTCTCTTTGGGAGGGACTGGATTGCTCACTTTGGTATGCCAGACATCACCATAAATCCCTGTAACACTGTTACAATTCCATTAGGAGATAATGAGGGATGGGTGGTGTCCCTGAAGCAGCGTTTCCCAAAGATCTTTGATGACCAGTTGGGGAAAATAAAGCACGACTGTGTAAGACTCAAGCTGAAACCCAACGCTCAGCCTAAGTTCTTCAAAGCTCGGACAGTACCTTTCGCACTGCGAGCAGGAGTGGAAGCAGAACTAAGTCGGCTGGAGGAACAAGGTGTCATCTCCAAGGTAGAGCACAGCGAGTGGGCATCACCAGTTGTACCAGTAAAGAAAGCGAATGGGGACTTACGCATTTGTGGCGATTTCCGCATGGCACTGAACTCCCAACTGGAGATAGACCAGTATCCTCTACCCAGAGTAGATGACATTTTTGCCTCTCTTGCAGGGGGCCAAAAGTTCACCAAGCTTGATCTCAGACAAGCATATTTACAGTTTGAGGTCCATCCTTCTTCCCGCAAGTTTCTAACCATCAACACCCACAAGGGACTGTATGAATACAATCGGATGGTGTTTGGTGTAGCCTCCGCCCCAGCCATTTGGCAACAAAAAATGGACGAGATTTTGGCGGACATTCCTTTCACGCAGTGCCTGCTAGATGACATGCTCATCACAGGACGGACAGAGCAGGAACACAAGCGGAACGTGGAGCTTGTGTTGGAGAGACTCCAAGAACAGGGTCTAAAAGTGAACTTAGCAAAATGCCAATTCATGGTGCCTAAATTGGAGTTTTGTGGCCACCTTGTGGATGCAGAGGGTATACACACCACGGAAGCCAAGGTTGATGCTTTAGTCAAAGCTCCAGCCCCAACCAACGTCCAGCAGTTGCGATCATACCTTGGCTTGCTGAACTATTACCACAAATTCCTGCCAGATCTGGCACACACCTTGTTTCCGCTGAACAAGCTTTTGGAAAAACATTCAAGATGGGACTGGTCGGATGCATGCCAACGGGCTTTTGAAGTCTCTAAGCGGAAGCTGTTGGCGTCACGCATGCTCGTGCACTATGACCTCCAGAAGCCTCTCACCTTGGCTTGTGATGCCTCACCCTATGGTCTGGGTGCTGTACTATCTCACATCTTACCAGATGGGTCAGAAAAACCAGTGGCATTTGCCTCCAGGTCTTTGACAAAAGCAGAAAGCAATTACTCACACATTGACAAAGAGGCTCTAGCGCTGATATGGGCAATTAAGAAGTTTCATCTTTACCTGTATGGTAGGGAATTCACCATACTGACAGACCATAAACCACTCCTTCAGATCTTTAGCCCTGACAAAGGCATCTCTCAGACTACTGCGGCCCGCCTCCAACGCTATGCCCTATTCTTGGGAGCATACAGCTACAAAATCCAGTATCGCGGTCATGATGCCAATGCGAATGCGGACGCAATGTCCCGACTGACAGGGAAGTCGATGGACTCTTCTCCACCGGTCAAGAGTTGTCGTTACACCAGCCTGTCCTTCTTGTCTTCTGGGGAGATAGCAGCCCATACAGCCAAGGATACCTTTCTGAAAACAATATTCTCCTGGGTACGGTCCGGTTGGCCTGCAACCGTCACACAGGATTATGAACCTTATTTTCGTAGGCGTATGGAATTAACTGTGGCTGGCAACTGTGTTTTATGGGGAGACCGAGTGATCATTCCACAGACCCTCCGGAGACACATTCTGGGCTTGCTACATACTGGTCATCCCGGGGGCACACGTATGAAACAAAAAGCCAGAGGCTATGTGTGGTGGCCAAACCTAGACTCAGATATCACAACATATGTGAATGCTTGTGCTGGATGTGCACAAACTGCAAGAGACCCTCCTCGAGGGTGTGTCCAGCCCTGGACTTGGCCCACGGTTCCTTGGTTTCGCCTACACTTGGACTTTGCAGGCCCGATCAGAGGACACACCTTCTTGATCATAGTGGATGCCCATTCAAAGTGGCCTGAGGTAATTCCTGTTACTCAGCCAACAACTAAGGCAACGGTTTCCATACTGTTACATCTCGCTGCTACGTTTGGATACCCCAGAGAGATCGTCACTGACAATGGTGCACAATTCACCAGTCAGGAGTTTCAGCGTTTCCTGACTGCCCACAACATCAAGCACAAGTTGACTGCACCTTACCACCCGGCTACTAATGGTCAAGCAGAACGGTTTGTGCAGACTTTTAAACGCTATTTCAAAGCTACAGTGGCTGCACCTCACTGTGCCCCAACAAATGCAGCCTCACTGTGCCCCATCAAATGCCACCACTGTGCCCATTAAATGCCACCACTGTGCCCCATCAAATGCAGCCTCACTGTGCCCAAATGCCACCACTTTGCCCCATCAAATGCAACCTCACTGTGCCCCATCAAATGCAGCCTCACTGTGCCCCATCAAATGCAGCCTCACTGTGCCCCATCAAATGCCACTACTGTGCCCATCAAATGCCACCACTGTGTCCCATAAAATGCAGCCTCACTGTGCCCAAATGCCACCACTGTGCCCCATCAAATGCCACCACCGTGCACCATCAAATGCAGCCTCACTGTCCCCATCAAATGCAGCCTCACTGTGCCCCATCAAATGCAGCCTCACTGTGCCCCATCAAATGCAGCCTCACTGTGCCCCATCAAATGCAGCCTCACTGTGCCCCATCAAATGCAGCCTCACTGTGCCCAATCAAATGCAGCCTCACTGTGCCCAATCAAATGCAGCCTCACTGTGCCAATCAAATGCAGCCTCACTGTCCCAATCAAATGCAGCCTCACTGTCCCCATCAAATGCCACCACTGTGCTCAATCAAATGCAGCCTCACTGTGCCCCATCAAATGCAGCCTCACTGTGCCCCATCAAATGCAGCCTCACTGTGCCCCATTGAATGCCACCAATGTGCCACATCAAATGCAGCCTCACTGTGCCCATCAAATGCCATCACTGTGCCCCATCAAATGCCACCACTGTGCCCATTAAATGCCACCACTGTGCCCCATCAAAAGCAGCCTCACTGTGCCCAAGTGCCACCACTTTACCCCATCAAATGCAACCTCACTGTGCCCCATCAACTGCAGCCTCACTGTGCCCCATCAAATGCCACCACTGTGCCCATTAAATGCCACCACTGTGCCACATCAAATGCAGCCTCACTGTGCCCATCAAATGCCACCACTGTGCCCCATCAAATGCAGCCTCACTGTGCCCCATCAAATGCAGCCTCACTGTGCCCCATCAAATGCCACCACTGTACCCATTAAATGCCACCACTGTGCCCAAATGCCACCACTTTACCCCATCAAATGCAACCTCACTGTGCCCCATCGAATGCAGCCTCACTGTGCCCCATCAAATGCCACCACTGTGCCCATTAAATGCCACCACTGTGCCCCATCAAATGCAGCCTCACTGTGCCCAAATGCCACCACTTTGCCCCATCAAATGCAACCTCACTGTGCCCCATCAAATGCAGCCTCACTGTGCCCCATCAAGTGCCACTACTGTGCCCATCAAATGCCACCACTGTGTCCCATAAAATGCAGCCTCACTGTGCCCAAATGCCACCACTGTGCCCCATCAAATGCCACCACCGTGCACCATCAAATGCAGCCTCACTGTCCCCATCAAATGCAGCCTCACTGTGCCCCATCAAATGCAGCCTCACTGTGCCCCATCAAATGCAGCCTCACTGTGCCCCATCAAATGCAGCCTCACTGTGCCCCATCAAATGCAGCCTCACTGTGCCCAATCAAATGCAGCCTCACTGTGCCAATCAAATGCAGCCTCACTGTCCCCATCAAATGCAGCCTCACTGTCCCCATCAAATGCCACCACTGTGCCCAATCAAATGCAGCCTCACTGTGCCCCATCAAATGCAGCCTCACTGTGCCCCATCAAATGCAGCCTCACTGTGCCCCATTGAATTCCACCACTGTGCCACATCAAATGCAGCCTCACTGTGCCCATCAAATGCCACCACTGTGCCCCATCAAATGCAGCCTCACTGTGCCCCATCAAATGCAGCCTCACTGTGCCCCATCAAATGCCACCACTGTGCCCATTAAATGCCACCACTGTGCCCCATCAAATGCAGCCTCACTGTGCCCAAGTGCCACCACTTTACCCCATCAAATGCAACCTCACTGTGCCCCATCAAATGCAGCCTCACTGTGCCCCATCAAATGCCACCACTGTGCCCATTAAATGCCACCACTGTGCCCCATCAAATGCAGCCTCACTGTGCCCAAATGCCACCACTTTGCCCCATCAAATGCAACCTCACTGTGCCCCATCAAATGCAGCCTCACTGTGCCCCATCAAATGCAGCCTCACTGCGCCCCATCAAATGCAGCCTCACTGCGCCCCATCAAATGCAGCCTCCCTGTGCCCCATCAAATGCCACTACTGTGCCCATCAAATGCCACCACTGTGTCCCATAAAATGCAGCCTCACTGTGCCCAAATGCCACCACTGTGCCCCATCAAATGCCACCACTGTGCACCATCAAATGCAGCCTCACTGTCCCCATCAAATGCAGCCTCACTGTGCCCCATCAAATGCAGCCTCACTGTGCCCTATCAAATGCAGCCTCACTGTGCCCCATCAAATGCAGCCTCACTGTGCCCAATCAAATGCAGCCTCACTGTGCCAATCAAATGCCACCACTGTGCCCCATCAAATGCAGCCTCACTGTGCCCATCAAATGCCGCCACTGTGCCCAATCAAATGCAGCCTCACTGTGTCCAATCAAATGCAGCTTCACTGTGCCCCATCAAATGCAGCCTCACAGTGCCCCATCAAATGCAGCCTCACTGTGCCCATCAAAAGCCACCACTGTGTCCCATCAAATGCAGCCTCACTGTCCCCAAATGCCACCACTGTGCCCCATCAAATGCCACCACTGTGCACCATCAAATGCAGCCTCACTGTCCCCATCAAATGCCACCACTGTGCCCAATCAAATGCAGCCTCACTGTGCCCCATCAAATGCAGCCTCACTGTGCCCCATCAAATGCAGCCTCACTGTGCCAATCAAATGCCACCACTGTGCCCCATCAAATGCAGCCTCACTGTGCCCCATCAAATGCCGCCACTGTGCCCAATCAAATGCAGCCTCACTGTGCCCATTTAAATGCAGCCTCACTGTGCCCAATCAAATGCAGCCTCACTGTGCCCATCAAATGCCACCACTGTGCCCATCAAATGCCACCACTGTGTCACATCAAATGCAGCCTCACTGTGCCCAAATGCCACCACTGTCCCCATCAAATGCCACCACTGTGCACCATCAAATGCAGCCTCACTGTCCCCATCAAATGCCACCACTGTGCCCAATCAAATGCAGCCTCACTGTGCCCCATCAAATGCAGCCTCACTGTGCCCCATCAAATGCAGCCTCACTGTGCCAATCAAATGCCACCACTGTGCCCCATCAAATGCAGCCTCACTGTGCCCCATCAAATGCAGCCTCACTGTGCCCCATCAAATGCAGCCTCACTGTGCCCCATCAAATGCAGCCTCACTGTGCCTAATCAAATGCAACCTCACTGTGCCCCATCAAATGCAGCCTCACTGTGCCCAATCAAATGCAGCCTCACTATGCCCCTCAAATGCCACCACTGTGCCCATCAAATGTTGCCAGGGGACAAATTACGTGCAGCCGGTCTGAAGAGTCACCGGCCGCTTATGATGGCGCCAGTCCCCCCAGCCAAGCATGCCCATAATATTTACAAGTGCGGCGCTACATACAGCAAGCTGGCTGCCCGCCCGCCTGCCTGGGCTGTGTTTGTGCAGGAGGCGACCATGGGAGCTGGGACTCAGGGGGGTACTTTTTCTGTGCAGGCGGCTTTTTTGCTGCCCCTGCAAAGTGCCGCCCTAGGCCTGGGCCTTGTTGGCCTAGGCCAAGACACAGCACTGAGACAGGGTACTGGGGACAGACCGTGAGACAGACAGGGTACTGGGGACAGACCGTGAGACAGACGGGGTACTGGGGACAGACCGTGAGACAGACGGGGTACTGGGGACAGACCGTGAGACAGACGGGGTACTGGGGACAGACCGTGAGACAGACGGGGTACTGGGGACAGACCGTGAGACAGACGGGGTACTGGGGACAGACCGTGAGACAGACAGGGTACTGGGGACAGAAGGGGTACTGGGGACAGACAGGGTACTGGGGATAAACAGGGTGCTGGGGACAGACAGGGTGCTTTGGACAGACAGGGTAAAGACCATGACCATGAGACCATAGAAAGACAGGGTAACGTACAGACAGCATTTAGTAGAGATGTACACTATACCTGCTCCTCGGTCCCCTACCCTTCTAAAGGCAGCATGAGAAGCTGGACAGGTGATGTTTCTTTCTTTAAGCTCCCTGCAGGCTGCAGTGCAATCTGGGAGTTGTAGTCTCTGCAGAGCACAGGCACCAGAGGGCCAAGTCTGTTGTCTGTGCTGTGAAAAACTACAACTCCCACCATGCACTAGGGGGGACAGGCTAAGAGGACGGCGCCGCGGCGGCGGAGCCTGCTATTGGATGCAGCCTGAGCCGACTGAGCTGAGAGCCATCCGCTCACACAGGTGGCGGCGTCAGTCATGCAGCGCTCGGCTCGCTCACCCCACTGGCTTGCATGTGCACACGGTCACGTCACGGGGGATATTTCCTTGCACTCCCGAGTCCCCACACTTACGTCTTGTCAGGCAAATTAGGCAGCCGCGGCCCGCGAGGCCCTTATGGGGGCGAGGCCTAAGGCAATTGCCTAATTTGCCTAATTAAAGAGCTGCCTCTCTCACTGGCCTAGCAGCCGGAATGATGCACGGACAAAAGTCTCTGCCACAGACTTGATGAGAACAATATTTGTTGAACAATCCTCTGCCACAGCATTTAGTGTTAATTGGACGATCCTCTGCCACAAGATTCAGTAATGGTAACGAATACAGCAACACAGTACCAAAGTTCCTTTTAGATACCCGGCAGTACTGTGAGGTAGATTGGTTAGGATGCTTCCTCCAATTGAGTCACCAGGCTCCTCTTGAGATACCATCCTTTCGCTCGGTTCTCTTCAAGATGAATCCTCCCCAGGTCTTTCAATTGCTCGGATTCTTCCCGCAGGACAGACAGCACAGGACCACCTCTGAACCAGTAGGCCCCAGATAGCTTCTGGGCATACTTGTAGTCAAATAGCCTCGGGCCAGCAGGGCCTCGAGACAGAAAAGGAATTGTCACATACCTTAGGCCAGGTGGGCCAGGAGCTCAGAGAGCGAATAAAATGGCGTCTGCACCTTAAGTATCTTTTCCCAGAATGCCCAGCAGTGAACCACTCCCACTAGGCTGTTTATGGGGAAGAAGGACACTCAATACACCTTAGCCTGTTGCCCTTCCATCACTGTCTTGTGGTGACATGACACCTACAGATGACAGTGTGGAATTGCACGCAACACAGCCAATGCCGGAACAGAGACTAATTTAGCCATATCATTGAATCTGAACTATATACACAATAGATAACCCACTAAATTTACATGCCTGCACCTGATCAACAGGAACAGGGCGCTACATACTCCCCCCACTCAAAAAGACGATGTCCTCAGTGTCTGAGAAAAAAAATGCCTTTCAATCCTGAGAGTCAGTATCTGAACCACAAAACTTGGATGGGAGAGGGGAGGGTAAGAAATAAGAAAAGTTATAGATGTCAAAACATGAACACACAATAAGATCACATTAACATACAATACAACCCCTCACTCTCTTTCTAAACCACCCACTCTCCAGCAGCTTGACAGAAGATCCAGTTTACCTGAAAAAGAAACATAAAGACACACAAACAAAATATAAAACATAATTTCTGTACATCAAGAAGCAAAGCTGCACTTTCTAAGAAATGAAACTTTCCTTCATACTTTAAGTGCAACGGAGCTAAACTATAACTCAAAAGTCCAATTCTCTCTATGGGCGATTCCCACCACCTAGTGGCAGAAATTTAACATGACAAAGAGTCTTTAGGTGTAAAAGTGCTGAATTAGTTGAAAACTCTTGACCACAAAGTCCTCACCAACCCTGATACTATCTTACTAAACACCCCATAGTCTCTTTCTTTTTCTTGGCAAAGTGAAGGAAGAAAAACACAACAGTCCCTCTGGATAATCACCAATAGAACCGGGAATCCGGCAAAGTCAGTGTTTTCCCCTGTTTATCCAAAGTGGTAATGAAGTAGACAATGTCTTCCTTTCCAGGCCTGCAGATGACCACCTTGTCAGCATAGATGTGCCGGCCATAACCCCTATGCAGCAGGCACCCACTGAACCGTTCATCCATAGCAGAGGAATAGCCAGCTCTCCGGAAAGGTTTTGGCACACACAAATAGTCCCAGACTGCTTTACTCTACCACTGCTCTCTGTTGGCCTCGATTTGCTGCATAATTTCTTTAGTAACATAAGGAGACTCCAGACTATACTCTGTGGTAACTCTTTTGGTGAGCACTCTTTGCAATCGGGAAAGTCTAGGTAAAGCTCTGGTTTTCCCCAGACCAGGAGGCACACAAGAATTTGGAGACCTAAACACCATAGATCTGATGGGCATCTGTTCAGACTCAAATGAACTAGTAACTTTAGACAATGTCTCTTTGTTAGTGCTGTGTGGCTCCACACTAGGTGATGTCTTCCCAGAATCCATGGCTATCCAGTCTGAGAAAGTAAAGGCAGAAGCAACATCTTCAACCTGAACCAACAACAATTCCCGTGACATTGTCTCAAATAGATCATCATCACCGGAGATATCTGACAAAGAATCTGTCTCCGAGTCTCTCAACTCCTCCGCAGGCAAATATTTACAGACAGTCCCAGATGTGCTCCCCCCTGATCTCTCACCCGTTCCTGTCGTGGATTTTGTAGGGTTCATGCTCTCCTCTGGCTCCGGTTCAGGGTTCGCAGGGCACCCGCAGTGGTGCTTGTAGGGAACATCCTGGACCCCATGACCAACTGTATCAGTGAGAAAGAAGACATGGCTGCACTCTGATCTTCTGAGTATGATCACACAGCCTCTTTTCTTTGGTGCCAGACACACCCATCTCACGCAGCATAGGGCGGGAACTCCTACCTCCTGCTCTTTCAGTCACGTAGCTCCCGGGCCTTCTTGGCTTTGCCCGTAGCCTACGCGCTTAGAAAGTGATCCGCACTTAACCCCTTTTTGTCCAGTAACAAGTAACACAGTCCAGGCCCCTCTTTAACATAGACTCTCGGTGAAATAAAGTCTGGGAGTTGCTCAGGGCAATGGCAAACATCCTGGATGAGCCCCCACATGTAGCACTGACCCCTGTAGGAGCTGCTGGTTATTATTTTGAGTCTTTGCCGTCACCCCCAACCCACAGTTCACAATACCTGAAGCTTAGAGTCTATACTGGGCCTTGTGCCCACCGATGTATGCACCAGTCAATTAGTTCTTTTTTTCAATGCTTTTTTATTAAACAACTTGAGCAGTAGAGGGATGGAGAGTTAGGGGAAAGTTCAGATACCTTGTGCAGATCACTGAGGAACTTGAGATCCCGGAGGCAAGTACACCTTCAGTCAATGGATCTTGCTCACCCGGATAAGCCTCTCTCACTGGCCTAGCAGCCGGAATGATGCACGGACAAAAGTCTCTGCCACAGACTTGATGAGAACAATAATTGTTGAACAATCCTCTGCCACAGGATTTAGTGTTAATTGGACAATCCTCTGCCACAGGATTTAGTAATGGTAACGAATACAGCAACACAGTACCAAAGTTTCTTTAAGCCATCCGGCAGTACTGTGAGGTATATTGGTTAGGATGCATCCTCCGATTGAGTCACCAGGCTCCTCTTGAGATACCAGCCTTTCGCTCGGTCCTCTCCAAGATGAGTCCTCCCCCAGATCTTTCAATTGCTCGGCTTCTTCCCGCAGGACAGACAGCACAGGACCACCTCTGAACCAGTAGGTCCCAGATAGCCTCGGGCCAGCAGGGCCCAAAGACAGAAAAGGAATTGTCACATACCTTAGGCCAGGTGGGCCAGGAGGTGAGAGAGCGAATAAAATGGCATCTGCCCCCTAAGTATCCTTTCCCAGAACCACTTCTACTAGGCTGTTTCTGAGGAAGAAGGACACTCAATACACCTTAGCCTGTTGCCCTTCCATCACTGTCTTGTGGTGACAACGACACCTACAGACGACAGTGTGGAATTG
The DNA here is from genome assembly GCA_037952925.1 of Lithobates clamitans. Lineage (NCBI taxonomy): Eukaryota > Metazoa > Chordata > Amphibia > Anura > Ranidae > Lithobates > Lithobates clamitans. Next base: position 1,293,688 of record JBBGZY010000035.1, read on the forward strand.
CATGCAATACAGCCAGTGCTGGAACAGAGGTCTAATTTAGCCATATCATTGAATCTGAAGTATATACAAAATAGATAACCCACTAAATTTACATGCGAGTGCCTGATCAACAGGAACAGGGAGCAACATATAAATATATATATATATATATATATATATATATATATATATATATATATATATATATACTCTGCATTCAGTGTAGCCTATATCTACAGTGCATTGCGTGGTGTAATGTTTCACAGTCTAGTATATACTGTGTATATATATATATATATATATATATATATATATATATATATATATATATATATATATATACTCTACATTCAATGTAATCTATATCTACCATGGATTCTGTGGTGTACAGTTGCTAATACAGTGCAGGTGGTGTGCACAGTATCTAATACAATGTGTACAGTTTCTATTTCACTTCTGGTGGTGTACACAGTATACAATACAGTGCAGCCATTGTATAGTTGCTAATACAGTGCAGGCGGTGTACACAGTATTTAATCCAGTGTGTCAGGAAGATCCTGCCATTAATCGGCTGTCAGGGATCTACCAGCACCAGTCCGGGGCACTTACATTCGCCTATGCGCCGGCGCGCTTCCGTTCAGACACGGCATCAAACTGCTGTGCATCAGCGCGGCGCTCGGGCGCGCGCGGGTGCGCGGCGCGGGTGCGTGCGCGCGCGCACGGGCGCGCGCGCATTCGCGTTAGCGCCGGTTTGGCGCCATTTCAGCACTTAAAAGTTCCCCTGTTCCATGAGAACATTGCTGCTTCGTCTCAGCTCTGTGAACCTGTTTGACCCGTATCCTGATTGTCTGCTACCTGATTGACCCGGCTTGTTTGACCATCCGACCTGCTCCAATCCCGATCCGGCTTGTCTGACTACTCTTCTGTCTGTATCTACTACCGTTGCCGACCTCTGCCTGTTCACCGACTCTGCATTGCCTGCCGTTATTACCTGTGCCAGCTACCTGCCGACCCGGACTGTCTGACTCTGCTTGTGCCTACTGTTCACTTGCTGTTGCACCTTCAGCTTCAGCTTCAGTGATCTCTCCCTCCAGTGTGTCAAGCCTGCTGCCGTTCCAGTCTCCTCTCACCTGCTACTCTGCCATCCAGTGTGTCAAGCCTGCTTCCGTTCCAGTCTCCTCTCACCTGCAACCCAGTGAGTCAAGTTACTGCTGTTCCAGTCTCCACTCACCTGCAGCCCGGCCATCCCAGGAGGGATCTCTGCCTCCACATCAGAGACTATACAGGCACTCCTACCCCACTGTGCTCAGGAGACCACTGTCCCCACTCCAGTGGCTCCTGAACCAGCGTTGTATGAGAGGTCTTCTCCTACAGTCAGGCTCTCCTACCAGGTACCTTACAGTACGAAGCAGCCATGACTGAGCCTGCAGGAGATACCTCTCCTTTGAAAGAAATATGCACCCACCTTGCGGCCCTCACTCAAGCCGTACAATCTCTCCAGGATAACTACAACAGATTGGAGGGGCAAGTCCAGAACTTAGCAGGGCCTAACCCCTTGGCCTCCTCTTCAGCCACAACCCCAGCACAGACGGCTCCTGGTCCTTCTGTTGTAATGCTTCTACCTGAGCCAAAGGTTCCCACTCCTGATAGATTCTCTGGAGACCGGTCCAAGTTCCGGGCCTTTCGCAATGCCTGCAAGCTCTTCTTCGCGTTACAGCCCCGAACTTTTTCATTGGAGGCCACCAAAGTGGGGTTTGTGATTTCCCTCCTACAAGGGGAACCTCAGACCTGGGCTCATCGTCTACTTGAGGGGGACTCAGCTCTAACCCAGTCTTTATCATCTTTCTTTGAAGCCATGGCACAAATTTATGAGGACCCTCAACAGACTGCAACAGCTGAATCAGCACTGTTCACGCTCCAGCAAGGTCGCAGACCTGCGGAAGACTATATCATGGACTTTAGACGCTGGAGTGCGGACACTCTGTGGAATGATGCGGCCCTGCGTCATCAGTTCCGCTTGGGTCTGTCTGAAGGATTAAAGGACGAACTTGCCCGAGTGGGTGTACCAGACACTCTTGAAGCATTAATTAATCTGACTATTCAAATTGACCGGCGAATCCGGGAACGTCGTTCTGAACGATCCGCTTTACAATCCCGCCCGATGTGGATGACAGCCAGAGCACCACTCCCGGCAGCACGCTACTTACCCCCATCCAGTTCAAATCCAGCTAATGCTATGCCTGACTCTGCAGAGCCTATGCAATTGGGACTGATGCGACCTGCCTTGTCGCCTGAAGAACGGGCCCGGCGCCGGCAACTCAATCTGTGCCTCTACTGCGGTGGGACTGGGCACTATGTCCTGAACTGTCCAGTCAAGTTAGGTAAGTGCCCATCTTCTGTGTATACCAGTCTTTCTGCTCTGTCAGCGAACTCTACCCACATTGCCATTCCTCTGTCTTTACAGCTGCAAGAAAGGACCATAACGATCAACGCCATCATTGATTCCGGAGCATGCAGCTGCTTTATTGACTCGAACTTTGCCAGCCAGCATAACATCCCATTACAAACCAAGACCCATGGACTCGCTGTGTTTCTAGCTGATGGTTCCCGCATCAGATCGGGACAAGTAAACCAAGAAACCCTGCCTCTGCCTGCTTCTACTTCCTCCCAACACAAGGAACTGCTGGTTCTTGATGTCATCTCCTCACCTATGTTTCCCATCATCCTGGGCATTCCTTGGTTGCAGGCCCACAACCCATACATTCATTGGACATCTGGAGAAGTGAAATTCTCATCTTCTTACTGTCTTGAACACTGTTTAAAGGAAGATTCGGATTCTTCATCTACTCTACTCTGTTTAGACACCGACCAGAAACTCTACCAGGTCATACCTAAACATTATCATGAATTCATCGATGTTTTTAGTAAAAAGGGGGCAGACTCTCTACCACCTCATCGGCCCTACGATTGCCCCATTGATTTGCTGCCTGGATCCGAGATACCATTCGGACGCATTTTTCCTTTATCTGAGAAGGAACAGGAAGTACTAAAAACATACATAGATGAGAATCTGGCCAAAGGTTTTATACGCCACTCTACCTCTCCAGCTGGTGCCGGAATATTTTTTGTCACCAAAAAAGACAAGTCGCTCCGACCGTGCATCGATTATCGTGAGCTAAACAAGATCACGGTCAAAAATCGGTATCCTCTACCCTTGATACCTGAACTTTTTCAAAAATTAAGGACTGCCGTCATTTTCACCAAACTTGACCTAAGAGGGGCATATAATCTAATCCGTATCCGGGCTGGACATGAGTGGAAGACAGCATTCCGAACCCGATTCGGGCATTATGAATACCTGGTCATGCCCTTTGGACTCTGCAACGCCCCTGCAACCTTTCAACACCTGATTAACGACGTCCTCAGGGACTTTCTAGACGTGTTTGTAATTGCATACCTGGACGATATCTTGATTTTTTCGGAATCCCGTGAATTGCATCAGGAACATGTCCGCAGGGTGTTGGGTCGTCTCCGCTTACACAGTCTGTACGCAAAAGCGGAGAAATGTGAGTTCGAACAACAGAGCATCCAATTCCTGGGGTTAATCATCTCCGCAACAGGCATCAAAATGGACCCACAAAAAGTGTCCGCTGTGCTGGACTGGCCGGTACCCTTGGACAAGAAGGGAGTTCAACGGTTTGTGGGGTTTGCAAACTTCTACAGAAAATTCATCAGGGGGTTCTCAGCCATAATTGCACCCATCACGCAGTTAACCAAACAAAATATCCGTTTCTCCTGGAACCAACTTGCCCAAGACGCCTTCGAAAATCTCAAGAGACTGTTTACTTCAGCACCTATCCTCAGTCACCCTGAACCATCCCTACCGTTTATTTTAGAGGTTGATGCCTCCGAGATTGCGGTAGGTGCGATTATTTCTCAGCGCAAAGGTAGCAAAGAGATAATGCATCCTGTAGGGTTCTTCTCCCGTAAACTCTCCCCTGCGGAGAAGAATTATGACGTTGGTGACCGAGAACTTCTCGCTATTAAAACTGCTCTAGAAGAATGGAGGTACCTGTTGGAGGGGGCTATGCATCCAGTACTAATCTATACTGACCATAAAAACCTAGAGTACTTACGATCTGCCAAACGTCTGAAGCCTCGACAAGCCCGCTGGGCTCTGTTTTTCTCACGTTTCTCCTTCCATATAACGTACCGTCCAGGCTCAAAAAATATCAAACCAGACGCATTATCACGTATGCATGACAATCCTAAGGACTTATCCACTCCTGACACCATCTTACCCGCAAACAGTTTTTTACTGCTGCAAAAAGATTTACTTTCCCTGATTAGAGAAGCATCCTCTGAATCAGCCAGGCCTACTGGAATTTCTTTAGTAAGAAGAGATGGTCTGTTCTGGAAAGGAAGCCAAATTTTTGTTCCTGAAAACATTCGGGTCAAGGTTTTAACTCTTCTCCACGACCACCCATTGGCAGGCCACTTTGGAGTCCGCAAGACCCTGGAACTAGTGCAGCGTACCTTCTGGTGGCCCAATCTGAAAGACTTTTGTGAAAAGTATGTTAGTTCCTGTCCCATCTGCATCCAGAATAAGTCATCCAGGAATCGAGCTTGGGGCCTATTGAAACCATTGCCTGTACCCGACAGACCATGGAAAATGATTTCTATGGACTTTATTGTGGAACTTCCATGTTCCGAAGGATGCTCAGCTATCTTTGTAGTTGTAGACCGTCTAACCAAGATGGCTCATTTTCTACCTTTAAGGGGAACCCCGTCTGCCACCGAAACTGCTCGCATATTCATCAAGGAGATCATCAGACTTCATGGAGTACCTGTAAACATAGTTTCTGATAGAGGGGTTCAATTCACTTCACGTTTTTGGAGATCCCTGTGTGAAACCCTAAAGATCGAATTGGCCTTGTCCTCGGCCTACCATCCTCAGACAAACGGTCAAACAGAAAGGACTAATCAGACCCTGGAACAATACATTAGATGCTTCACATCATTCACACAAGATGATTGGGTATCTCTATTACCCTTAGCAGAATTTGCCTATAATAATGCCAAACATTCTGCCACCGGTCAATCTCCCTTTTTCGCCAATTATGGCTTTCACCTAACCTTTCTACCTGATTTCCTTTCAGAGTCTTCGGTTCCAGCAGTACAAAGTACAGTGGAGTTCCTCAGTCACAACAGCCGGTTGTTACAGGAAACAGTATCCAAGGCTCAGGCAGATGGTAAGAGAATCTTCGACCGGAAAAGAAGGGGGGAGCTGAACTTGCAAATTGGCGACCAGGTATGGCTTTCTACTGTTAATATCAAATTAGCATGTCCTTCTAAGAAGTTGGCACCTAGATTCATGGGACCCTTTCCAGTCAGAAGGAAAATCAATGACGTATCTTATGAGTTGACTTTACCTGATTCATTTAAAATTCATCCAGTATTCCATGTATCTCTGCTTAAACCTGCTGTACCTGATCCCTTTCCTGCTAGGGGCACAAGACCCCCTGAACCTGTTGTAATTAATGGCAGCGAGGAATTTGAGGTCGAGGCTATCCTTGATTGTAGAAGAAGGCAAGGGCAGAACCAATTCTTAATCAAGTGGAAAGGCTACGGCCCAGAAAGTAACTCATGGGAACCGGACAGTAATGTGCATGCCAGGCGTTTAGTGCGCGCTTATTTTTCTACTCATCCTGAGAAGAAGAGGTTGTTGGGCATCCGGAGGCTGCCCCTTGGGGGGGGCAATGTCAGGGATCTACCAGCACCAGTCCGGGGCACTTACATTCGCCTATGCGCCGGCGCGCTTCCGTTCAGACACGGCATCAAACTGCTGTGCATCAGCGCGGCGCTCGGGCGCGCGCGGGTGCGCGGCGCGGGTGCGTGCGCGCGTTCACGCGTGCGCGCGCACGGGCGCGCGTTCGCGTTAGCGCCGGTTTGGCGCCATTTCAGCACTTAAAAGTTCCCCTGTTCCATGAGAACATCGCTGCTTCGTCTCAGCTCTGTGAACCTGTTTGACCCGTATCCTGATTGTCTGCTACCTGATTGACCCGGCTTGTTTGACCATCCGACCTGCTCCAATCCCGATCCGGCTTGTCTGACTACTCTTCTGTCTGTATCTACTACCGTTGCCGACCTCTGCCTGTTCACCGACTCTGCATTGCCTGCCGTTATTACCTGTGCCAGCTACCTGCCGACCCGGACTGTCTGACTCTGCTTGTGCCTACTGTTCACTTGCTGTTGCACCTTCAGCTTCAGCTTCAGTGATCTCTCCCTCCAGTGTGTCAAGCCTGCTGCCGTTCCAGTCTCCTCTCACCTGCTACTCTGCCATCCAGTGTGTCAAGCCTGCTTCTGTTCCAGTCTCCTCTCACCTGCAACCCAGTGAGTCAAGTTACTGCTGTTCCAGTCTCCACTCACCTGCAGCCCGGCCATCCCAGGAGGGATCTCTGCCTCCACATCAGAGACTATACAGGCACTCCTACCCCACTGTGCTCAGGAGACCACTGTCCCCACTCCAGTGGCTCCTGAACCAGCGTTGTATGAGAGGTCTTCTCCTACAGTCAGGCTCTCCTACCAGGTACCTTACATCGGCATCCCAGGCTCACTGGTGCACGTTTGCGGGTGCCATTGCGCACATGCACGCGCATTCCTGTTGGCACCAGGCGGGCTATTTAAACCTGCCTGTCACACTCAGTCTCCGCTGTTTGCTCCACAGCGTTTCTTTGTGTGTTACCTGATCTGATCTGAGACTACCTGTTAATTGACCCGGCTATCTGTTTGTGACCAACCCAGCTATCTGCCTGCATCTGACCTCCGGCTTGCCCTGACTATTCTCCTGTGTTATCCTTGGTATCTTTGCTGTCCGTCTGATACCGATCACTGGCCTGTTTGATGATCCTTCTGCCTGATTCCTGATATCTGCCTACTTGCCTGCTGTGTTCCTGGTTCCAGTCCAGCATCCAGTCTCCAGTCTACTTGCCTGCTGTGTTCCTGGTTCCAGTCCAGCATCCAGTCTCCAGTCTACCTGCCTGCAGTTGTTCCTGGTTCCAGTCCAGCACTCCATTCTTCTGCCTACTCATCTGCTGTTGATCCTGCCAGGCACCCATACCGCTCCTCACTCCTGTGCTCTCTGTCCCCATTCCAGAGGGCCGTGAGTGGGAGCCATAGGGGAGGTCTCTCTCTGCAGTTCGGGCTCAAAACCCACCAGGTACGTGACACAGTGTGTTTAGTTTCTAATACACTTATGGTGGTGTACACAGTATATAATACAGTGCAGCCATTGTACGGTTGCTAATACAGTGCAGGCGGTGTACACAGTATCTAATACAGTGTGTACAATTTCTACTACTTCTGGTGGTGTACACAGTATACAATATAGTGCAGCCACTGTACACTTTCTAATACACTTCAGGTGGTGTACACAGTATCTAATAGTGTAGTGTGGTGTTGCAAAACAAAAAATACATCATGTCTGGAAGGCCACCAAGGAGATGCAGACTAAAAGAGGGTAAGAAGCCTCTGTGCCTACAGTCAACAGTGGTGGCCGTAGACATGGTGCATCTTCTGCAGGTGGCTGTGGGGCACGCTTGTCCTTTTTTGCTGCTGCTGGCCATGTTATTGAGCCACAACATGCAGAAGAATTGGTGGAGTGGATAATCGATAGTGGAGTGGATAATGAAGCTGTCTCCATCCTCCTAATCCTCTGTCACCCAGGCTCAGAGTATTTTGCCTTCCAACGCAGCTGCCAAAGTGGCCTATTCTGCCGGCTCCTTGTCCACAGTCACTCCTTCCGTAGCCCCACCATCATGCATGGAGGAGTCCCCAGAATTATTCGACCACAGTGTCAGTTATATGCTGCTGGAGGATGCGCAGCAATTTGAAGATGTTGGTACCCAGGTTGAGGAAGGGAGTAACATGAGCCTACAGAGAGGGGGTGCCACAAAATGACAAGAAACTGGCAGTCATGTTTCACAGCAGGGCCTGTTCCTGTGCCCAACAAGTGTATCTGTGAGGGGTTACAGTGTTGTGGCACCACCACCACCCAAGGCCAAATGTTCTGCCCCTGTTTAACAGGGGCATGTAATTACAATTCTTGATATAATATTTCACAGCAGGGCCCGTTCCTGCACCCAACAAGAGTAATTGTGAGGGCTTGCAATGTTCTGGTACCACCAACACCTAGGGCTCAATTTTCTGCAAAGTATAAAGGGCAGGCCATATAGTATATATACTGCTGTTCAGAGTATATAGTGCCTGGGGGACCCCCACACCATTTTTCTAAAAATTTTGGGTGCGGGGTTCCCCTTAATAGCCATACCAGACCTGAAGGGCCTGGGATGGATTTTGGGGGGGGACATCCACGCCATTTTTTTGGTATTTTTATCTATATTGCTGGGATCTGACAATACATTACAGCCGCGAGCAGTTTTGAATTACATTTTTTTTCTTTAGAAATGGCATTTTGCTGTGGCACTGTTATAAACATGGGAAAGATGCGCAACTTTACAGGCATACTATGGACACCCCCAGGCACGATAATTAAAAGAATATTTCATTATTATTGTTTTACTTTAAGCATTATTAAAATCACTGCTCCCAAAAAAAACATCCGTTTTTAAAACTTTTTTTGCATTGACGAATGTCCCCCGGGTGCAGGACCCGCGTCCCCAAACACTTTTTATAGCAATAACTTGCATTTAAGCCTTTAAAATAAGCACTTTTGATTTTTCAGGTTCATGTCCAATAGACTTAAACGGTGTTTGCGTGTTCGAACTAAGTTTTTGTCTGTTTGCATGCTCTGCCACAAACGGGGGTGTTCAGCTTATCCCTACTCATAAGTTTAAATACCCTGGTAGAATTTATGATTTCTTACCCATTTTTCAGAGAATATGAATGATAACACAAAAACTTTTCTTTCACTCATGATTAGTGTTTGGCTGAAGCCATTTATTATCAATCAACTGTGTTTACTCTTTTTAAATCATAATGACAACAGAAACTACCCAAATGACCCTGATCAAAAGTTTACATACCCCAGTCCTTAATACCGTGTATTGCCCCCTTTAACATCAATGACAGCTTAAAGTCTTTTGTGGTATTTGTGGATGAGGTTCTTTATCTTCTCAGATGGTAAAGCTGCTCATTCCTCTTGGCAAAAAGCCTCCAGGTCCTGGACATTCTTGGGCTGTCTTACATGAAATGCATGTTTGAGATCTCCCCAGAGTGGCTCAATGATATTGAGGTCAGGAGACTGAGATGGCCACTCCAGAACCTTCACTTTATTCTGCTGCAGCTAATGACAGGTCAATTTGGCCTTGTGTATTGAATCATTGTCATGTTGGAATGTCCAATTACGTCCCATGCGCAGTTTCCTGGCTGATGAATGCAAATGTTCCTCCAATTTTTTTTTATAACATACTGCATTCATCTTGCCATTAATTATGACAACATTTCCTGTGCTTTTGTAGCTCACGCATCCCCAAAACATCAGCGATCCACCTCCGTGTAGGAATGGTGTACCTTTCATCATAGGCCTTGTTGACTCCTCTCCAAATGTAGTATATATGGTTGTGGCCAAAAAGTTCAATTTTGGTCTTATCACTCCAAATGAGTTTGTGCCAGTATGTTTGAGGCTTGTCTCTGCTGTTTGGCGTATTGTAAGCGGGATATTTTGTGGCATTTTTGTGGTAATGTCTTTTGGCATTTGTGTAGTGCCTCCTTATTGTGCATCTTGAAACAGCCACACCACATGTTTTCAGAGAGTCCTGTATTTCACCTGAAATTATTTGTGGGTTTTTCTTTACATAGTTACATAGTTAGTCAGGTTGAAAAAAGACACAAGTCGATCCAGTTCAACCTTAAAAATAATAAATAAATAAAATAAAAAATATCGTACAATCCAATATACTCAATTTTATATCCTCAGTTGATCCAGAGGAAGGCAAAAAAACCCCAGCAGAGCATGCTCCAGTTTGCTACAGCAGGGGAAAAAATTCCTTCCTGATCCCCCAAGAGGCAATCGTATTCTCCCTGGATCAACTTTACCTATAAATGTTTGTACCCAGTTATATTATGTACATTTAGGAAAGTATCCAGGCCTTTCTTAAAGCAATCTACTGAGCTGGCCAGAACCACCTCTGGCGGGAGTCTATTCCACACTTTCAAAGCTCTTACTGTGAAGAAGCCTTTGCGTATTTGAATATGAAATCTCTTTTCCTCTAGACATAAAGAGTGCTCCCGTGTCCTCTGGGTTGACCGTAAAGAGAATAACTCAACACCAAGTTCACTATATGGACCCCTTATATCTTTGAACATGTTGATCATCTTCTCAAGAGTAAATAATTTCAGTTCCTCTAATCTTTCCTCATAGCTGAGTTCCTCCATGCCTATTATCAGTTTGGTTGCCCTTCTCTGCACTTTCTCCAGTTCCCCGATATCCTTTTTGAGAACTGGTGCCCAAAACTGAACTGCATGTTCCAGATGAGGTCTTACTAATGATTTGAACAGGGGCAATATATCTATCTCTCTGGAGTCCATACCTCTCTTAATACAAGAAAGGACTTTGCTCGCTTTGGAAACCGCAGCTTGGTATTGCATGCTATTATTGAGCTTATGATCCACCAAAACTCCCAGATCCTTCTCCACCACAGATTTCCCCAGTTGTACTCCCCCTAGCATGCAGCGCTAGAAACTGTGCTTATACATCTAGAATGTGTATATGTGACAGAGTGCTGAAGTACAAAACTTATGCCGAATGAGCAATAAGTGTGATAAGATTTAACAAGTAGACACATAAAGAAAAAAGTCCATAAGTGTATAGTGAATCATATGTAAGTCCACAGGAACTGGGGGTTCGTGGGCGTATGCGGTGTCACACCTACGCATGGGGTAGGAACTGGAACAGGCTCTGTGTGTATGGGGAGACACTTTGCACCCAGATCTTCCAAAATTCCAAATCAACACAGCAAACAATAGAAATAAGTACCCTTACCAGAGGGGATGGACACAATTACCGTACGGTGGAGTGTCATACGGGCTTGAGGGATCCAACGATCCCAGGGATGTCTGGTTGAAGAGGTCTTGGCAGGGAGTCTCATCCGTGACCACAGTCGCTGTTCGGTGGTATGTAGGTCCACAGCCAATGAAGATATCTCTCTCAGATGGAATGTCAGTATAGGAAAAGAGACTGAGGCTCAGCGAGGTCCCATTCATGGAAGGAGGGAAGAACAAAAAACTCTCCACATAGGGCATGAATCCGTAAAAAAGCTTTATTGAAAAGCTAGAAAGTGCTAAGTGGCACACTACAATGGATAAAATGTGATCACAGAAAGAATAAAATAAAATTGCATGGTATCAGGGCATCTCTAGGCTTTAGCAACCCGACATGTTTCCGACCATCGTCCTTCTACTGGGACAATGGTCCGAAACATGTCGGGTTGCTAAAGCCATGTGTCCCATATAATTTTTGTTTCTACACTGTTTACCACATTGTTACATGCTGGCAGCTTTCTACTGCACTACGTTTGTTTGTAATAGCGCAATTATTCATTAGTTATATTTGTCTCCCCCTAGCATGTATGATGCATGCATATTCTTAGCCCCCAAGTGCATAACTTTACATTTCTCAACATTAAACCTCATCTGCCACATAGTGGCCCAATTAGACAGTGCATTGAGGATGGCTTGTAAATTGGAGACATCCTGTAAGGACATTATTCCACTGCATAGCTTGGTATCATCTGCAAAGACAGAAATGTTACTTTCAATCCCAGACCCAATATCATTTATAAAGATGTTAAAAAGTAAGGGTCCTAGCACTGAACCTTGGGGTACACCACTGATAACCTTAGACCATTCAGAGTAAGAATCATTAACCAATACTGTCTGAATTCTGTCTTTTAACCAGTTTTCTTTCCATTTACAAACTGATATTTTCAAGCCTGTAGACTTTACCTTACACATGAGCCGCGTGTGGGGAACTGTGTCGAACGCTTTTGCAAAATCCAAGTATACCACGTCCACAGCCACCCCTCTGTCCAAGGTTTTACTTACCTCTTCATAAAAAGAAATCAGGTTTGTCTGACAACTTCTGTCTTTCATGAACCCATGCTGTCTGTTGCTTAAAATGTTTTTTTCCAGCAAGAACTCGTCTATGTGGTCTTTTATTAAATGCTCCAGTATCTTCCCAACTATAGAAGTTAAATCAACAGGTCTATAGTTACTTGGTAAAGACTTTTATCCCTTTTTAAATATAGGCACCACGTTCACCCTGCGCCAATCCAGTGGTACTATTCCCGTCATTAATGAGGATAAATAATTGATTTTGAGGATGAATAAAAATTAGATAAAATTAGATACAATGGCTTTGATTACAGAGCTCAATTCTTTTAGGACCCGTGGGTGGATGCCATCAGGTCCAGGTGCTTTATCCACCTTTATTTTGTCTAAATATTTCTGGACCATATCACTTTTGAGCCATTGTGGATCATTCGGGGCTGTGTCACTACCACCCCCATTATGGACATGAGTTCCCCCATGCTCTTTTGTATACACAGAGCTGAAGAAAGTAATAAATTTGCCTTCTCTTTGTCCCCAGTCACCCACTCTAGATTATTTTGTAAAGGGCCTACATGTTTAGACCTGGCCATTTTACTATTAATATATTTGAAGAATTTTTGAGGGTTTGTCCTACTATCTTTTGCAATCTGTCGTTCGTTTTGAATTTTGGCATCCTTGATTTCCTTTTTACATATTCTGTAAAATTCTTTGCAACATTTAAACAACACTAGTGTTCCTTCATTTTTATATTTTTTAAAAGCTCTTTTCTTATTGTTTACAGCTTCTTTAACCACTTCAGCCCCAGAAGGTTTTACCCCCTTCCTGACCAGAGCACTTTTTACAATTCGGCACTGCGTCACTTTAACTGCTAATTGCGCGGTCATGCAATGCTGTACCCAAACGAAATTTGCGTCCTTTTCTTCCCACAAATAGAGCTTTCTTTTGATGTTATTTGATCACCTCTGCCGTTTTTATTTTTTGCGCTATACACGGAAAAAGACCGAAAATTTTGAAAAAAAATGATATTTTCTACTTTTTGTTTTAAAAAATCCAATAAACTCAATTTTAGTCATACATTTAGGCCAAAATGTATTCGGCCACATGTCTTTGGTAAAAAAAATGTCAATAAGTGTATATTTATTGTTTTGCGCAAAAGTTATAGCGCCTACAAACTAGGGTACATTTTCTGGAATTTACACAGCCTTTAATTTATGACTGCCTATGTCGTTTCTTGAGGTGCTAAAATGGCAGGGTAGTACAAAACCCCCACAAATGACACCATTTTGGAAAGTACACACCCCAAGGAAATTGCTGAGAGGCATGTTGAGCCCATTGAATATTCATTTTTTTTGTCCCAAGTGATTGAATAATGACAAAAAAAAAAAAATTACAAAAAGTTGTCACTAAATGATATATTGCTCACACAGGCCCTGGGCATATGTGGAATTGCACCCCAAAATACATTTAGCTGCTTCTCCTGAGTATGGGGATACCTCATGTGTGGGACTTTTTGGGAGCCTAGCCACGTACGGGACACCGAAAACCAATCACTGCCTTCAGGATTTCTAAAGGCGTACATTTTTGATTTTACTCCTCACTACCTATCACAGTTTTGAAGGCCATAAAATGCCCAGATGGCATAACCCCCCCCCCCCAAATGACCCCATTTTGGAAAGTAGACACCCCAAGCTATTTGCTTTGAGGCATGTTGAGTCCATGGAATGTTTTATATTTTGACACAAGTTGCGGGAATGTGACAAATTTTTTTTTTTTTTTTTTTGCACAAAGTTGTCACTAAATGATATATTGCTCACACAGGCCATGGGCATATGTGGAATTGCACCCCAAAATACATTTAGCTACTTCTCCTGAGTACGGGGATACCACATGTGTGGGACTTTTTGGGAGCCTATCCGCGTACGGGGCCCCTAAAACCAATCACCGCCTTTAGGATTTCTAAGGGTGTAAATTTTTGATTTCACTCTTCACTGCCTATCACAGTTTCGGAGGCCATGGAATGCCCAGGTGGCACAACCCCCCCCAAATGACCCCATTTTGGAAAGTAGACACCCCAAGCTATTTGCTGAGAGGCATGGTGAGTATTTTGCAGCTCTCATTTGTTTTTGAAAATAAAGAAAGACGAGAAAAAAAATTTTTTTTTCTTTTTTCAATTTTTAAAACTTTGTGACAAAAAGTAAGGTCTGCAAAATACTCACTATACCTCTCAGCAAATAGCTTGGGGTGTCTACTTTCCAAAATGGGGTCATTTGGGGGGTTTTTTTTGCCACCTGGGCATTCCATGGCCTCCGAAACTGTGATAGGCAGTGAAGAGTGAAATCAAAAATTTACGGCCTTAGAAAGCCTGAAGGCGGTGCTTGGTTTTCGGGGTCCTGTACGCGAAAAGTCTCACACATGTGGTATCCCCGTACTCAGGAGAAGCAACAGAATGTATTTTGGGGTGTAATTTCACATATTCCCATGGCATGTTTGAGCAATATATCATTTAGTGACAACTTTGCGCAAAAAAAAAAAAAAAAATAAAAAAAAATTGTCTCTTTCCCGCAACTTGTGTCACAATATAAAATATTCCATGGACTCGACATGCCTCTCAGCAAATAGCTTGGGGTGTCTACTTTCCAAAATGGGGTCATTTGGGGGGGTTTTGAACTGTCCTGGCATTTTATGCACAACATCTAGAAGCTTATGTCACACATCACCCACTCTTCTAACCACTTGAAGACAAAGCCCTTTCTGACACTTTTTGATTACATAAAAAAATATTTTTTTTTGCAAGAAAATTACTTTGAACCCCCAAACATTATATATTTTTTTTTTAAGCAAATGCCCTACAGATTAAAATGGTGGGTGTTTCATTTTTTTTTTTTTTCACACAGTATTTGCGCAGCGATTTTTCAAACGCATTTTTTGGGGAAAAAACACACTTTTTTAAATTTTAATGCACTAAAACACATTATATTGCCCAAATGTTTGATGAAATAAAAAAGATGATCTTAGGCCGAGTACATGGATACCAAACATGACATGCTTTAAAATTGCGCACAAACGTGCAGTGGCGACAAACTAAATACATTTTTAAAAGCCTTTAAAAGAACCCGTAGAACTGAAGAACTTCTTCTTCAGATCAAGACCCTTGAATGTACACATAAGGCCAGCCTAGCTCGCTCCGTATACCAGGAGTTACTTAAAGCGCGTGAGGAGCTTCGCTCGCTTCTGTTGCATAAAACCAAAGAGAGGTTAGCATGGTCACGTCGTACAATGTACGAATTCTCTAACAAACCTGGCTCTCTTCTAGCCAGAGCTTTACGCGGTCCCCGCACCAAAACTTTCATCCCCCACATTCTGACCCCTTTGGGTCGGAGGGTCTCTACCTCAACAGTAATGGCGGAAGAATTCCGTTCATTTTACAGCGGTCT
Source organism: Lithobates clamitans (assembly GCA_037952925.1). NCBI lineage: Eukaryota > Metazoa > Chordata > Amphibia > Anura > Ranidae > Lithobates > Lithobates clamitans. Next base: position 1,309,170 of record JBBGZY010000035.1, read on the forward strand.
CTATAACCTAGACAGACCCTCTCCCGATGCCCCTAACTCCTCTGGGGGACCCACCCCACACAAATATTTAGCCTCCTCTGGCATGCCATCTCTATCGGCCGATACCGTGGAAGAACTGGAAGACCCCATTACGGTGGAGGAGTTGGGGGTAGCACTGGCGAGTTCCAAGCCTAAGAAAGCCCCAGGCCCTGATGGCCTTACTCCAATCTATTTCAAAACCTTCTTTGAGATGCTTTCTAAACCGCTAGTGGATGCACTTAACTCAATCACGAAAGGTAACTCCTTCCCCATAGACTCCCTTAGGGCTTACATTTCTCTCATCCCTAAAGAGGGAAAGGACCTACTTCGGTGTGGGAACTATCGACCGATAGCTTTGCTAAACACCGACTTGAAACTATTTGCCAAAATCCTGGCGAACAGATTGCTCCCACACATACCAAACCTAATTCACAAAGACCAAGCGGGCTTTGTCCCCCAACGGGAACCCCGTGACAACACCATTAGGGTGCTGAACCTTATACATGCCGCTAGGACCACGCGACGACCCCTTCTCCTGCTGTCAACTGACGCGGAGAAGGCTTTCGACCGTGTAGACTGGTCGTTTGTTAGAGCTACTCCTCGAACACATTGGCCTCCGGACGTCGATGCTCAGCTGGATCTTATCACTCTACTCCAACCCCACAGCGGCGGTTAGGGTCAACGAAACCAGGTCGGGTTATTTTAACATTCGGAATGGCACCAGACAGGGTTGTCCCCTGTCTCCTCTAATCTTTATTCTTACCTTGGAACCTCTGCTCTGTAAGATACGGGCCAACCCCCAAATAGAGGGCTTCCGTAAAACATCTGGAGCCCACAAGGTCGCCGCTTTCGCGGATGACCTTATCTTCTTTTTGGCTGACCCCATTGCCTCACTCCCCGTCTTGCTTCATTCCTTGAGGGAGTACGGAGCTTTGTCTCTATTTAAAATAAACATGTCTAAATCCTCCATGCTTAATATCACACTGAGCTCGCAAAATATCCGACAATTGCGCTTGAACTACAAGTTCCACTGGGCAACCGATACCATTCCGTACCTAGGAGTGGCCATCACCGCGGACCCCGCCGACCTTTACCAAGCAAACTTTGCCACTCTTCTACACAGACTTAAAACAGACCTGCAGCATTGGCACTCCCTCACTTTAACGTGGTTTGGACGCTGTAATGCCATCAAGATGACAGCTCTCCCGAGGATACTCTATCTCCTGCAGGCCCTCCCCATACATCTCCCGCCCTCCTTCTTCAAGCGAATCGACGCACTTTTCCGAGATTTTGTCTGGTCGCACAGGCAGCCTCGCATCAAATTACAACTACTTTATATGGCAAAAAGTAGGGGTGGGGTGGGACTACCAGACGTAAAAGCCTACTACAGGGCAACACATCTTACCAGACTAATAGACTGGTACTGCCACTCAGAGGCCAAACAATGGGTCACTATGGAGATAGAGGATTCCGATGGTACGGCTAGGAGTTGGCCGTGGCTTTCCACTCCGATCCCGAAGATCATCGCCGAACACCCAACTCTGGGAAACACATTAAGAGTGGCCAGAGAAACCTTTCGTAAAACCACGATATCACCTATTCCTTCTCCTATGGTGCCGATACTGGGCAACCCTGATTTCTTGCCGGGCTGCCAGGGGCCGATCTATAGAGCCCTATCGGAGGGAGATAGATGGCCACACCTCCACGACTTCCTGGATTCCGGTGGCCGGCTCAGGACGGCCACAGGAATAGAGGACCTGGACACGCCATTGGATTTCCTGAGGGGTCTCCAACTGCGTAATTTTTTGCACCGAAGCGCTCGGACTTTAGGTCCCCCGCGCCCACTCACGGAATTGGAACGTGTCTGCCACCGCAGAGAGCCCGTACGCCACTCTCTGTCCTCGATCTACCTCTCTCTGATTGCCCCGGCTGAAGGCTTTGTGCCCCCCTTCCTCACTAAATGGGAGACAGAATTAGGAGCGCATTTTAATGAAGCACAAAGGGAAAAGATCTTACATTTTGCCCAAAAATCTTCTCTAGCCACAAGGGTCCAGGAGACATGCTACAAGATTGTGACCAGATGGTACAGAGTACCATCCACTCTTCACAGGTTCCTCCCGCAGGTACCAAGTCTATGTTGGCGTTGTGGAGCAGGAGAAGGAACAATGTTGCACATTTTCTGGGACTGTCCCAAGATTAAACCTTTTTGGAAAGAGGTGACAGATACGGTCGAGCGTTTAACGGGCGTCGCACTGGGGGGAGATCCCGGGGCCTGTCTGCTGCACCTATCTAGAAGTCCAATTAAGAAGTATAAAGCCTCACTCACTATACAACTACTTAATGCGGCTAAGGCCTGCATCCCTCTATTTTGGAGATCGGAAATCCCACCAACGAAGATCCAGTGGTATGCCAGGGTTAACGAACTGCGCGACGTGGAAGATCTTACGGCCACCCTGCATGACAGGGAGGAAACCTTTCGGGAGACCTGGCGCCCCTGGCAACACTTCATCTACTCCGAGGCTTACCTCCGGGAGGTGACTTAGCGTGGACACCCCCCGTTATGAGGGCCCCGCCTGGCTGGAGGGTGGCACCACCACCCTCTTCTCTTTACCTCTCTCTACCCCCCTTCCTCACCTACTTCCCCTCCTACTCCACCTCTCCTCTCTATCTTCCCTGTCCCTCCCTCCCTATTGTCTCCCACTTTTTACCTCTTCCCTTCCCCCCCCCCCCCACCCTTCCTGGGTTCTCACACAACCCCCTATACTCTTCCGGCTAAGGGAAGATCTGATCAGATATATTGAATATCATGGTCTACATTACTTCATGTTAGTTGCCCTTTGCCGGACTCTACTGATCGGCAAGGAATATCTCCACCCCCGGTCAGTGGAGAGTTTCTCTCTTTGTTATTTTGGCTTACCCTTTTACCTGTCGATAAAGGATAATTACACGAGTCATCAGTTTACACAAGGCATGTCCCAGGGAATTGCTTGCAAATGGACACTAAGATAATCATTACATTAGACCCTCCCATGCACTCAGGCTCCACCTTCACCATACAGATTGTGTAAACAAGAGGATTGTTTATGTGTTACATCTCTAGTCGACGACAGTTTCTGTTAAAATCCTCTCCCTACTTCTGTTTTATATTATCCATTAAATGTTATAGATCTTGACAATATGTACATCAAACTGTAACATACATTATTGAAATTAAAATAAAATAAAGGAATTTAAAAAAAAAAAAAATAAAAGCCTTTAAAAGCCTTTACAGGTTACCACTTTAGATTTACAGAGGAGGTCTACTGCTAAAATTACTGCCCTCGATCTGACCTTCGCGGTGATACCTCACATGCATGGTGCAATTGCTTTTTACATTTGACGCCAGACTGACGCTTGCGTTCACCTTAGCGCGAGAGCAGGGGGGACAGGGGTGCTTTTTTTTTTTTTTTTTCTTTATTATTATTTTTTTTTATCTTATTTTTAAACTGTTCCTTTCATTTTTTTTTTTTTTAAACCATTTTTATTGTTATCTCAGGGAATGTAAATATCCCCTATCATAGCAATAGGTAGTGACAGGTACTCTTTTTTTTGAAAAAAATGGGGTCTATTAGACCCTAGATTTCTCCTCTGCCCTCAAAGCATCTGACCACACAAAGATCGGTGTGATAAAATGCTTTCCCAATTTCCCAATGGCGCTGTTTACATCCGGCGAAATCTAAGTCATAAAATGCTCGTAGCTTCCGGTTTCTTAGGCCATAGAGATGTTTGGAGCCACTCTGGTCTCTGATCAGCTCTATGGTCAGCTGGCTGAACCACCGGCTGCATTTTCAGGTTCCCTGTTGAGACAGGAGAGCCAGAGAAAAACACGGAAGATGTTGGGGGGGCATTCCCTCCCACTGCTTGTAAAAGCAGTCTAGAGGCTAATTAGCCGCTAGGATTGCTTTTACATGAAAGCTGACTGCTGGCTGAAAAGAATGATACCAAGATGATACCTAAACCTGCAGGCATCATTCTGGTATAACCATACAAAGTCGTGAATGGCGTACCTGAAGACAAAAAAATGGTTAACAATAAAGCACAGTAAACGGTAAAGTATAAAAAATTGCATACCTGAAAAACAAACATGATAAAACATAATAACAATAGAACATTGCAGAATAGAATACAGTAAAAAAGAGCAGAACAATAGAGAGAATAGAGAGAGAGAGAGAGAGAACAATAAAACGACAACTATTTTTTTTTTATTTTATATTTTTGTTTGTGTTTTCTTTTTTTTTTTTACACTTTTTTTGTAACTGTAACTTTTATAACTGTAACCGGTTCCAGGTTCGGGTCTCTCAAAATGCGATGGCATCTTGGGAGACCCTGTGAAAGTGTGTCCTAGTCTGTGGAATGCTGTACCCTACGCTAATACTCAACTAGTGCATGGTAGCGTTCAAAACATTCACCAATGCAAAGACCAGGATTGTCAGGACAGGAGGGACAATAATAGTGGGTGTCACGCCTATATCCGCACTTGCTGCAGACACGACATCTTTTTTGGGGGGGTTCGTTGGGTAGGGGTACTCGGGAGGACATAAAGAAAATGCCTCTCATGCAGCCGACTGCATTTGGTTGGGGATGTGAATGGGGTAAGTACGGGCGCTGCAGAAGCGGTGGGTTCCCAATTAGGATTGGCGAATGCAGCAGGAAGGGCACTATGGGCACGACGAGCCTGTGTTTGTCTTTTTGGTGGCAGCGGGACACTACTTGTGCTTGCCACCTCACCAGCTTGAACTGCACTTATGGGACTCGCCACCTCACCAAGTGTTACTGCAGTGCTGGTTTGACTACGACCGGGGTGTACTAGGCCGCTGGTGCTTGCCAGTTCACCAAAACGCTACAAAAAAACCTGTTAGCGATCGCAGGGATCAGGCCTGACTCTGCAAACGCTGCAGTTATGCGTTTAGTGTTTTGTAAGTGACAGTGATCGATCGATACTGCACTTGGGTGGGCTGGGCAAAGGGGCAAAACGCAGGTGCTAGCAGGTATCTGGGCTGATCCCGCTAACACTGCATTTTTGGGAACCCTAAACTGCTGGGGATGCTAGTATAGATCTGATCGGATCAGATATTGATCCGTTCAGATACTATACCACTAAGGGAGGCGTATGCTGCGTGCGTGGGTGTTAGTGGTACTGGCGCTAATCTGACGCTGCCTGGGGCGACTCATATCACCGCCGGGCGATCAGGGGGCTAAACCTTTATTTGGTAATAAACGGCGGGTGCCCTGACACTATACAAAATAAATGAACTAACCAGCGTCACCCGCAACGGTTATACGGTGATCAGGGGTGAAAGGGTTAACTAGGGGGCAATCAAGGGGTTAAAACATTTATTAGATAGTATATGGGGGTCCCTGACGCTATAAAACGCTGACGGCGAACCTAAATATTTACGTCCCTAACTAGCGTCACCAGCGACACTAATACAGCGATCAGAAAAATGATCGGTTAGTGACACTGGTGACAGGGGCTGATCAAGGGGTTAAAACTTTATTAGGGGGGGTTAGGGGGGTACCCTAGACCTACAGGGGGCTAATACTCACTGCCCTACCACTTCTAACTGTCACAAACTGACACCTAGCAGTAATCAGAAAAAAAAAAAAATACTGCTTGGTGTCAGTTTGTGACAGGGGGGGGTGATTGGGGGGGGATCGGGGGGCGATCGGGGGGGGTCGGGGGTGTAAAGTATGCCTGGCATGTTCTACTGTGTGTGTGTAGTGTTTTGTGCACTCACATGTCTTCTCTCCTCGGCGCTGGAACGGAAACTGCCAAGCCGAGGAGAGATGACATCACATCCTCTGCCTGTGTGAAACTACACACAGGCAGGGGAGGATTCCCATTGGCTGGGAGTGATCGCGAGGGGGTGGCCACGATCGGATGGTCTCCCCCTCGCCTCTCAATGCTCCCAGTCACAAGCCGACTGCCGCTGGCACCGGGGGGGTCCGATCGGACCCCCCGCCCGCGGGAGGCAGATCACGTATGGGTACGTGATTCTGCCTGCCCGTGCCATTCTGCCGCAGTATATCTGCGTTAGGCGGTCAGCAAGTGGTTAACTTTGGCCGTGAGCCACATAGGTTTTGTTTTTAGCCTTTTAAACTTATTGCCCATGGGAATATACTTTGCAGTGAGGTCCCAAACAGTCTTTTTGAAGAATTCCCATTTCTGTTCTGTGTTTATCAATGCAAATATTCCCTCCCAGTCTAAATCCTGGAGAGCAGCCCTCATCCTTGAGAATTTTGCTCTCTTGAAGTTAAGTGTTTTTATCTTTCCAGTATGTATTTCTTGTTTACAGCTAACATCAAATGAAATCATGTTATGATCACTGCTACCCAGGTGTTCCTTTATCTGGACATTAGTAATAAGCTCTGCATGGTTTGAGACTACCAGGTCCAACAGAGCTTCATTCCTAGTTGGGGCCTCAATAAACTGGACCATAAAATTGTCCTGTAATAGGTTTATACATTTTTACCCTTTAATTGTCCCAGCAGTGCCATGACTCCAGTAAATGTCTGGGTAGTTAAAATCCCCCATTATTATCACTGTCCCAGCCCTTGCAGCTCTTTCCATCTGTGCAAGGAGCTGAGTCTTCACCTCCTCGTTAACATTGGGTGGTCTATAACAAACTCCAATGATTAACTTTGAACTACACCCATCTATGTGCAGTTCCACCCATAATGCTTCAGACTCATCACACTCTCCGTCAACCAGGTCCTCTTTCACACTTGCTTTGAGATCACTTCTCACATAGAGACAGACCCCGCCACCTTTCCTTTTACCCACCCCCATTTCAAGAACCAAGCAAAGAGGAAGGCAGCACTGGAGCAATTGTGTGAAATTGTGAAGCAGGTGATCCCCACGGCAGACATCACTTATGTAAAGATTTTCATTGGTGGCCTGAGGAGCACATATCTGAGGGAGCGCAAGAAAGTCCTGGATTCACAGAGATCCGGAGCAGCAGATGACATCTATGTCCCCAGGATGTTGTACTACGACAGGCTGCACTTTCTGGCAGGCCAAACTGAACCCAGGCCATCCCTCTCCAGTCTTCCTTCCACGCTTCCTTCCCCCCGGCTGAGGCTTCTGACGCCCAACCTGGGCCTTCCAGGCCACATGTGGAGGAGCCCAGATTGAGCCAGGTATAGCATTCCTCTAAATATTTCTGCTTGTCCAATCAATGATGTTAACTAGATGTTAGTTGGGAGTACTAATTTAGGATTGTGATTGATGATGCAAAAACTAAAACCATGTCCCTTTTTCATACACAGGGAAGTCTCAGCCAGGAGGTGGCCGGGCCGAGCCGGCTGGCTGATATCAAGGTCCCTCCACCCCCCCTGAAAACAGAAAGTGGCAGTAGGATGAGTACCCTAGAGGAGGCGGCTATCAGATTCTTTTGGAGGGCTACAGAGGTCCTGGGAGCACCACACACCATGCAGGAGAACATTGCTGCATTCATAGCATATAAAATGCAGAGGATGGAGGAGGGCCAAAAAGTCATGTGTGAGGCCCTCATATCCGAGGCTCTGGAGAAAGGTATGAGGGGCCAAATTACACCTCACACACATCTTTGGGATAGTCCTCCTCCTCCTCCTGCAGGTCCTCCTCCTCCTCCTCCCTCTCCTCCAGGTCCCCCCAGTCCTCCTCCAGGTCCCCCCAGTCCTCCTCCAGGTCCTACTCCTCCTCCTGCCACATCTCCAACTGCACAGCCACAGCCCGGAAGTAAGCGTGGAAGGAAGACTAGACAGTGATTGCCCTGGATCCAGTCTGGTCGGCCAAAAGATGCAGCCTCTTGTGGTACCACAGCCTGGGGACACAGATGTCATCTGCTGCTATCCGAGTCTCTGTGAATCCCAGGTCCAGACTGCCCTCCCTTAGATATGGACTCCTCAGGCCACCAATTTTGATGTTGAAGAATTGATGTCTGCCGTGGGGGTCCCAGGCTTCACTAATTTCTCATGTTGATCCAGTGTTGCCTTCCTCTTTGTTTGGTTCTGATACCTTAATAAAGGAATTTTGTTTTGAATTATACTCTCCTATGTGTTTTACTTCAAAAATGACAGTTGGTTTGTGAGGATTTAGGTACATTTCTAATATACAATGTGAAATGAACAAGGGACACCAACAAACAATTTCCTTGAGATTAAATAATAAAAGATATCAATGGTGTTGGGGTAACTTGACACACAAAACACACCCAAAAATATTCTGGAGTAAAAATAAAAATAACATTGAACAAAGATCAGCCTTGGAAAAAATCCAAACATTAAAAGAAAAAAAAAGGCTTAAAATCCAAAAAAAAAAAAAAAATTAAAAAATATTAAACTGTCAGATGTGACAACTAATAGCAATATATTGAGGGAATCCCACTAAAAAAACACAAATAAAAGTTTGTGAGAAGTGTGTGTGAATATGAGCAGCAAAACTACTTAATTCTTGTCACATTATAAAGAAGAAGAGAGTGCGCTGTATTAAACCATTTTGAACATTGCAGCGTGACGAAAGTGCTGTATCCATTGTGAACGCTAAGTTTACCAGAATGAGCTGTCCCGTGTCGGAATTTCTTCTGAGCATGCGTGGCACTTTGTGTTTCGGAACAGCCCACACATGGTCGGAATTGACGCGATCGGATTTTGTTGTCGGAAAATTTTATCTCCTGCTGTCCAACTTTGTGTGTCAGAAAATCCGATGGAAAATGTCCGATGGCGCCCACACACGGTCGGAATTTCCGACAACACGCTCCGATCGGACATTGTCCATCGGAAAATCCGACCGTGTGTACGGGGCATAAGAAATTGGCTCCGTGGCACAGAGTCAAGCCAGGACCGATGGTGACAGCTGTCTGGTGGTATGAAGCTGTTCCGGTCTGTGGCTTTAAAGTGTGTCTGGAACTGAAAACTACGATTACGTATTTCAATTTCTAAGTCCAAGAAATTAATCTTGTGCTTACTGGCTGTATGGGATAAGGAAATGCCGCGGTCATTATCATTCAAATGTTCAAAGAATAAATCAAGTGATTCGGCACTCCCCTTCCATAGGAGGAGGATGTCGTCAATATACTGTGCCCACATGGTAAGGGAAGGATCCCTATTGGTATAGACGACATCCTCCTCCCACTTGGCCATAAAAAGGTTGACGAGGCTAGGGGCAAATTTAGTGCCCATAGCCACGCCACGTAATTGAAGATAGTATTGTTGGTCAAACCAAAAATAACTTCGCTTGGTAGCGAACTCCAATAGTTCCATGATGAAGGAACACTGAAAGGGAGCTATGCTCGGTTCTTTTTCCAAAAAAATATTGAACAGCTTCCAAGCCCTTGTCTTGGGGTAAGCATGTATACAAGGAAGCGACATCAGCTGTGGCAATGATGTGGTCCTCATGTAGCTCTAGACTCTCTAGTAGGCGTATGGTGGCCCCTGTATCCTTTAGGTAGGATGGCATACGCCTCACTAGAGGTTGTAGATAAAAATCAATGTGCCGGCTTATACGTGAGGTGACAGAGTCTATCCCACTCACGATAGGCCGGCTGGGAGGTTGCACTGGATTTTTATGCACCTTGGGCAAATAATAAATGGTTGGAACCCTGGGTGCCAAGGGTACCAAAAAATCTCTCCTTTTTATTTAAAATCTTTTGGTCATAACCTCTTTTTACAATGGCAGACAACTCTCTCTTAAATGAAGTAGTAGGATTATTGGGCATTATTTTGTATGTTTCTGGTTCGTTAAGAATCCTGTACATCTCAGATTCATAATCCTTCTTATCCAGAATCACAATGCTGCCACCTTTGTCAGCCAGGCAGATGACAATGTCCTTTTGTGAACACAAAGACCTCAAACCCGTGTTGGACAAGGGGTGGCGGCGTATGTGTTTATCTGGAAGTTCTGCTAGGTCTTTAAGGACAAGGTCCCTAAATATAATGATAGCTGGCGCTATAGGGATGGGTGGGTTAAACAGTGAAGGATTGGACAGACCAGAGTGATCGGTCCCAAATGTGGCACTACTCTCATTTCTAACTGGATTAGAGATGAGGTAGCGCTGGACATGCAACTTACATATATTTATGAATATCAATAAAAGTACCAAACCTGTCCAGCCTCTTAGGGGGGGCAAATTTAAGTCCCTTATCGAGCACAGAAAGCTCTTCTGTAGTTAGTGACAGCAAATTTACACTGTTATGCCGTGTACACACAATCGGAATTTCGGCCCGCAAAAGATCGATTAGTTTTTCGTCGTGAAATGCGACCATGTGTATGCTCCATCTGTCTTTTGCTGGGGGAATTCCAGCCAGCAAAAGATTGAGAGCATGCTCTCAATTTTTCGGTCGGGAAAAGTTCCTATCCGAGAATGCGATCGTCTGTGGCAATTCCAACATGCAAAATCCCTACGGCATGTTCGGAAACAATAAACATAATAAAATATTTACAAAAATGTGAGGGGTGTACTCACTTTTGTGAGATACTGTATGTATATATATATATATATATATATATATATATATATATATATATATATATATATATAGATAGATAGATACACATATAAATATATAATTTAGAGTAGTTGGGTTAACTTTTTGTTCTCATACAAGAAAGATCAAGTGCTGCTTATACTCAGACATAGGGACAGTTAGGGTGAGGTTGACATGGACAGGGGCTGTATTAGTTCAGCAGATTGGCGTCGGACATGTAGTTAAATTTACTCTTTAGTTACTAAAAATCATATATATAAAATGATAACTCTGGGGTGAGCATTGGTAATGAAGAGAGCCTGAGTGCATAATTTAAAATGCTTATTGCTTCCCTTCTATACTCCTCCTGCTTGGCCAAGTTATCATGAGGTTTTGATAATCTGACTTTTGGTACAGATGAAAGAGCTTCCAGTAACCAAGAAACCAATATATGATTGACAAGGGGCTGTTCGAGAGGTTGCATTGTCTTGGTAACAAGTGATGCCTGGCTTAGATTGGATGGGGAATAAGCCTTAGGCTTGTAGACGTCTCATTCCTGCTAGGCTCTGAGTTAGGGGGTGTGGTCCTGGAAACAAGTTAACTGTTAGCTGCCAGAGTTTACTTCACTGGAGGATCCTATGCAAAAGCTAAAATGGTCTGTTCAAAATTATGTGCATGTTTTTACATCTGTTTTAACCAAGACTTATTTCATGATGAGGAGTTTAAAAAGAAGATACATTTATATATTTGCATGTACTAAGACCTCCTTGTCTGGTGTGAGCTGTCCAAACTCATTGAAGTAGTGAATCAAAGTCATGTATGTCGATGGAAGTTGATAGGTATAGAGATATTGTTCTTTAATATCTATGGAGTGTCCACCCCTCTCTTCCACAATCTTTTGGCTACGAATCACCAATTAAAATGGATTTCCAAAGGGAAAAATATAAGCTTCTGTGGTGATGCATATTGCCCAGATATGTTACACTGTTTTTACAAAAAAAAAAAAAAAAACTTTTTTAAATAATCCAATCCAGCAACAATTCGGAAATATTAATATCCTAAAAAGTGGGGGCAGTATATGAGAAATACTGTGAACAAATATATAAATAGTAAACAAACAGCATATCATGTGTATATGTCACAGGTGTAAAACAACACATAATATAAAAAACACATAATTTAAAAAAGTCAAGTGCAAATGAGGTGTAAATAATCCTAAAAGAAATACGTGCACTCAAAAAGGGAAACAAAAGTAATATATAAATATGTGCGTGATATTGGTGCTAGTTTACAAAATCGCAAAGGAAAAAGCATAAAAAATACCCAAAAAATGCACAAATATAATCAATAGTGTAATAAATAATTGATGTCCACATGATATACTGGTAAGTGTCCAAGCAGAATTAAAGTTCTATATATGTGAAAATAAGAAGAGAAAAAATCTGTGAAAAGTGACTTTTCTTCCAAAAGGTTCCCGTGTAAATGATTGTGGTCGTTGTATAATCTCCTTCTCTGGAACCCCCAATTGTGTCCCCACTCACCGGAAAGCCCAACCCCTGCAGGGGTAATGGGCAAATGAAAGTAAATCCACTGGCAGAAAATCGATCGGTGTCCCCCTCTGTGATTCCGCGATCTCCTTCCTGGTTGGGTTATCCCTAGTCCTTTAAAAAAGTCCACCAGAGCGTGTCCTTATATATGGAGAAGAGAGGAGCCTCATAGTGTAAATCCAAAAAGACTTTTATTTATTCAGTCAGCTTACATAAAAATAAAGTAGTTAAAATCGGTGAAGTCTGACTAAGAGATAGCACTGTTGCGCCGGACTTCACCGATTTTAAATACTTTATTTTTATGTAAGCTGACTGAATAAATAAAAGTCTTTTTGGATTTACACTATGAGGCTCCTCTCTTCTCCATATATAAGGACACGCTCTGGTGGACTTTTTTAAAGGACTAGCGATAACCCAACCAGGAAGGAGATCGCGGAAACACAGAGGGGGACACCGATCGATTTTCTGCCAGTGGATTTACTTTCATTTGCCCATCACCCCTGCACGGGTTGGGCTTTCCGGTGAGTGGGGACACAATTGGGGGTTCCAGAGAAGGAGATTATACAACGACCAAAATCATTTACACGGGATCCTTTTGGAAGCAAAGTCACTTTTCACAGATTTTTTCTCTTCTTATTTTTACATATATAGAACTTTAATTCTGCTTGGACACTTATATCATGTGGATTTGATTTTTGAAAATTCTGGTATATTACCACATCAATTATTTATTACACTATTGATTATATTTGTGCATTTTTTATGCTTTTTCCTTTGCGATTTTGTAAACTAGCACCAATATCATATTTATATATTACTTTTGTTTCCCTTTTTGAGTGCACATATTTCTTTTAGGATTATTTACACCTCATTTGCACTTGACTTTTTTAAATTATGTGTTTTTTTATATTATGTGTTGTTTTACACCTGTGACATATACACATGATATGCTGTTTGTTTACTATTTATATATTTGTTCACAGTATTTCTCATATACACTTTTTAGGATATTAGTATTTTAATTATATACATTTTTGAACAGCGCCACATTCCCCACCAGAGATTTTTTTAATTTTTGGATTCCACCTCGGTGTTTTTCCATTTATTTTGGGGGGGCTGTAGTTCTCTTTTAAAACATTGTCCTAAGCTCAGAATATTTGAGTTTGTGAATTTGGAAATATGCCCTAATACATCCAGTTATCAATGAAGTACATGAGGACTCGGACATATATACTGTATATATAGAGAACGCAAAGATTGGGTCAGGCAGGATTGTAACTGCAAGGCAAAGGACAACACTCAGAAACACAAGGATGATGCTCAGGTTTAGGATTCACATGATTCAGAAGCTGAGTTGCAGGAAACTTCAGACAATGAATACTTGGAGGTAGGAAAAGTACTAATACTGTATATCCCCATGGATGCATCACATGTGAAAAATAATTAAGACATAAAGCAAAAGATATGTTAGCAGGTACACACCAAATCCATAGGTCAGCAGTACATCACACAGGAACATAGATCAAAGGACTTAAACCAAATAGATTTCTTAAAGAAATGTTGTACTTTGTTTGTACTCCAACAAACTTTGAGGAACACCATAGGACCACTAAACCCTAGTACTTTGACATAATTGTTCTAGAATTGAGGACTATGTAGAGCAAAGTGTTATCTTGAAAAACAAATTAACAGATAAAGGGTACCCTGATTCCCTTATCCAACAGGCATGTTCACATTATCTTGATGATAAACCTCACAAAAAAGAAAAATAACCTTTTTACCATACTGTTCAGAAGATAAAATAGCCCCAAGCAAACTCAAATCTCAATTTAGTACTCCCTCCACTCAGCTTTGCCTTATCCCCATCGTAGGCTTATATAGGTGTAAAAAACATCTATGCAAAACCTGCGCTTTCATTAAACATGGAAAAAGTAATTTATTTCAAAAGGAAAAACATATAACTTTGAAGAGTTTTACAACTGCTCTTCCGACCATGGAGTCTACTCTTTAAGCTGTCCTTGCAATCTACTATACATAGGACACACCATCCATTAAGAGAAAGGTTTGGAATACACAGCAGGTGGGTAGAAGGAAGATAAGACAAACGTAGTGTTCCTTGTCATTTTGTCAAACATCACCAACAACCATCTGCAGGATTAGAAGTGTGGGTAGTAGAGCAGATACCCAGAAACCTCTCGGAAGCCGAGAGATTCCATACACTCTGCGAGTGTAAGACTTTTTGGATTTACTCTTTAGATACTCTCTCGCCTGGTGGTTTAAATGAATAATTAGAGTTATCTACAATTTTATAACATTACGCTCATTCCTTCCCTCCCCTCTTTTCACAATAAAAATGTAAACCTATAATTGATGAAGGGGGTGGAAAAATATGTTTGGGGTGGTGGGATCTCCCTACAAGAGTAAACGTACTCAAATAATGCCATTAGCACTATAGTGTATATTACTGTATATTGCCCTCCTGTTTTTTAGATTAGTAACCATCATAGAATATGTATTATTTACATCAGATCTATAAGAATAATTACCCACAAATACTTTTATGTATATTACCACTAAATTGACCAATTTTTTTGTCTTACCATATAACCCTATACTGTGGAGAGCTATCCACAGGGTCTTATAAATATGCCCTTTCATAAAACAACACTGGGCTGTCACCCCTATAGATACAAAAATAAAGGTACATTACGACATGTCCAGTGATGTTACACTTCATTTGTTAAATTTGTTGTTTTTTTATTGTTTTTTTATATTTATTGCCATTATCTGGTTTTTATCCCCTACTCAAATTAAACTCAGTTTATTGTTTTGAATGAACATTGACCATTATTTACATGTGTATTTGTATACCTTATATTAATATTGTAAGAATTTGTCTTATTTATCTATTGATGTACTTGTATAATTTAATTAAAGAGGAGTCCACCTAAATCCACCTAAAAAAAAAAATATTAAAAGCCAGCAGCTACAAATACTGCAGCTGCTGACTTTTGAAGCGCGAAAGGGTCACTCTTTCCCGACTTTTCGGGGTCTCGGCCGAGACATCTAGAATTTTGTTTGGTATAGCGTTAAAATCTCCACAAATTATGGTGTACCCCTTTTGCACTGCACGTACTCGTTTCCAAATTTTGTTCAAAAAAGAGATTTGTTTCACATTAGGTAAATAACAGCTGCTGACTTTTAATAAATAGCTACTTACCTGTCCCAGGGTCCAGCGATGTCGGCAGCCGACGCCGATAACCCGCTCAATTCTCGGTAGCTGCCGCCGCCATCCTAGGTGAGGGAATCAGGAAGTGAAGCGTTGCGGCTTCACTTCACGGTTCCCTACTGCGCATCCGCGAGTCGCGCTGCGCATCGTAACTGGTCCCCACTATCTCCTGGGACCTGTGTGTTTCCCAGGAGACAGCGCGGAGGGACAGGAAGAGGCATAGACTCCTGTGGAAGTCTATGCCAGAAGTGGATGCAAATACCTGTCTTTGACAGGTATCTGCACCCCCCTCCCCCCTGAAAGGTGCCAAATGTGACACCGGAGGGGGGGTTCTGAAAAGTGGAAGTTCCATTTTTGTGCGGAACTCCACTTTAAGAAATGTTGTCTGGTGGCAATTCTACCTTTTTTCGCTGGATGGTAACATTTCACATTAAAAGTCCTGCTTGTAGTAATTTTTTTTAACAACAAGGTTGGTCTTTATTGAAAAAAGAGAACATGGTATGATACAGATACTTCTTTACAAGAGATATAGCAGTTACACCAAAAAAATTGCAATAACATACATGTGAGGAATCTAGAAAATAGACATAATGCCCTGCGTTAACAGCTGTCTTACTCCTTCAGAATAAACATTGATTAAACATGGGGGGCCTTGGGAAGAGGGAGTGGGGGGAGGGAGAGGGGCCCGGGAGGGGGGGGCTCCAGAGAAAAGAATAAATACAACAAATTTGACATGTCTGTAGGGCGTAAGTGTCTATCGACAGATTGACTAAGTGGGAGCAGTCCATGGCTGCCAAATTCTCTCATACTTCATGGGACATCTTAAACTCATATATGTCAGCTTATATAATGGCAGTACCTCATTAACAGAGTTTTCCCATGCCCTTATAGTTGGGGGCAAATGGGATGTCCACTTCAACAGGATATCTTTTTTGGCATAGAAGAGTAGAAGTGACATTAGCGTCTTAGTATATCTAGGCCTTTGTTCGTCATCTTGTACACCTAGCAGTGCTAGTTCAGCTGTTAAGGGAGAATCTATCTGTAGGCGAGCATTAAAATACTCTCCCACTGTGGCCCAGAACCGTGCCAGCCTGGGACAGCTCCAAAACATGTAGAAGTAAGTGCCCTCAGGTGAGTGACAGCGCGGGCAATTTGGAGAATGTAGTGGATAGATTCTGTGCAGTCTCTGAGGTGTATAGTACACCCTATGTAAGAATTTAGTTTGTATTAATTTGTCCCTAGAGGATATCACTAGTTTAGAGCTATTCTCAAAACATTCCTCCTAGGTCTCTCTATCCAAGTCAGGCAAATCCGCCTTTCATTTATCCCACAGGGCATCCATTTTAGGCGAGTCTGTCTGAAGGATAGCCAAGCATAGAGCAGAGAGGGGTTTACTGAGGGATTCCAGCGCCAGCTACTCCTCAATAGGGTCTGCCTTAAGAGTGGGGGGCATTGGGAATTGTGCTCTGGATGCATGGCGCAGTTGGTGATATCTGAACGCCATCCATGCAGGGAGTCCATATTTGTCCACCAGGGCCCTAAACAAAAAAAGGGAGCCTGTTTGTATTACATTACGCAACACCTTGATGCCATAGCGGGCCCAAAGTTGTGGGTCTGGGATGGTCCTGAAGTGGGGGAGAGAGGGGTTACCCCACAGGGGACAATAGCGTGACCACCTATTAGGTCGCAAGAATCATCGCCTCGCCGCTTCCCACACCCACAGTTGGGTCGCTAGGGAAGGGTATGCCAAGGGGCCTCTGTACACCAGATTACCAAGTTCAGTAAGAGATCCCACTATGGCCACCTCCTGGCAGACTGCCGCATTAGCCCCTGATTGTACAAACCACCATCTCACCGTGACAAGCATAGCTGCCAAATAATACACCAACAGGTTAGGCAGGGCAAGGCCCCCACAACTCACAGAAAGCTGAAGAGTCGGTCTGGCCAACCAGATGGAGGCCCCTCGCCACAAGAAAGATCCAATGCAGCTGTCTAAGTCCCTGAAGAAGGACAGGGATATCCACTCGGGGCAATTTCTGAAGACATAATTAAACTTTGGCAGATAGATCATCTTTAGAATATTGATGCGCCCCAAAAGATTAAGGGGCAGATTGGCCCATCGGGAGCAATGATCCGTAAGTCGTACTACTATCGGTTGGAGGTTGAGGCGCTGGAAGGACTGCAAGTCCTGCATCACCCTGATCCCTAGATACACAAATTCTTCCACCCATTGTAAGGGAATTAGCGACCCTGTTGCCCTGTCGTCAGTAGACGTCCATCTGGATCCCTCAGCCTGTCAATGTGGGTCACTGCGTGCAGTCCCCTGGCCAGCCAGACCAGCAACCTCCTGTTTTTGTCCCCAAATTCAAACACCCTTTGGGCACTGTCCAACATAGATTTCTTAGTAAGATCTATTCTAAGCAAGGATAGGTCCCTCAGGGTGTCTTGCCAGACTATATAATTAGCTTGCACAGAAGAGGCACAGGCCTCTTTAAGTTTCGCCTGCTCCTCCAGTTGTCCCAGAGATTGCACAGATTGTCTCTTCCGCCGAGCTATACATTTAATATATTCCTCTCTAAGCCAGACCTTAAAAGGTATCCCAAAGTATCATGGGTCCCGCAGACTCTGTATTTTTTAACCAGAAGCCACATAGGGCCTCCGGGAACTCCTCCTGAATCTCAGGATCCATGATCCAGTACCTGAACAGCCTCCATACCCTTCCGCTTTCAACATGAGAGGTCCGAATAGTAACGGACAGGGGGGCATGATCAGAAATGCCCCTTGATAGAATCTCAATAGAAACCACCCTCTTCAGCATAGCCTGAGAGGCAAAAGCCAGGTCAATACGTGACATGGACTGGTACGTGGTAAAGAGGCAAGTATATTCCCTGTCTGAGGGGTGGAAATGGTGCCAGACGTCTGTCATGTGGAAGGCGGATGCCCAGCGAGAAAGTCCATGTTGCAGGGGACCTGAGGCGTGCATTCTGTACAGATCTCTAGAGGGCACCATATTAAAATCCCCCATAAGCAATACATTATCAACGTTGTACATCGTAATCTGTTGCATCAACACATGGAGCACATCAATATCGACAGGTGGGGGCAGATATATACCCACTAGTACATAAGGGATTTCTGAGATCAATGCATGTAAAATAATATATCTACCACCGGGGTCAAGCTTAACATTGATGAGTTGAAAGGGCAAGGATCTACGCACTAGGACGCTGACCCCTCTAGCATAGTTAGAGTAGGGTGCGTGATAGTGAACACCAAACCAAGCCCTCTTCAGACTCAAGACTCGGAAGCCCACTAGATGCATCTCCTGTAGGATACACACTTGCGGGTGAAGTTACCGCAAATAATTCAGCACTAAAGAGCGCTTAATGACCGAATTAAGCCCCCGCACATTCCAGGACACTATCAAGCACTTAGCCATGGGATAAGCGTGTCAATATAGGGCAGGAGGCGGAACATTGGCCCCATGCGGATCCAGCGAGCTGGGGGTAAGGCCATCTCAGTCCCCCAGGGTCAATGGAGTCCAGCGGAGTGACACCCTGAGGTGTAATATCATACCAGGACAATGGCCACATATGGTACATATAATCATTAAAAGACCAACATAACCTTAAAAACTTAAAAAAAACAGTAAGCAATAACAACCATGGTTGGCAACTGCCAACCCCCTCACCCCACCCCATGCACCTCGGAACAATGAGATGCATTTAAGACCCATAACACCCATAGTCTTAGGACTAAAACCTCAGGTTGGGGACGTGCAACCAGGTAGGGACATATCACATTCAACAAAAAATGAAAAGAGGGGAAAAAAAACAAAAAGGTTTCAGAGCCATTAGAGTGCAATAGTACATGAAGTAGAGTTATATTCACCTGACTGGGCAGGGGCACACACTTCAGAGTCAGTTAAGATGAACAAACATACAAAAGGACTAAAGGGAAAAATCCAAGGGAGGCAGAACTAGGGAGAAATAGAGCTTACAGTCATCTGTTTAGGAACAGTCAGGGGCAAATGTCCGGAGGAGCTTAAGAACACACATCAGCATGGAAGGTGGTAACACAGTTTCCCTCACTCTTCCATCCCATCAACAGAGTATAATGGACAGCGGTAATCTAAGCATAGCCCAACACAGGGGGAAGTTCAGCTTACCAGCAATAGCAATACAAGATGACTGACCCTAGATCCTCCACAATGCCGTATATCAGGTTGCTGGGACCAGTAGTGCTACGGAGGTAGCGCCTCCAGCCAGGCAGAGGCTTCCTTAGGATTGGTAAAAAAGCGCATCTCCCCATCCACTACCCGCAGTTTTGCCGGGAACAGAATGCTGTACTTGAGCCCTTTGGATTGCAGGGCAGCTTTGACACTGTTGAAGGACCAGTGCTGTCTCTGGGTTTCCATCGTATAGTCCGGAAACATCAGGAGCTTCACGTTGCGGTAAGGCAGTTCTCCGGCCGCTCAAGCAGCCTATAATAGCTCATCCCAGTCTCGAAAGTTGAGCAACTGGGAGTATTAGGGTGTGGGGAGGTGCTCCCTCAGGTCCGGGCTTGACTGGGACACGATGGGCCCGCTTGACAGCAAAGCATGGGGAAAGCTTGGCCACCGGCAGCAGGGAGTGCAGTAGATCTTCAGTAAATAGAGCGGGGGAACGACCCTCAACCTCCTCCTGGAGTCCCACAATCCTGAGATTGTTTTAAGGGCTCCTATTCTCTGTGTCCTCCACTCTGTACTCTAGCACCTTAACCTTCGTTTGCAGAGCCCGGATGGAGGCCGCATGGTTGGTCACAGTATCTTCCACCTCTCCCACACGCCGCTCAGTTTAGGCCTCCCAGGAACGGATCTTATCCAAGTCTTGGCGAATCAAGCCCACGTCCAGCTGGACCTCCTCTATCTTGGACATTAAGGCAGTTTGGCATGAGGTGATAGCTGCCATAACCTCTGGAATGGCCAGAGGCACTTGGACGGCTCCCTCCCCGTAGTCAGTCAGAGACGCCATGTTGGAAAGGCGTGCAGGGGAGCCCAGGGCACAGGAGACCGGAGTGGTTTCTGCCGATACACACGGGGGAATCTCAGCCACTTACCCCTCTTCTGACTCCCAGAGGATTTAGAAGGCATCCAGGGATAATAGGATATTCTTGATCTACTCAGTCACTAGGCACGGATGGCTAAACAGATCGCACCCCAATAGAGCTCAGAGAACACGTCTGCTTAGTCCACCATCCCGGCCACGCCAATGCTTGTAGTAATTTAATATTTTCCCAACTAAATGGCAGCACTAGTTAGATATAAATAGAGCACATCTAGTTTTTTTGTAATAGCTTAAGAAAGGACCGCATACCTCCCACCACCAGGGTGTGCTAGCTCAGAAAGACGTTTCGAGCAAGCCAGTGACGTCATCCCGACCAGCGCTGTGGTCCAAGGAACATTACAGTTCTCCTCCACTGCACCACCATCTTGTCAGCCACGAGAGTACACAGAGCAGCCAGGGTGGCTCCCCATGCGGACCAGTGCCATGCATGTCTCACTGGGCGAATCACCACAGATGTGCCTGTCATTTTGATCTCAAATGTGAGTTTACTATGAGATTTACCTACATAAATTTGAACAGTCTGAACTCAGAGGCGCCTGCATTTCTTTCTTCCTCTCTGATCATGACACCTGGCAAAAATGCTGCCCTGGCTTCTTCTATACAATCCACAAGTTTTAATATTTTACATCTACTTACTTGTTTCAGGTCAAGGACACAAAATATTTAAGAAAGTAAGTCAGAGAGGAAACTAGCAGTGCACATATGTGCATACTACTAGCAGTAATGTGATTCAAAGCTAAGCATTCCCTTGGTGCAGGTACCCTTGCTGGGGATGTTAGTGTAGAGATATCGGATGCCTATTATTTATGTCTCATTACAAAGTTTACTTTAGGATAGCATGCTAGTAGTGTTAGAACAGCATACAAGGGATTCACATTGTAATAGATCATTTAAAATGCTGTTATTAGTTAGGTATATTTTATATGCCTGTGTTTAAAGACTATTCCTCACATAGTGCTGAGTAAGAGACTCAATGGGTTGGTATGTGATTTACTATTTCTGTTTAGCTTTTTGGTTACAACTAATTTCTTTTTAGCTATATAACAAAACATTGCTATGTTTTATATAGTATACTTTGACTAAAACTACACGTATGCAGCTAAGTGTCATATTAAAGTACCTTTGTCAATGTACACTAGCATTTGTGATATTGAGAATTATTCTGGACCCAGCACGTTTCAGTAGTTGCTGCTAGGCTCTCATATCTCTCTGACTGCAAAATGAAACGCACACAGCCTTATCAAATTATATGACTAATGGCAACCTCCAGTGGCTTCTGCAATCAAAGATTAATTTGTTCTATCAAGTTTGAGGAATACAAGGTGATAAATCATGTCAAAATTAAATAATCATTGGATGCCTTATGTTCTTCTGTGCACAGAAAAAACAGGTGCAGAAGAGGATTCATTTGCAATGTACAGTTAATTTACTTTTTATGGTTGTGAAACTAAGAATTCTATTTTTTGCCTATGTATCAGGTATCTTTACATCCATTAATATATCAGCTGAATTGTACCATTATTAGTCACTACAGTATCCCTATTTAATGTTGTAATTATTGTCTGCTAGTTATTTTATCATCAATAGTCTAGTATGTGTCCAAATGTTTAGCTCTTAAAATGAACACTTTATATGACTGAAACATGAAGTATGAGTTTTTCCTGTCTCCTGATACATAGATATATGTGACATGTTATTTTAAGACCCCGTTCAGAGCATTGTGCTAGTGCATTGGGGTGCTATTATAAATAAATGATACTGCACCACAGTAATTACAGTGCTACTTGTTACAGTAATACATGATAATACATGATAAAATGTGAGTTTTATCACGTGTTAATGCAATACATGGATCGAAATGAGTCCTAAAGGATGATTGGGTCAATTTTTGTTTTCCCATGATATAAGCTGCGGAAAAAACAATATATAGAGCCAGAGGTGTAAATACTAGGGATGAGCTTTGGGTTCAGAATGCAACCATGTTCCATCTAAATTTTACATGTTTGCAAAAAAATATTTTGTACTGTTTGTAGGTCTTATAGCAGCACCATCTTGAATTTAAACGCATTGTATGGTGTCCCCCCCAAATATGTTCTTGTATATTGTAATAGGCCCTGACCAGGTTTTTTGGGCTGGAGCACCCCTCCCCCTCCTCATTACCTCGTATTTAGTGGCCACCAGTGCATAGGATATATCCCTTTCAGTTCTCCCACATAGAGGAGTTTAGCTCCCATGGTTGAGACAAAGGATCTTCCATTCTATTACTAGAGTAGGACCCACTAATTTGGGGTACTTTGTTGCAGTAAGTGGGCTTAGCACTATATGACCATATAGTGTGACCAAACCCCATATTTTTTGGATATGTTCAGGTGTTTTTAACTAGCCCTGCAGGAAATGTCATTCTTGTATGTGTGCGCTGTAAAATATTTTGTACTGTTTGTAGGTCTTATAGCAGCACCATCTTGAATTTAAACGCATTGTATGGTGTGCCCCCCAAATATGTTTTTGTATATTGTAATAGGCCCTGACCAGGTTTTTTGGGCTGGAGCACCCCTCCTCATTACCTCATATTTAGTGGCCACCAGTGCATAGGATGTATCCCTTTCAGTTCTCCCACATAGAGGAGTTTAGCTCCCATGGTTGAGACAAAGGATCTTCCATTCTATTACTAGAGTAGGACCCACTAATTTGGGGTACTTTGTTGCAGTAAGTGGGCTTAGCACTATATGACCATATAGTGTGACCAAACCCCATATTTTTTGGTTATGTTCAGGTGTTTTTAACTAGCCCTGCAGGAAATGTCATTCTTGTATGTGTGCGCTGTAAAATATTTTGTACTGTTTGTAGGTCTTATAGCAGCACCATCTTGAATTTAAACGCATTGTATGGTGTGCCCCCCAAATATGTTCTTGTATATTGTAATAGGCCCTGACCAGGTTTTTTGGGCTGGAGCACCCCTCCCCCTCCTCAATACATTGTATTTAGCGGCCACCAGTGCATAGGATGTGGAAAAAGAAAACTGCGCTAGAAACCAATAAAAATGAGGCAGCGGCTATTAGTGGGGTACACCAAAAACAAATAAAAGTGGAAAAAGCCGCACACTGAACTGATGCGAAAATAAATTAATATAGGTAAACATGTGAAAAACATATGTGAAAGATTACTTGATAGTATAGAACTAATAAAAGTCCAACAAAAAAGAAGGAAATCCAAAAAAAACTTCTTTGACTGCCCAATTGATAACACAAGAAATAAAAAGTCCCAACTGTTGAATGACATGCTTACCAGATAGTAAGCCAAATGAAGCAGGTGGCTTAAACCCAGCCTGGGCCTTTAAGGATCCAGTCACAGTAGATTGTAACGGTTAACCCTCGTGAAATTGGCGTGGATTCACAAAAAATTCACCCAAAAAAAAATTAAGAACAACATAGCGTAATACTGATAAAATAATATATATAAAAAAAAAAAAAAAAAAGAAAGTGACACTCACAAAAGTGAGAAGATCATATAAACACCTAGTGCTTGGAGACAGCAGGTGACACACATTGATAAGACTTGTTGTGCAAATCGTGCAAGTAGTAGATCGTCTTGTAGTAGGAAATGAAGTGATTAAACTGGCACCACACAGAGGGTCTGCTTACCAGATATTATATAACAAATGTGAGTAGTATATCAGTCAACTGGGTGCTAATCCATGAGGCGATTTTATGCATGCAGCAAACCACATAGAGAGCCTGCTTACTAGATATTAAACTTCAATGAGCAGAATGACACAGCCAGAGGGAACAATCAGCTTATATAGAGAGCGATGTAAATCCATCATGACAGACATGTCAGAGGCTCCGCGTTGCACATAGTAAAAAATAGTAGCAACAATAGTGTAATACCATTTAGACTTATTTATTTAAAAAACGAAATAGCACTTACAATAAATCCTTGGTTTAAAAAGCGTAAAAGCAATGCCAGCTGGCAAACGAACAAACTCCCGTCCTCCTCAATGGGGCGATGATGTGACGTCAGCACGTACCTCCCAGACGCGTTTCATCATAAGGTGACGTTTTCAATGGGGAACGGGCAGCGTGCTGAACAACCACCTTTTATACATACACCAAGCCTCGCCTTGGGTCCCGCTATGAGAATTTCAAGGTGCCATCTTAGGTGTGGGTGCAGCCAATAACTACCATTAAAAAAGCAGAAGGGGAACTATTTTTAACCTTTAAAGGATGAAAAATATCCCATGAATCAAAGGATACAAAAACAATTCTCCCATTTAAAGCTCAATTCAAAAAATTAGAATATTTGAACCGATCATACAAAATGGTAAGTGGCTGATAGCACCGAATATTAAATCAGGGCTGAAAAAAATATTAATAATTAAAAATTATATAGCTTAAAAATTAATTAGCTATCTCAATAGAATATTTAATGAAAAAATAAATAAATAAAAATATAAAATTACTTTATTAAATAAAAAAAAAATAAAATAAAATAAAATAAAATAAAAAATGAATGAAAAAATATTATTATATTATTAAAAATAAAAAATTTTGAAATTAAAAAAATGTTTTAAGAAAAACTTTCTGAAAATCAAATCTTTGAAAAATATTGATACTAATGTCTATTTTGTTGCTAAATGAATATATTAATTTAAATTGATAGAAACCTCTGTTGGGACCCAAGGCAACCCCAGATGTTAGGAATTATCAATGAAGACATTAACATCTACATCAACGTTTAATCCATAGGGCGTATAAGTTCTAATCCTATGGATCCAGGACATCTCAAGTTTGGAAATTTCACGCACCATAGAGCTCCCACGCCAATGAGGCTTGTATCTATCAATCCCTAAAAAGAGGGTGTTAGAAGGGTCTCTATTGTGCACTAAACGATAATGTTTAGAGACTGAGTGGTTCTTGTTGTTTTCAATCTCTCTTTATTAAATTTTTTCATTTCATATAAACAATCAAGAATATCACAGCTTCATAAAAGGTGCCTTTCAGTTAAACAAGACATTTCAGTTAAACAAGACATTTCATAACAAGTTCTTTGCATTTCTTTTACATAAAAGAAAAAACATTATTATTTTTTTTATTTATCAACGTCTGTATCCTTCATCATCAGATATTCTTATCCTAAACCCTAAAAATCTATCATCCCATACCCCTCCCACCCCTATCTGTCACCTATCTTTTCCATACATAACACACTCATACCAACGAAAAAAAAAAAATTTTTGCTCTTCTATCCTTAATTCCTTATATGTATTCCATTATTTCATGCGATGCCCTAAACTCCTCCCAATTTTGCCAAATCTTAGGAAGTTGGTTTGTAATGTATCCTTCCTCTCTTATTTGTTCCTCCATATATTGTAACTCGTTCATCTCACATTTTCAATCTGCTATTGCTGGGCTTTTTGTTTTTTTCCAATTTCTTGTTATTATTGTTCTGGCCGCTGATGTCACATGGTAAATGATATCTTTTTTAATCTTCTTTATTGATTTTGGTATCAGGGATAATAGTGAGATTTCTATACTCGGAATCATCCTTACTCCTGATACTTTATGATAGATATCATATATTTTATTCCAGAATCCTTTCACCAGCTGACATCCATACCATATATGTTCCATTGTACCTTTATCTACCTTACATCTCCAGCATAAATCTGTGTTTCCCTTATTGATCAGATTTAGAGTAACTGGGCTCCTATACCATCTCATTACTATTTTGTAGTTCCTTTCCTGGTATTTATTTGCAATGGTTGCTCTATGTATGGTTTTGAAAACTTTCTCCCATTCCTCCTCCAATAATGGTCTTTCCAATACTTCTTCCCATTTTTTTACGCTACCTATCTCCTTAAGGGAGCTGTCCGGAATTAAGTCATCATATATTTTTGATAATTTCTTAATTGGAGTCTGCTCTCCCAGTAATAGTTTTTCAAACTTGGTTGATGGTCTACTTATCCTAGTTATTTTCTGTCTTATGAACGTCTGAAGTTGTTGGTACTGTAACCATTTTTTTTCATTTTCCGTTCCCATTTCCTTCAGTGAGGGTATTTTCCCGTTTTCCAGGATTTGTGCCAGTCTTATATCCTCTGCAATATTCCATTTTAAAAATTTTTTACAACTCATTGCTGGAGGAAATTCAGGATTAAAAAATAGTGGAGTCAATGGTCCTGTTATCGTAGAGAGCTTCCCGTATTTCACTATGCTGTCCCATATCTTTAGCGTTGCGTTTACAAAGAGTGTCATCTCCTCTCTCTTGGGTCTCAGGTGGGGTTCTACCCATGGGAGGGTTTTAAGCTCTATATTGACCCATTGTTTATTTTCTTTGTTATGGTGCCAATCTATTATGCTGGTCAGTGATGCTGCTTGCAAATATTTTGTGCAGTCTGGTAGCGCCAACCCGCCTTTGCTTTTGTTTTTTATTAGATTTTCCCTTTTTATTTGGGGAGTTTTATGCGCCCATATAAATCCGACTATAGCTTTCCTTAGTACCTTCATTAATTTTTGGGGGGTTCCAGTGGTAGCGTTTGGAAAGTATATAAGAGCTTTGGCAGTATATCCATTTTTACGATGTTGATTCTGCTTGTCCAAGAGTATACCAGTTTATCATATTTCCGTAATGATTTAATAGCATTTCCAATTGCTTTTTCGTAATTCTTCCCTTGTAGTGGTTTCAAATCTTTTGTTAAAATAATTCCTAGATATTTTATTTTATTTCCATTTAAATGGGAAATCCTTTTGCATCAATAGACTGTCCTTTTCATTAATTGATATATTCAGTATCTCTGTTTTGTCGTAATTTACTTTGAAATAACTTAGTTCCCCGAATCTTCTGAATTCTCTCATTAAATTTGGGATCGTTATAATGGGGTTAGTTATATATATCAAGAGATCATCTGCGTATGCAGCTACCCTGTATTCTTTCTTCCCTACCCTTAACCCTTTAATATCTTTATTCTTCCTGATTGCTGTAATTAAATGTTCCATTATAAGTGCAAACAATAGGGGAGAAAGGGGACATCCTTGACGGGTGCCATTTGATATCTTTATGTCCTTCGACAACATACCATTCACTCTTACTTTTGCTTTTGGGTTGGAATACAAAGCGACAATCCTGTTAAACATTTTCGGGCCCAAACCAAGTTGTTTCAGTGTTTCTTCCAGGAAGCACCATCCTATCCTATCAAATGCTTTTTCAGCATCTACGGTCATCACACATGTTTCAATAGATTTTTTTGGTGCATACTCCAGTAATGTGCAGGTCTTTATAATGTTATCTTTAGTTTCCCTCCCCTTTGTAAATCTGGTTTGGTCTAGTTGTATATAATTGGGTAAGATCGGTGTTATCCTATTTGCAATAATTTTAGAGTACAAGCGAATATCTATATTGGTTAATGAGATTGGTCGATAATTTTTGCACAATGTATGGTCCTTCTCCGGTTTTGGAATCAAGGTAATATGAGCTTCTGTACTTTGTGGCACAAAGCCTTGTATATCCGATATCGAATTGTATGTTTTTTCCATTAGAGGGGAAATTACGTCTTGAAAATTCTTAAAAAATCTGGCAGTGAATCCATCAGGTCCTGGACTTTTTCCTGGTGCTATTTCTTTAATCGCTTGCTGAATCTCTTCTATGGAGATATTGGCTTCCAATTTCTCCGATATTTCTTCAGAGAGTCTAGGGAGAGCAGTTTCATTGATATATTCTTTAACTTTCTCTCTATTCTCATTTTCGACCTTATTCTCTTTTGATGTTTTAATATTATATAATTTGGAGTAATATGTATAGAATTCTTCCATTATATCTTTAGGGTCATATGTATATTCCCCGTTTGCTTTTAATATTTTAATTATAGTTGTTGAAATCTGTTGTTCCTTTAGTATCTTAGCAAGCGTTTTTCCTGTTTTATTCCCATATTGATACCATTGTGCCCTTCTGCGATCCCTAATCTTAAGGGTTTCCTCGTCGAGCAATGCCTGTAGTTCCAGCCTTTTCTCTTTTAATTTTATTTTTTCTATTGATTTTAAATTCTGTTTATGTTTTTTATCCAATTCCTCTATTTCTTTTGTCAACTGGTGTTTTATTTGCTCCTTTTTTTTTTTAATCTTGAGCCATGTTTAATAAATGTCCCTCTTAATATGCATTTTAATGTTTCCCATTGTATGGGGATTGATGTTTCGTCATTCTCATAAATCTTTATTGTTTTACGTATGTCCTCTATACAATCTTTATCCTTTAACAGGTTGTCATTTAGTCTCAAGTTCCTTTTGTTTTTTTCTCGCTCTATTACCTTGATTTCCAAATATAACGGGGCGTGATCTGACTATAAAAAACCTCCTATATCTGATGATGGAGTCATTAACCTTCCGAGATGAGTAATGAAAAAATAGTCTATCCTATGGTATGAGTCATGTATATTAGAATAGTATGAATAGTTTTTTTCTGTTTGGTGTTGGGCTCTCCAGATATCCACCAGCTGGTGTTTCTCCATTGTTTTCTTGAATTCCCCTATCTGGCTTTTGTTTCTATAAGTGTGTTTATTAGTTATATCAATTTTCGTATCAATAACAAAGTTGAAGTCCCCACCCATAATCACTATACCTTCTGCTTTTTCCATACTATTATTTAGGGCTTTTATTCCCATCCTTATCTGATCGTGATTTTAGATAAAGGTTAATAATTGTGAAAATGTTTCCATATAGCATGACCCTTATAATCAAGGACCTTCCATCGTTGCCCATATATTTTTGTATTATTTGGTGAGGTACATTCTTGTGAAAGGCGATAGATACCCCTCTTGATTTGGAGTAGGGAAATGTATCGTGTATCCAAAAATTATAATTTCGATCATTAATTTTTGGAATGTGATTCGAACGAAAATGAGTCTCTTGGAATAGTATAACATCTATTTTTTGTTTATTGAACGAGTTCAAAATTTGATTTCTTTTATTAGGAGAGTTAAGGCCTCTTGCATTGAATGAACAGAATTTAATCTTGCCCATTCCGTAGAACAGGAAGAGGAAAGAAGAAGAAAGGAAGAGAAAAAAAAAAGAAAAAAAAAAACAGAAACCAAGCACACACACGAAATTATACTCTCACTTGCGCACTCTTCCTACCCTGTTACTACTTGACTTAAATAAAGTCTCTTACTATCTATAGTGAGTTCCCTAATCCGAGGGTTTTGAGCCTGCTAACCGGGACTCTTTTTCATGCCGCTTTTTAGTTATGCATACAGCTGCATGATGGGACCATGGGGAAAAAGAGGGGAGGGGGGGGGGAAGGGAGAGAGGGGAATAAAAAAAAAAAAAAAAAAAGGGGAACCCTCTCTCCCTATGTACATGCGTCCGTAATCTTCAATAGGTTATTATATTCATCTTATATTATCAGGACATTGTTATTACGTTTTATATTATTATCATTTATCAGACTCTACATAGCAAAAATAAACTTAAAGAAGAAAGAAAAAAAAAAAAAAATTCCTAAGTGTTCCTAAGTGTTCCAATAAACAAATAGAAATTTCCATCTCCCCTTAAAACATTAACTCCTTGTTATTAACCACTTAATATTATACTAAACAAATTAAAAATATCCATCTTTTTTCAATTACCTAGTGATTAAATCATAAGGTGTTATAAGCGAATAAGAATATCTCAAATACCATTTCTCCATAGTGCTTAACCCATTAAACTCTTATATGTGCCAATTAATTCAGTATTATTGAATCACCTCCCAAAAAAAAAAAAAAAAAATTACAATTACCTGGTGCCTAAACCGTAAAGTGTTATAAACAAATAAAGATATCTCAAATTCCATTTCCACTAAACCCTTATATGTTCCAGTTAATTCAATATAATTGATTCATCTTCCAAAAAAAAACAAAAAAAAAAAACATTAAATGTTACAGTAAACAAATTAAAAATGTCCTTTTTCAATTACCTAGTGCCTAAACCATAAAGTGTTATAGACCAATAAGAATATCTCAAATTCCATTTCTCCATATTATTTAACCCTTTTTCACGCTATTATCAATTTATCAATTCCTTAGTGCAAAAAAACATAGAATGTTATTAGACAACTAAAAAATATCTCAAATTCCAACTCTCCATAATGTTTAAACCGTTAGACCATTATATGTTACAGAAGGAAAAAAAAAAAAAAAAAACACATTTCCCCAGTCCCTCCATCTCCCTCCCCCCACCTCTCCCACTCCCTTTTATACTTTTTTTTTTATTTTTCTTTTATGCTTTTTTAGCTGCATGCATGTGCATAATAGGCCAATCCAGCAGTGCTATTTCTGGGATTTTCAGAATGTCCAAGAATTTAGGCAAGTCTTCCATATCTCTGAATGATATAATATGTCCATCCCTTTGAACCTGCAATTGAAATGGAAATTTCCATCTGTATTGAAGATTGTTCCTAATTAGTTGCTCCACCAAAGGCCTCAATGCTCTTCTGCGATCTAGCGTTAATTTTGATAAATCTTGAAAGAATAATAGGGGTTCTCCCTCATATTGAATGTTTTTGTTTTGACGAGCCGCGGCCATGATTTTATCCTTTATGTGAGCAAAATGCATTTTACAAATAATGTCCCGGGGTTTTTTTAACTCTGTCTGCCTTATCCCTGTTACTCTGTGTGCTCGATCGATAATTAGATCTTTTATTTCAATGTCTTGAGCAACCCCCTGAAAAACTTTTTGTAGCGTTGTTACCAGATCTTTTGAGCTTACTTCTTCTTTTAATCCTCTAATTCTTATATTTGATCTTCTATTTCTATTTTCTTGCTCGTCTATATTGCTTATTATTTGCTTTAATTGTTTATCTTGCTGCTGTATTTTTTCCTCCATTCTTTTAATTTCTTGTTCTGTTTTTTGGACTCTCTTATCCACTGTGATTATTTTTTCTTTTGCTTCCTTAGTAGATTCTTTTAGTTCTTGTATCTCTGCTTTGTATGATTCTTCCAATCTGTGAATATATTGATCCATGTCTGCCTGAGTAGGGAGTGATCGAATATATGCCCTTATATCCCATTTCTCCTTATCCTCCTCTTTTTGTTTGTTTGTTAATCCTATTTTGTCAATTGGAGAACTATTTCTAGGATGGCTTATTTGATCTTCTCCTGATGACCTAGATGTTGCGAATGATTCAGCTGAATTAGATAATTCCTCTGATGTTTGTAGATCTTGTGTTGTATGAGGGGATTGTGGTTGCAATTGTTGGAAGAATTCCTTTATGTCTGTTGTTTGTATTGGTTGTGCCCCTGTGGTGTTTTTCTTATTGGCTTCTCCTTTGTCTTTTTTACCTGTTTGGTTCTGCGGTGTTTTGTTACCTTTCTTAGGTGCCATTATCCCTCCCTTTCCTTTTATTTACTGGATTTTTAACTATTATCCCAGGGTAGGGAAGGGGAATGCTAAAAGAAGGTCCTCTTTCTTTATAGTTCTTTAAATTACATACAAGATACTTCTCTCTCCTTTATACAGTAAGCAATTCGGTATCAATTCAATATCAATTCAGTATCGAACACTACTCCTTGAGTTATTAAATAATATGTCCTTCTTTTTCCAGAGTTTAAATATTATAGTTGCAACAAGAAAAGAAATTCAAGATTTATCCTTTGTATGCTGCTTTTGCTGCTATTTCCAAAGTCCTACCTGTGAGCGGGTTTGGAGAAGGTTACTCACTTTTCCTACGGCGGCTATGGCTTTCAAATATGAGTGTTCTTGAGTCTTTTCAGTATGCCTGATCTCTGCCGTTCAGTTCTCAGGACCTCCGCCAGAGAGGGCATCCACATGCGAGTGACCCCGCCGTCAGCACTGCAGACTCGCGGGGACTCCCGCTCGGCCTCGCCCGCTGTCTCTCGGCTCTGTCCTGGAAGTAATCCCGGCACCCCACAGGCTAATTCTCTCTGGTTTCTCTCAGATCTCCTAGTTCTCGCGAGCGCCGCTATTCTCGTTGCCACTTCCTCCTCTCCTCCTCCCGCTCACACCACTCGGCTTGTTGTACTCCAGTATCCGAGCGATCAATCTATCTTCAGGTATGCTCCTGCTTGTTGGTTAGTCAGCATTATCAGCCTATGGATAGTATACTTGCTTTTCCAGCTTATTTTGCTTCTGCACGTGTCTGCCTCTCAGCGTGTCTGCTTGTTAGCGTGGCGGCATGTCAGAGCCTTGTTCACTCTATGCAGCCATCTTAGTCAACAGCTCCTCCCCTCCTCGAGACTGAGTGGTTCTTAAACCCAGTCAAAATGTTGGTAATATGCTCATTGAGCCTAACTTGAAGAGGGCGTTTGGTCCGCCCAATATATTGCAAGCCACAAGGGCATTGCAACACATAGACCACACCAAAAGTGGAGCAGGTAACAAATGGAGTAATAGTATGGGTCTTACCAGTACTGGTAGAAACAAAGGACTGGGTTCCAGTACTGGTAGAAACAAAGGACTGGGTTCAGTACTGGTAGAAACAAGGAACTGGGTTCAGTACTGGTAGAAAGGACTGGGTTTAGTTGCTGTAAAGGGCGCTTTGACTAGAGATTCAGGACTCCCTGCAAGTCAAATTTCTTTTATCATGGAGCTTCTTGAATACGCTGCCTCTCACAATTATTTTTGGTTTTCCAACAAATTTTATCGTCAAAGTCGAGGGGGTGCTATGGGGGCTAAATATGCCCCCAGCTTGGCTAATCTGTTCATGGCCAAGTGGGAGGAGGATGTCATCTATGCCCACAGGAGTCCCCATCTTATCCTGTGGGCTAGGTATATAGATGACATCCTCCTCCTATGGGATGGTGATGGCCAGGAACTTCATGAGTACATGTCCTCTCTTAATTTAAATGACCGGGGCATCCATCTCAATTTTGAGATGAGTCAGACCTAGGTTCATTTCCTTGATTTAACATTGACTATTTAAGGGCGCGTTTTGTCCACATCCACCTTCTTCAAAAACACTGATCGCAATTCCTACATCTCATGGGATAGCTGTCACCATAGGCCTTGGCTTAATTCAATACCCAAGAGCCAATATATGAGATTGCGTAGGATTTGCTCAGATCCAAAAGTGTTTTTAACACAGAGCAACACTCTCACTGGTAGGTTCCTAGAAAAAGGATACACCATGGAGACACTGTTGCCTGTGCTTAATGAAGTGCAGGAGATGGGCAGGGAACTACTGCTCCGGGATAAACCGCAGACAAATGATTTAGGCCAGGAGTTTGGAGTACCCTTTATCACCACTTATTCCCTTCAGCACAAAAAAGTGAAACAGTTGGTTTCCAAACATTGGCATATTGTCAGTAATGATAAGATTTTGAATAAAATTTTACCACCTAAACCAAAAATAGTATTTAGAGGGGCTCCCTCATTTAGAAATAGAGTGGCCCCTAATATATTAGATCCTCCAGTGAGAAAGACAACTCTTTTTGACCAGTTAACCGTTTTTTATAAGTGCAAAAAATTTCGAGTTTGTTCTATAAATAGTTGTTTACATAGGAGAACCCAGTCCTTTGTTTCTACCAGTACTGGTAAGACCCACACTATTACTCTATTTGTTACCTGCTCCACTTTTGGTATGGTCTATATGTTGCAATGCCCTTGTGGCTTGCAATATATTCAGCGGACCAAACGCCCTCTTCAAGTTAGGCTCAATGAGCATATTACCAACATTTTGACTGGGTTTAAGAACCACTCAGTCTCTAAACATTATCGTTTAGTGCACAATAGAGACCCCTCTAACACCCTCTTTTTAGGGATTGATAGATACAAACCTCATTGGCGTGGGAGCTCTATAGTGCGTGAAATTTCCAAACTTGAGATGTCCTGGATCCATAGGATTAGAACTTATACGCCCTATAGATTAAACGTTGACATAGATGTTAATGCCTTCATTGATAATTCCTAACATCTGGGGTTGCCTTGGGTCCCAACAGAGGTTTCTATTAATTTAAATTAATATATTCATTTAGCAACAAAATAGACATTAGCATCAATATTTTTCTAAGATTTAATTTTCAGAAAGTTTTCCTTAAAACATTTTTTTTAATTTAAATGTTTTTATTTTTAATATAATATTTTTTTTCATATATTTTTATTTTTATTTAATAAAGTAATTTTATATTTTTATTTAGTTATTTTTTATTAAATATTCTATTGAGATAGCTAATACATATTTAAGCTATATAATTTTTAATTATTAATATTTTTTTCAGCCCTGATTTAATATTCGGTGCTATCAGCCAC
Organism: Lithobates clamitans; assembly: GCA_037952925.1. Lineage (NCBI taxonomy): Eukaryota > Metazoa > Chordata > Amphibia > Anura > Ranidae > Lithobates > Lithobates clamitans. The sequence continues at coordinate 1,343,785 of JBBGZY010000035.1, forward strand.
TTACCATTTTGTATGATCGGTTCAAATATTCAAATTTTTGAATTGAGCTTTAAATGGGAGAATTGTTTTTGTATCCTTTGATTCATGGGATATTTTTCATCCTTTAAAAGGTTAAAAATAGTTCCCCTTCTGCTTTTTTAATGGTAGTTATTGGCTGCGCCCACACCTAAGATGGCACCTTGAAATTCTCATAGCGGGACCCAAGGCGAGGCTTGGTGTATGTATAAAAGGTGGTTGTTCTGCACGTTGTCCATTCCCCATGGAAAACGTCACCTTATGACGAAGCACGTCTGGGAGGTACGTGTTGACGTCACCACGTCGCCCCATTGAAGAGGACGGGAGTTTGTTCATTTGCCAGCCGGCATTGCTTTTACGCTTTTTAAACCAAGGATTTATTGTAAGTGCTATTTTGTTTCTTTAAATAAATAAGTCTAAATGGTATTACACTATTGTTGCTACTATTTTTTACTATGTGCAACGCGGAGCCTCTGACATGTCTGTCATGATGGATTTACATCGCTCTCTATATAAGCTGATTGTTCCCTCTGGCTGTGTCATTCTGCTCATTGAAGTTTAATATCTGGTAAGCAGGCTTTCTATGTGGTTTTGCTGCACACATGAAATTTCCTCACGGATTAACACTCAGTTGACTGATATACTACTCACATTTGTTATATAATATCTGGAAAGCAGACCCTCTGTGTGGTGCCGGTTTAATCACTTCATTTCCTACTACAAGATGATCCACTACTTGCACGATTTGCACAACAAGTCTTATCAATGTGTGTAACCTGCTGTCTCCAAGCACTGGGTGTTTATATGATCTTCTCACTTTTGTGAGTGTCACTTTTTTTTTTTTTTATATATATATTATTTTATCAGTATTACGCTATGTTGTTCTTAATTTTTTTGGGGTGAATTTTTTGTGATTCCACACCAATTTCACGAGGGTTAATCGTTACAATCTACTGTGACTGGATCCTTAAAGGCTCAGCCTGGGTTTAAGCCACCTACTTCATTTGGCTTACTATCTGGTAAGCATGTCATTCAACAGTTGGGACTTTTTATTTCTACATTAAGTGTTATCAATTGGACAGTCAAAGAAGTTTTTTTTGGATTTCCTTCTTTTTTGTTGGACTTTTATTAGTTCTATACTATCAAGTAATCTTTCACATATGTTTTTCACATGTTTACCTATATTAATTTATTTACGCATCAATTCAGTGCGCAGCTTTTTCCACTTTTAAGTGCATAGGATGTATCCCTTTCAGTTCTCCCACATAGAGGAGCTCCCATGGTTGAGACAAAGGATCTTCCATTCTATTACTAGAGTAGGACCCACTAATTCGGGGTACTTTTTCGCAGTAAGTGGGCTTAGCACTATATGACCATATAGTGTGACCAAACCCCCGTATTTTTTGAATATGTTCAGGTGTTTTTAACTAGCCTTGCAGGAAATGTCATTCTTGTATGTGTGCGCTGTAAAATATTTTGTACTGTTTGTAGGTCTTATAGCAGCACCATCTTGAATTTAAACGCATTGTATGGTGTGCCCCCCAAATATGTTCTTGCTTTTCCTATGATTTACTGTGAATATTATTACGCTGTGCTTGCTGTTTCCCAAGTTATTCCTTACTTTCAAATCAGCAGTCAGCTCTGTGTTGTTAGTAGGTCAAGCAGAGCCTTATTTCTAGTTGGGGCTTACACTAACTGACACGTGAAATCATCCTGCAAGACATTCAAGAAATTACAAGCCTTAAATGACTGAGGAGTTCCATCTGCCCAGTCAATATCCAAATAATTGAAGTCCCCCATGATGAGAGGAGATTGGTCTCCTTGGTTTTTCAGGTTAGGGGGCCTGTAGCATATACCCATGATTATTTTCTCACTTTAAAGCTTGAGCCACAAGGATTCCACCTCTTTCCCTGCCCATTAGCAATGTCATCCCATGTATTCACTCTCAAATCACTCTTGTTATACAGTACATGCACACATCTCCCTCTCTTCTATTTACCCTGTCCCTTCAATACAGGGAATACCCCTGGACAGTCGCAAGCCAGTCATGTGAGCTGGTAAACCAGATTTCTGATACTCACACAAGGTCCAATCCCTTCTCATGTATTGGTAGTTCCAGTTCTTCCATTTTATTCACCAAACTTCTAGTATTTATGAACATGCCTTTTAGTTTTAAAATGGCACATATTTTTTCCTTATGTATACTGGAGTTGCAATAGGATTCTGTCAGTCCATTGTTCTTAGGTATTCTACTTACCCTAATTGATGGTCCACAAGTACAACCCACCCACATTTGTAAAACCACCACTGCGCTTCTGGATAAATGCAATGTGATACCTAAAGCTGCCACTTGGAAAAGGCAAATATGTGAACAGTATTTAATCCTCTGTTCAAGTGGAGACCAAAAATAGTGGAGTAGTTTACAAATTCCTCTAAATTCTTGGCCATCTTCTTCCCAAACAGAGCTGTGCTCTCCCCATTTTGGTATAGTCTGTCCCTGCTATAGAGCCGGTAACCAACCAAATCGTCAGCCCAATTTAAAAGGTACCCAATGTAAATGTTGTATAATAATTGTAAAAATGTTTTGGTAAATAAAGATTTTAAAAAAAAAGGTACCCAAAATCCCCCTCAAAATGAGATGAGTCCTGTAAATAGGAAGGTAGTTTGGAGACATATTATTGAAGTTAAAAATTAGAGATGGGCCGAACGCCCCCCTGTACGGTTCACTTCAGAACTCTCAAACATAGCAATATTTTGGAAACGAAGAACCCCATTGAAGTCTATGGGACCCAAACAGAAAAAAGTTCCCATTTTGAAGGCGTATATGCAAGTTATTGGCCATAAAAAGGGTATGGGGGCTGGGTACCGCCCTTGGGGACATGTTCTCCCTCTGTGGGGATGGGAAGAGTTCCAAAACTTTCCCCTTGTAACGCTGGTCAAGGAGGGTTGCCAACCAATAATGATCCTTCTCCTTGATGCCACCAATTCTCGGGTCATTTTGCAGCTTTGAAGAATAAGGGAGCTCATGCACCACAAGTTTGCAGAGGCTAGAGAAGCAGAGTCCTCTGGGTCACTGAGGATTGCAGTATCTGCTTCCTTCCAGCCATGTACTACTCCCATGCTTTTTGGGGTCTGAAAATGATCTCTTAAGATTTGACATATGTCTTCCAATGCCTCCAAAACTGCCATAATCCTCCTCCTCCTCCTCTTCCCCCTCCTCTTGTGTGCTCTGTGGCGTCATAAGAATGCTGTCTGCATGTAGAGGGTCTTGAGAGGAAAGGAAGCCCCCCTCTTCTTCCCGCTGCTCTGCCTCGAGTGCCCTGTTCGTAATGCCATGCAGAGTCTGCTTCAGCAGGAACACAAGAGGGATTGTGTCACTGATGCATGCATTGTCACGGCTCACCATCCTTGTCACCTTCTCAAATGGTGACAGTACAGTCCATGCATCCTTTATCAGCAGCCATTGGCATGTGGAAAAAAAGCCAAAGTGCCCCGAGTCTGTCCTTGTGCCATACTCACACAGGTACTTGTTGATGGTCCTCTGCTGCATGTTGCAGCATTGCCAAAGTTCCACATGTCACAATACAGGCAGTTTATGGACAGGCGGAATTAGGCTGAATTTCAGCCAACCAAGCACTGGCTGTGTATGACCGCCTGTAATGGCTATAGACTCTTTGGGCCTGCTTTAGAAGATCTTGCAAACCTGAGTACCTGTTTAACCGATTGCCGACCAGCCATCCTCATTATATGGCAGTAGGTCAACTCGTTCCCGCAAATCGAAGTACTGGTACGTCGGCTCCTTAAAGAGCTGCTGGGGGCGCACGTGCACACCTGCTGCACGGCGGTGACCCCACAATGTTTGCCAGCCACCCGCGATCACGGGAACGAGAGCCAGAACCTGGATTTGTGTATGTAAACACATAAATCCCCGTTCTAAAAGGGGAGGAGAGACATATCTGCTGTTCCTGGTAATTAGGAACAACGATCTGTCTCCTCCTCCAGTCAGTCACATCCCCCACAGTTAGAAATACACATGAGGGAACACATTTAAACCCTTGATCACCCCCAGTGTTAACCCCTTTCCTGCCAGTGACATTTACACAGTAATCGGTGCATTTTTTTAGCACTGATCACTGTATAAATGTCAATGGTCCCAAAAAAGTGTCAAAATGTCTGATCTGCCGCAATGTCGCAGTCCTGCTAAAAATCGCAGATCATCACTATTACTAGTAAAAAATAAATAAATAATAAAAATGCCATAAACCTATCCCCTATTTTGTAGACACTATAACTTTCACGCAAACCAATCAATATGTGCTTATTGCGATTTTTTTTTACCACAAATATGTAAAATACATATTGGCGAAAACTGATGAAGATTTTTTTTTTTTTAAAATGGGATATTTATTATAGCAAAAAGTAAAAAATTTTTTTTTTTTTTCAAAATTGATGTTTTTTTTGTTTATAGCGCAAAAAGTAAAGACTGCAGAAGTGATCAAATACCACCAAAAAGAAAGCTCTATTGATGGGGAAAAAAAGGATGTCAATTTTGTTTGGATACAGTGTTGCACGACCGTACAATTGTCAGTTAAAGTGATGCAGTGCCGTATCTCAAAAAATGGGCAGGTCATTAAGGGGGGAAATCTTCTGGGGCTGAAGTGGTTAAGAACTGCTGCACCACCAAATTGAAAACATGTGCCAGGCATGTCACATGTGTCAACTTTCCCTGTCAAAGGGCAGACAGATGGTTAGTGTCATTATCGCACACCGCCATTCCTGACTCAACCTTTTGTGGCGTGGACCACCTCTGGACCTGCCCCTGCAGAGCTGAAAGAATCTCTGCTCCGGTGCGGCTCCTCTCCCCTAGACAGACCAGCTGAAGCACTGCATGGCATCTTTTAGCCTGACTTATTGAAAGGCCCCTTGAATGCTTAGGGGTGCTGGTGGTTCATAGGACAACCCAGCAGAGGAGGGCATAGAGAAGGAGGAGGAGGAGGGGGGGTGGAGCTGACAAATCTTGCTTACTCACCAACAGATGTTTGGAGACCTGGTGGAAAAAAGCTCCAGCACTGAGCCCTGTCCTGCATCCTTCCTAGTTGCAAGCAGAGTTACCCATTGGGCTGTGAACAAAATACATCGTCCCTGACCATGCTTGCTGGACCACGAGTCAGCAGTAAGGTGGACCTTGCCCAACAATGCCAAAATATTGTCTTCCATGTGATTGTACAGAGCTGGAATGGCCTTATGTGCAAAGAAATAGGGACTAGGAACCTGCCATTGTGGTACAGCACATTCTGCAAATTCACAGAAGGGGGCACAATCCACCAGTTGTAAAGACATCAATTTGGACAAGCTGGATTTTAGAAGCTTGGTATGTGGGTTACATAGTTAGTCAGGTTGAAAAAAGATCCATCTACTTCAGGAATCTTCAAACTACGGCCCTCCAGCTGTTGCGGAACTACACATTCCATGAGGCATTGTAAAACTCTGACATTCACAGACATGACTAGGCATGATGGGAATTGTAGTTCCTGAACAACTGAAGGGCCGTAGTTTGAAGACCCCTGATCTAGATCAATCATAAAAATAAATAAAAAATCATATCAAACAATCCCATGTACCCAATCCTATACCCACAGTTGATCCAGAGGAAGGCGAAAAACCCCAGCAAAGCATGATCCAATTTGCTACAGCAGGGGAAAAAAATCCTTCTTGACCCCCATAAGGGAATCGGATTTTCCCTGGATCAACTTTACCTATAAATGTCAGTACCCAGTTATATTGTGTGCACTTAGGAAAGAATCCAGGCCTTTCTTAAAGCAATCTACTTAACTGGCCAGAACCACCTCTGGAGGGAGTCTATTCCACATTTTCACAGCTCTCACTGTGAAGAAACCTTTCCGTATTTTGGGATGAAATCTCTTTTCCTCTAGGCGTAAAGAGTGCCCTCCTTGTGTTGACCGTAAAGTGAATAACTCAACACCATGGCAGGAAAGGTATTTTTTTGTGCTGCAGCAGCTGGGGCAGAGAAATTTGCCTGATATAGTCTACAGCTGGTGGTGTGCTGCTGGCAGACATTTTGCAAGGACCTGTGACACCCTTTGCTATACCATCATCACTGTCGGTGTAGGCTGCTGAGAGGTCATGCGATATAGTGGGGTTAGACATGAGAGATGAGGAGAAGAACTTTGTCCCTTGTGTGTGGCTTTCAGGTGCTCTTGCCAACGGGCTGAGTGGTGGGAGGTTAAATGTTTTGTCAAGCACGTGGTACCCAAATGGCTGGTGTTTTTGCCACGCTTGATCTACTTATGGCACAGATTGCAAATTGCAACAGTGCAATTGGCTGCACATGTGCTGAAAAAAGCCCACACAGCTGAGCTGTGGGAGGTGGGCCGGGACATATTAGCTCCACAATCGGATGGAATAGGGTGGATGCTCTCTACTCTTCCATGGTGGCTTCCTCTGGAGGATATCCCGCCTCATTGGGGTTGTTTCTCTCCCTCACTTTCCTCCTCTGCTGTATCCGGCACCCAAGACCTCATCATCAGCATCCCCTCCATCCTCATCATTGGTGCCAACTTGGCAATACGCTGTGAATGGGGGAACATGACTGCCAATTTCTTGTTTATTAGTGTTCTCCTCTCTGTGGGCTCATTTTCATCCCTTTCTCTACCTCAGAACCAACATGTGAATCAAGTAATGTCTGTGCATCCTCAAACAGCAAGCGGCTGACGCGGTGTTCAAATATTTCAGCTGACTCCTCCATGCATGATACTGGGGCGAGCTTTGGCAGGAGTAGCTGTGGACAAGAAGACAGAATAAGCCACTCTGGCAGCTGCGGTGAACTGCGCGCTAATGCCAGCTTGGTAGGTCATGGAGGATTGGAGGATGAGGATGGTTTAGTAAGCCAGTTCACCACCTCCTCTTCATGCTGTGACTGGATAGCACAGGCAACATCACTAAACAGAGACAGAGGTGCCCTGCGTGAGGACAGACCACATCCACCTTTACCTGTGGACACCAATGCTGCTGGCCCCCTCATAGTGGCATGGCAACATCTGCCTCTCCTTGTTGGCCTCCCAGACATGATGGGGGGCTTATCATCCAATTTTATAGATACTGGGAAATGTGTAATTGGATGCACTTTATTCAATGAAAAGTGATGTTAGGAGCACATTAAATTGAGGACTGATACTGACAGAAGTGAAAAAACTATAAAAATAATAAAAAAATAAAAAAGGTGGAACACCACGCCGCTGTCAGAAAAATTTCATCTGACAATTTAAAAAAGGGGGCAGGCAGGGGACAAAAAAAAAAGACACGCAGCAACCAAAAAAAAAGGGGTATACAGCATCACTGTATACAGCACTAAATGTAATGTAATGCTGTGTTAAACACACTGTATATAGCACTAAATGTAATGTAATAATGTGTTAAACACTGCACTACACTAACACACTACACTGACACAATTTTCTCGCACACTATACTAACACTCTACACTCAAGAGTCACAATAAGTGAACAGTGAACACACTGCTAGTAGCAAATCTCTACTTTAACACACTACAAGAGCTGGCTATGGGAAGTTAAGTTTTATAGTGTGGGGTAGGGATGAGCCTAACACCCCCTGGTTTGGTTTGCACCAGAACATGCGAACAGGCAAAAAATTCGAGCGAACCTATTAAAGTCTATGGGACACGAACATGAAAAATCAAAAGTGCTTATTTTAAATGCTTATATGCAAGTTATTGCCATAAAAAGTGTATGGAGACCCGGGTACTGCCCCCAGGGGACATGTATCAATACAAAAAAAATGCCATTTAAACTTGCTTGGGGACAAGGGGAAATCCATTAAAACATTTTAAAAAAAACAGCATGGGGTCCCCCTTAAAATCCATACCAGGCCCTTTGGGTCTGGCATAGATTTTAAGGGGAACTCAATGCCAATTTTTTTTTTTAAATTGGCGTGGGGTCCCCCTCAAAATCCATACCAGACCCTTATACAAGCAAGCAGCCTGGCAGGCCAGGAAAGGGGGGGGGGGTCGAGCAAACGCTCCCCTCATGAACCATACCAGGCTACTTGCCCTCAACATGGGGAGGCGCCTTTGGGGTCCCCCCCAAGCACCTTGTCCCCATGTTGATAGGGACAAGGGCCTTGTCCCCATAACCCTGGCCCGGTGGTTGTGGGGTCTGTGGGTAAGGGGCTTATCAGAATCTGAAAGCCCGCTTTAACAAGGGGACCCCCAGATCCCACCCCCCATGTGAATGGGTATGGGGTACATTGTACCCCTACCCATTTAGCAAAAAGTAAAAACCACAATAGACAGTTTTTGACAATTTCTTTATGAAAAATAAATAGATAAAAACTGTCCCGCAATGTACATCCATCATCAATCACGCTGCCCAATGGACCTGAAAATGTAAAAAAAACCCCACCCACAGACCCCCACAACCACCGGGCTCACTCGTCCCCCCCTTTCCTGGCCTGCCAGGCTGCTTGCTCTGGGTCTGGTATGGATTTTGGGGGGGACCCCACGCCAATTTTTTCTTAATATTTGGCAGGGAGTTTCCCTTAAAATCCATATCAGACCCATGTTGTCACATAAAAAGATATAATAAAATATTAGCAAAAAGGTGAGGGGTGTACTCACTTTTGTGCGATACTGTATATATACAGTATCGCACAAAAGTGAGTACACCCCTCACATTTTTGCAAATATTTTATCATATCTTTTCATGTGACAACACTAAAGAAATAACACTTTGCTACAATGTAAAGTAGTGAATATACAACTTGTATAACAGTGTCAATTCGCTGTCCCCTCAAAATAACTCAACACAGCCATTATTGTCTAAACCGCTGGCAACAAAAGTGAGTACATCCCTAAGTCAAAATGTCCAAATTGAACCCACAGTGTCAATATTTTGTGTGGCCACCATTATTTTCCAGCAGTGCCTTAACCCTCTTGGGCATGGAGTTCACCAGAGCTTCACAGGTTGCCACTGGAGTCCTCTTCCACTCTTCCATGATGACATCACAGAGGTGGTGGATGTTAGAGACCTTGCACTCCTCCAGCTTCCATTTGAGGATGCCCCACAGATGCTCGATAGGGTTTAGGTCTGAAGACATGCTTGGCCAGTCCATCACCTTTACACACAGCTTCTTTAGCAAGGCAGTGGTCACCTTGGAGGTATGTTTGGGGTCGTTATGTTGGAATAAGGCCCTGCGGCCCAGTCTCCGAAGGGAGGGGATCATGTTTCAGTATGTCACAGTACATGTTGGCATTCATGGTCCCCTCAATGAATTGTAGCTCCCCAGTGCCGGCAGCACTTATGCAGCCCCAGAGAATGACACTCCCACCACCATGCTTGACTATAGGCAAGACACACTTGTCTTTGTACTCCTCACCTGGTTGCTGCCACACACGCTTGACATCATCTGAACCAAATAAGTTTATCTTAGTCTCATCAGACCATAGGACATGGTTCCAGTAATACATGTCCTTAGTCTACTAGTCTTCAGCAAACTGTTTGCGAGCTTTCTTGTGCATCATCTTTAGAAGAGGCTTCCTTCTGTGAGGACAGCCATGCAGACCAATTTGATGCAGTGTGCAGCGCATGGTCTCAGCACTGACAGGCTGACCCCCCACCCCTTCAACCTGTGCAGCAATGCTGGCAGCACTCATACATCTATTTCCCGAAGACAACCTCTGGATATGACGCCGAGCACGCGCACTCAACTTCTTTGGTCGACCATGGTGAGGGCCAGAGCAGAGAGGGGGGAACCCATGAGTCCCGGGTGATAAGGCAATCAAGTTCACACAAGCACACCCAGACCCACTCCCTTGGAGTCTATCTACTGGTGCCGCAGCTTTTTTTTTTTCAGCCGTCTGGTTTCTCTCTCTTTTTGTCCCCTAACTTCTCTATCCCTCTTCCTGAAGATTTTGGAGGGGGGAGAGGAGAGTCAGAAGTACCCACATGGGTGCTTAGATCTTGGCAAGCCATAAATAAACAAGTTAAGAAGAAGGGGTGAGTGGCAATGTGCACCTAAAGTGATAAATTTTACGCTTAGTCCATAATGAACTGCTTATGAAACAGTTTATGAATTGCCAAAAAATTGCTTATAAGTTGTCTAGGAAATTGAATATGAACTGTCTATGAAACAGCATATGAACTGACTGTGAAACTGCATATGAAGTGCTTATAAAACAGTCTATGAATTGCCAAAGAAACTGCTTATGATCTGTCTATGAAACTGTCTTTGAATTGTCCATAAAACCATTTGTGAAACTGTCTATAAAAGTGTCTATGAACGGTCTATGATTGGTTGGGGGAAAGGTACTCCATGAATAGTGCTATACACTCTCTATTGAATAGTGTAATCAGTGGCTATAGCGCCCAGTTGAAATAATATATGGACTTCTTATGACAGGGCGTATGAATCGCCTATGGAACAGTTTATGAAATATCTATAAAACCGACTATGACTTGCCTTTGAAACAGTTTATGAACTTCCCATGAAATCGCTTATGAAATGCAACTTTCTAAAATGGTCTATGAACTGCCTATGATTTTTCTGGGGAAGGTACTCTCTGAATAGTTCAATACACTCCCTATTGAATTGTGTAAAAAGTACTGACATAAAGAAGGGTTCCATGATCGGGTATATGTATGGTTTAGAGTCATCTAGAAATATTCCTTGTCAAAATAGTTTTATTGAGTACAAAGGTTATGTATAGATAACATTGAATAATAACATACATTCAATGTAAGGAAGCTCATTTACAATTATAAAATAGTTAATTCATTAATAATATCGTAAAACAAGACAATATATTCTAACACAAGACAATATATTTTAAAAGGAAATAAAGAAATAGGAGAGAAAAAGAACTTTGGAGTCCTTGTCCATTTCAAAAGAATAGAATTAAAGGAGTTATGTAAGTTCTGCTACATCGTTTGCCTTGTTTTATTTCTATTTCTAGACAGTAATTGAGATTATTATTTAAATATCAATTAGAGCTTCAATATCATAGAATAATATGGTATAAGGAAAAGAAAGGAAAGAAAGTATAGTAGGAAGGGGAGAAGAGAAGAAGGTTAAGGGAAAGAATCCGCGAGGTCAGGCCGAAAGTTACCACAACAACTAGGGCTGAAATATAGCCTGAGTCTTGTAATCCTAACTACCATGGCAGTAGAACACTCTTGTCTAGGGTTGGCATGGCATATGTAATCCAAGGCTGCCATATTACCTCAAATCTGGGGATCGTGTCCAATTCTATAGCTATCATCTTGGCATGAGTCATATAGTAATTCATTTTAGCTTTTGCTTCATTTATATCTAATGTTGGTGATTTTCAAGATTTTGCTAAAGTCTGTTTAGCTGCTGTGAAGAGATATACCAACAATTTGAATTGGGTATGCGTTATGAATTCAGGTTTTAAGTTGAGAAGGGATACTCTAGTAGGTACTAGATACCAGCGTGTTAAAACTTTATAATTAGCCTCAAGCGCCAATATATTAGGGGAAGCTGCTTTTGTTGTTGACCATATTTGTTTCCAATCTGAATTATCAAAAGTACGCTTAAGGTCCTCCTCCCATTTCTGGACATAGGATAATTTGTCTTTACTGGAATGAACCAGCAGGTGAGAATATATAGTAGAAATTGTGCCTCTAGCGTGCTGATCTTTTTTACAAACTTCTTCGAAACTAGTCATATGTGTTAATGGGGATGTGGTAGACACTAAGGGTGCGAAGAAATTTTTAATTTGGAAGTATCTAAATAATTCAGACTGCAGTAGACCATATCTCTCACAAAGGGTTTAAAAAAGGGATGAATGATGAGGAATGTACAAATTTATACATACACAGTACGTCTCTAGATACCCATTCTTTAAAGGAATTAGGGAATATCCATGCTGGATAGAAAGCAGGATTTTTATAGAATGACAACATCGGGTTATGAGATGATTGTAAATGGTTATTCTTTTTGAATCTATCCCAAAGGGAAATGTAGTGTTTAGTAATTGGATTCTTTAGGTCTATGCGATCTTTTGGAGTGATCCATAGTAAGTTTGATATTGGAGTAGGATCGCATTCTGTGGCTTCAATATGTACTCATAACGGGGTTTCCTGATAAGCATGATATTTAGCCAGGCTTGCTATGTGTGCAGCCCTATCGTAATAAGCAAAATTAGGGCAACCTAGGCCTCCGTTTAATTTTGGGAGATATAGTGTATGTAGCTGTATGCGTGGTTTGGAGGAACCCCATATGTATGATGATGTTTTCCTTTGTAATATTCTTAGGTGACAAGCTGGAATAGGAATTGGTAATACTCTGAATAAGTACAGTAATTTCGGTAGTATCATCATTTTTACCGTGTTGATTCTTCCGAACCACGATAATGGAACATGAGTCCATGATTTCATTAAGTTTGATAATTATTTTAAAATTGGAGGGTAATTAACTGAAAATAGATCTGCTAATAATGCTGTAAGATGTATGCCTAAGTATGGGATTGATTTGTTCGACCATGTGAAAGGAAGACAAATTTTAGCTGAAGTCAGTTCAATGTTAGAAAGAGATATGTTCAATACTAAACATTTTTTAGGGTTTATGTATAAACCAGAAATGTTAGCAAATTTATTGAGAATTGGGATTAGGTTTGGGCCTGACACTTGTGGAGATGAAAGAAATAGGAGGATATTGTCTGCAAACAAACAGAGCTTATGTTGAAATCCTCCCATTTCTATCCCTGTTATAGTGGGGTCAGATCTAATTGCTAGTGCGAGTGGTTCTATTAGGAGGGCGAATATCAATGGGGATAGGGGACATCCTTGTCTTGTGCCTCTCTTAATGTTGAAGAAGTCAGATTTATAACCTGCGTATTTGACATACACTTTAGGTTTGTTATATAGAGCCGTAATCCAATTTATAAAATTTGGACCGAATCCCCATTTCTGCAAGGTATAGTTCAAGTAAGGCCATGCAATAGAATCGAAAGCTTTCTTTATGTCAAGTGAGAGAAAGCAAACAGGTATGTGAAGTTTTTTAGCTATGTGTGGCAAGAGGGTTGCTCTTCATACATTGTCACCTGCCTGTCGGGAGGGCATGAAGCCTACTTGGTCATGATGTACGAGGGTACCAATGATCATATTAAGGCGGGCTGCTAGAATTTTTGCCAACACTTTAATGTCCATGTTCAACATGGATATGGGGCGATAATTTGTACATAGGGTATCATCTAAGTGTGGTTTAGGAATCATGTAGATGATTGCCAATAATGATTCTTGTGTAAAGGATTTATTATTTAATAGGTCATTAAACACTTCAACAAGCATGGGTGAGATAATGTCTGTATAAGTTCGATAATAAAGGGCTGTGAATCCGTCTGGTCCCGGCCTTTTATTTATTTTTAATGCTTTAATAGCCTCTGCTACTTCATCGCTAGTTATGGGTTTTTCTATTGACGATTCTTGGGATTCCGTCATTTTGGATAGGTTGATACGTGAAAAAAAGGCGTCAGCTTCCTCAATGTTAGTTTTATTTGTCTCTGTGTATAGAGTTTTCAAATGAGAGCTAAATTTCTGTACGATTTTAAGAGGATTACTGGTGTATACGTTGTCTGCTATTTTGAGTCTAATAGGTTTATAAGATTTGTTGATAGACTTTAATGCCCTTGCCATGAGAGTACTTGGTTTATTGGAATTCTTATAAAACATATGCTTAGTTTTCCTGAGGGATTTGTCAGCAGATTCAGTTAAGAAAAGATTAAATTCTAGGCGGGCTTTCTCTAAGCGAATTTTCCCTTTCTGGTTAGGATTGTTTTGAAAAGCTACGAATCATGCATTAAATTCTGTTACTAATTGTCTAGCCAATTTTACTCGATCCCGTTTGAGTATACCTGCTTGTTGCTGAAGTATTCCTCTCAGAACTGGTTTGTGTGCCTCCCAAATTGTAAGTGAGGAGATTTCGTCACTTTTGTTATGTTCTAAGTAGTCATTTAGAGCCTGTTGGATTGTTAAACAGTGGGAGGGGTGTTTAAGTAGCACATCTGGAAAATACCATGAACGGTCATGCCCCTTGGGTATAGTAGAAGCCACCGAGGTATAAACTGCATTTTGATCTGACCAGGGTATAGAGATAATTTTAGATAAAATTATTTCAGGAACCATCCCTATTGTTACAAAGATATGATCTATGCGACTAAAAGTTTGATGTGGATTAGAAAAATTTGTATAATTTATTTTAGCTGGATTAGATTCTCTCCAAGAGTCAATCAAATTGTGCCTAGAAAGAAGTTGAGATAAAGACCTAGTATCTTGTGTTCGTGGTGGGGTATAAGGGGTTTTGTCAAGAAATGGAAGGAGGACCTGGTTGCAGTCCCCACATATAAAAATTGATCCCATTTTGTGGGTGTTAATGATATTAAATAGGTGTGATAAAAAGGGTACAGGACGATAATTTGGTGCATAATATGAGACCACCGTTACAGCTGTGTCCATAGTGTATCCCATTAGAATTAGGTAGCGACCCCTCGGGGTCCTTCATTTCTGAATGTAAGGTAAATGGGGTAGAGCAATTAAATGCAATGAGAGTTCCACGTTTTTTAGTGAGTGCCGAAGCGGTGTAAACTTGGGGATAAGAAGTACTAAAAAATTTAGCCGGGGTAAAGTGAGTCTCTTGTAAACATACAATGTGTGCTTTTTTAGACTGGAATGACCGAAAGGCTTTTACTCGTTTCTGAGGTACATTAAGACCCTGGACATTCAGAGATAAAATATTTAAAGGAGCCATGGCAATTGAAACAAGAGTATGCGCTTACCAGTTGTCTGGGTGCAGCGACTACTCGGCCTGACCTGCGCGGATTTGAAACAAAGAGATAGATATCCAGATCCATAGTAGGATAACTTAAAGAGGAAATAAGAAACAATAAAAATTATAAAGCATTTGAGTATAGTACAAATGTAAGTAGATTCGAAGAATACCCGAGTTGGGGTCAAGGACTTCCCAACAGGGGAAAGGAGGCCTTCGTCTGATCCCCATATATTACTATGGAAATCCGAGGAAGGCATGGTGAGGCACATGTGATTTCCGTGCATGTGGGAATTAAAAAGAAAAAGAAAATTTATCACAAAGATATGAAGATTGTAAAGTATAAAATTGTAAATTTAAGAGCCCGAGTTTCGTATAATTGGTAATGTCTATTATTTTGAAGGGTACATGTTTATATTAAATATAAAGCGAATGGAAAAAAAAATTGAATGGGAATAAAGGAGTGCAGTAATATCAGAAACATATTTGGATGTCCAACCAATAGAAAAGGATAGAAAACCCTTTCTTTTCTATTGGGGTGACCAAAGAAATGTAAATTAAGCTGTGAAATTAAGACTATCCAAAAACTATATATATCAAATTAGTGAAGAATTTTAAATAAACTTCAGTTGAAGGAAGATTTTCATCCTTGGTGGTTGTTTCACAGTTTTACATTGAGAAACAAAAAAGGAGGAGGAAATATAATAATATAAAAATAAACAAAAAATAAAAAATGTGTATATGTATAAATATATACAGAACAAAAAAATACATATACATACACATATATATATATATATATATATATATATATATATATATATATATATATATATATATATATTAGGGTTATACCGATACTAGTATCGGTATCGGCACCGATACTGAGCATTTGCCCAAGTACTTGTACTCGGGCAAATGCTCCCGATGCTTCCCCCGATACCTAGAGGACAGCTGTGATCGGCACGTGGGGGAGTTACAAGGTTCTCCCCCAGCAGCCCTAACCAGTTTTAGTGACATACAGCGGTGATCGCTCACCGCTGACTGTCACTGCATCCTTCTCCATGCCCCCTCTGTTCCTCTGTGCCTCTCCGCTGTCCCCTGCATTCCTCTCTCCTTATCTATCCCCCTCCGTTCTCCCCCTCCGTTCCTCTATCCTTATCTGTCCCCCTCCGTTCTCCCCCTCCGTTCCTCTATCCTTATCTGTCCCCTGCATTCCTCTCTCCTTATCTGTCCCCTCCGTTCTCCCCCTCAGTTCCTCCGTCCTCCCCCTCCTTCCTTTGTGTATGGATAGAGTCAGCTGACTCTGTCCATTCACATAACTGAAACATTGTAATCTCCTGTGATTCCGATGTGTCAGTTTATGAATGGAGAGGAGCCGCTGTCTTCTCTCCATTCATTCTCAGTGCAGCTGACGCTGCAGAGAAAGGGACTGGGGAATCTCTATCCTCTGTCTCTTTCTCTGTCTCAAGGGGGGAGATATCAGGGGTCTGTTAAGACCCCTGATATCTCACCAAAGCCCCCCAACAGGGCTGATTGAAATAAAAACAAAAAACAAAAAAAAAATAAAGAATAAAAAAACATTATTGTAAAAAATAAAAATTGTAAAAAAAAAAACAAAAAAAACACACACACACATACAACGTTCACCCCCCCCCCCCCCAAAAAAAAATAGCAAAAAAAAAAACTGTCACGTGACATTAAAAAAAAAGTATCGGTAATCGGTATCGGCGAGTACTTGAAAAAAGTATCGGTACTTGTACTCGGTCCTAAAAAAGTGGTATCGGGACAACCCTAATACATACACATATATATACACATATACACACCTATACATACATACATACTAACTTAATCAGTCCACCATACATTAGGGACTATTTAGGTGTTCAGAAAGAAAACATTATCTGAGCGCTTACCATACCATGTTTCTAAAATAAAAAATACTAAAAAAAAGGGAACTTAAATTCAAAAATAAAAATGTTGTTATTTCACAATTTTATATTGAGAAACAAAAAAGGAGGAGGAAATATAATGATATAAGAATAAATAAATAATAAAAAATGTATGTATGTGTGTATATATATATATATATATATATATATATATATATATATATATATATATATATATATACACACACACATACAAAATAAAAAAAAATACATACATATATATATTTTGTATGTGTGTATGTATATGTGTATATATATATAATATAAAATAATTTAATTAGTCCACCATATAATAGGGACTGTTTAGGTGTTCAGAAAGCAAAAATATTGTCTGAACACTTACCATACCATGTTTCTAAAATAAATACCAAAAAAGCAAACCTAAATTCAAATATAAAAATTATGTTATTTCACAATGTTACCATTGAGAAACAAAAAAGGAGGAGGAAATATAATAATATTAAAAAAATAAAAATAAAAATAATATATTATATATATATATATATATATATATATATATATATATATATATATATATATATATATATATATATATATACATAATACTTTAATCAGTCCACCATATATTAGGGACTATTTAGGTGTTCAGAAAGTAAAAATATTATCTGAACACATACCATACCATGTTTCTAAATATAAAAAAAAATAAAAATAAAAACTACCAAAAAAGGGAACCTAAAATCATAATAAAAATTTTGTTATTTAATTATAAACTTATACCAATAAGGCATAAATTTATAAGTTAGATAATCTAGTTCATAGTGTATGTCCAGTTGCTCACTAGTGAGCTAGATGGAGTATTAGTTTTTGGTTTAGTAAGAGTATTCAGAAATGTAGTTACAATTCTGTTCTCCCTATAGGTGCTGTCATAGCTGAAATGGCTATATTATATAAGTGTATATTTCTCAGTCCATGGCGTCATCTTGTTCTTCTTGTGAGGATGCGAATTGTCCTCTTTTGTGTGTATGATGGTTTCCATTTTTTGTCTCAGAGGAAGATGTTTTCTGAATGGAGGAGGCAGAAGCTGATCTCCTACGTGAGGTGGAGGCTATAGTTGTACCGTCAATCAATTTGAGGTCTTGGAGTACATGTTGTAGCTCTTCAGGAGTTTTGCATGGAAATCTGGTCCCCTGGTGGGTGAATTTTAGGGAGAACGGGAAGCCCCATTGATACTTAATGGCATGACGTTGAAGTTCCAGTAGATGAGGCTTCATTGCACGCCTCTTAGATATTGTTAACTTGGATAAGTCAGCAAACAGTTGATAACTATGTCCCTGAAATGTTAGATTATTTTTCCCTCTAGCCGCTTCTAGAAGTTGTTCTTTTGAACGAAAAAAATGAAATTTTGCTATATCCCTGGGGGGGCCAGTAGGTTTTTTTGGGCATAAGTGCCCTATGTACTATGTCCATTTCAAGCCTTTCCACCGAAATGCCAGGTTGTAATTCTTGGCATAATGCTGTGATTGTTGATTGCAGATCTGTGATTGATTCTGGTAAGCCTCTGAATCGCAAATTCGATCTTCTGGCGCGATTCTCATAGTCCTCCAGTATATTCTGTAAAATAATAGTTTCCTCTTTGAGGACATCTATTTCAGAGAAAGCATCCTGTGTAGAATTTTCTATATCTTCCATCTTCATTTCCAATGCTTCAGTGCGTCTATCAGTTCTCTGATCTCTCTAGTAAGATTACTAGTAATTTTCTCTGATGTTTGTTGTAATGCTTTATGTAACATTTTTTCAAATTGTTTCAAAATGTTAGAAGGAATATCAGAGTTTGTTGTAAAGAATGTAACATATTTGAATCAAGTTCAGAGTCAGAATCCCCTGAGGAGATAGCTTTTGGCTGCTTTGATTTGAGTTTCTTGTCTGAGGTAAAATTACCTGAGGAGACTGGCGCCTTTTTCATAGTATGTCTTGCCTGGGTGCCCCTATTAGACTAGGTTTGGTTTTATTCCTGGCACCTCCCAACACCATTATTCTTGAATAATGTCCCCCTCACCTCTAGGGTGAATAATATTATGATTTTTACCGTTTCTGTGTCTGTGGGCTGCCTTTATTTGCGGTTTATTCTCCCTCACAGAGCAGAGCTCTAGCCCGGCTAGCCTCTGCGCATGCGCCTCCCCATCTAGAAATATTCCTGACCATATAATCACATAGTTCTAAAGAAATTGAAGAAAGTATACCAAGTTGAAAATCAACCTGGGGAAATGGAAAATCACAAGTAAAAAAAAACACTACTGCCGCATACACAAGCAGATTTCTCATCTGAAAAAGATATGACGGCTTTTCCAACGGGATTCTGCTCAAGTTTGCCTTGCATACACACGGTCACGCAAAAGTTTGCTGAAATTACGACTGTCAAGAAAGCGGTGACGTACAACACTATGGCGAGCCGAGAAAATGAAGCTCAATGCTTCCGAGCATGCATTGAATTGTTTCCAAGCATGTGTAGGGATTTTGCGTGTTGGAATTGCCACGGACGATCGCATTTTCGGATAGGAACTTTTCCCTACCGAAAAATTGAGAGCATGCTCCCAATCTTTTGCTGGCTGGAATTCCGCCAGCAAAAGACAGATGGAGCATACACACAGTCGCATTTTCCGATGAAAAAAATCTCATCGGTCTTTTGCGGGCTGAAATTCCGATCGTGTGTACGCGGCATACGAGAGGTAGAACTATAAAAGGCAATGAACTAAAAACCCCTAAAGAAAATGCAAATACAAGCATGATTGAGAAATATCTGACAAAGGACGGGAGCCCAAACAGTCCAGTACCAGATAAACAGCAACAAGGGAATAAAGACAAGAAAAAAGACCCTGGAAAAAAAGAAAGGAGAGACAACAGACAAATCCAGAGAAGATATAAGTACAGAAAGTGAACTGGAGATAAGCAAAATGGAAGAGCAAGGAGCTGGTATCCAAATACCATCAAAACTGGAAATGACAGATATGTTCATGTGATTGGAAAACTCTATCAAAACAGAAATCTCTACCCTACGGGCCCACTTGAGACAGTTGCTGACTCGAGTAGAAGAGACAGAAGGATAAAGGGATAAACAAGCTCAAGAATTAATAAAAATTAAAAGAACAAGTTAAAAGGTATGATTGGCTTCTGATTGGAGAAAAGCCAATGTAGCACCAATATTTAAAAAGGGCCCAAAAAACATCCCTGTCAATTACAGACCAGTTAGCCTAACATCAATAGTATGTAAACTCTTGGGGGGGTTGATAAGGGACTATATACAATATTTTAGTAATGAAAATGATATCATTAGCAGTAATTAGCATGGATTCATAAAGAATTGTTCTATTAACCTTCTATGAGGAGGGGAGTTGCCATCTAGATAAAGGAAGGCCCGTAGACGTGGTGTATCTGGATTTTGCAAAAGCATTTGACACAGTTCCCCATAAACGTTCACTGTAGAAAATAAGGTCCGTTGGCATGGACCATAGGGTGAGTACATGGATTGAAAACTGGCTACAAGGCCGATTCCAGAGGGTGGTGTTAAATGGGGAGTACTCTGAATGGTCAGGGGTGGGTAGCGGGTTACCCCAGGGTTCTGTGCTAGGACCAATCCTGTTTAATTTGTTCATAAATGACCTGGAGGATGGGATAAACAGTTCAATCTCTGTATTTGCGGACAATACTAAGTTAAGCAGGGCAATAACTTCTCTGCAGGATGTGGAAACCTTGTAAAATAATGCATTTGGGTGGCAAAAATATGAATGCAATCTGGGGGGGGGGGGGAGAACCTCTGGGGGAATCTAGGATGGAAAAGGACCGGGGGGTCCTAGTAGATGATAGGCTCAGTAATAGCATGCAATGCCAAGCTGCTGCTAACAAAGCAAACAGAATATTGGCATGCATTAAAAAGGGGATTAATTCCAGAGATAAAATGATAATTCTCCCGTTCTACAAGGCACTGGTCCGGCCACACCTAGAGTATGCTGTCCAGTTCTGGGCACCAGTTCTCAGGAAGGATGTACTGAAAATGGAGCAAGTACAAAGAAGGGCAGCAAAGCTAATAAAGGGTCTGGCGTAGGAATGAGCTTCGAGTCGAACTTATGTTCGACTTGAACATCGGCTGTTCACCAGTTCGCTGAACAGCGAACAATTTGGGGTGTTCGTGGCAAATTCAAAAGCCGCGGAACACCCTTTAAAAGTCTATGGGAGAAATCAAAAGTGCTCATTTTAAAGGCTTTGGGAGGCCCATAAGGCTTACACTAGGGTTATCCCGATAGAGATGGGATCAAGGGAAAAAAGGAAAGGAAAAAAAGATGGAAATATTAACAAAAAGAAATCCACGACTTAGAACAGAGACATAAAAAAAAGAAGGAGGAGGGAAGTGGCTTCTGGCACTAATGATAAAAAAGAACAAACTAAAAGACCTACTGGTTTAGGAGACGAGGAGGGACTTCAATAGAATTGCAAAATAAAGATATTTATGGGAAAATAAAACAGGGAAACATCTGGCAAATATATTGTAGAAGAAAAAAATCATTAAACTATATAGAAAAAATACAGAATAGTGCTGGGGAGATGGTATTTTCAACAACAGAAATAGCGAAGGTGTTCCAGAAATATTACGGGTCTGTATATTCAATAAAACACAAGGGTCAACAATTAATAGCAAAAATGTAAACGATAAAAGAGTTCTTAAAAAGTGCCAGATTACCTCAAGTAGCCAAGGAAAAGCTAACCACACTAGAAAAACCCATAACAGAAGAGGAGATCAATATAGCCCTAAAAGAATGTGCATCGGGAAAAAGTTCAGGCCCACGATTCACGATTTATTACTAAAAAAAATATAAACAGAATTTGTTACCTAAATTATGTTCATACATGAACAGATTGGGAACAAAATACGAGATGGGAAGAGAAGCCCTGTTGACCTCAATCACAATCATTCCAAAGGAGGGAAAAGATAGTACCTTATGTTCAAGTTACAGACCAATATATCTCTGTTGAACGCAGATACGAAATTATTTGCAAAAGTGTTAGCTACCAGGATGAAAGACCTGATGACCTGATGAAATTATATCAGGTAAAGTATATCCCACTACCAAATGAAATAAAAACAGTAATAAGAAAAATAGCAACATGGCCCCTCTCATGGATAGGACGAATAAATACCATAAAGATGGCAATAGTACCAAAAATGATGTACAAATTCCAAATGTTGCCTATTCCCCTACCTCAGACATATTTTAAAACATTAAAAAATATAACTACGTTTATTTGGCAGAATAGGAAACCAAGAATCGCATTCTCAGTATTGAGGAGACACAAAACGCAAGGAGGGCTAAAGGCACCAGACTTTAAAAAATATTATAATGCGGTGTTAATATCATGAGTGATGGAGTGGACAAGGGAGAAAAATGAAAAAAAGATGGGTACAAATTGAGAACATAATGAGTGATACGCATTTGGGTAGAATCATTTGCATCCCACCTCAATATAGAACACTGGGTGAGAGTACACATGTAATGACACAAAATGTACTTAGAATATGGGATCTAATACATAAACAAGGTAAATGGGAATATAATTCTCCACTAATGTCACTGAAAGAAACAAATTACACCGGGAAAAGGGAAATGATTTGGAGATTGGATAAAAAATTAAAATGCACAATTAAAGGATATAATGGAAAAAGGGAAAATATGCACATTTCAAGAATTAAAACACAAGACAGATTTGATGGTGATTAATTAATGGCCGTAGCTCCAGTTGAAACACTTTGTCAGAACCTTACCACAACCAATAAGATCAGCAGAAGTTCTAAGGCTGCTAGAGCGGCTGAGTATGGCATCAAAAAATGGTATATCACGGATTTATAAAATTCTAATGGCAGAGGAAGAGCTGGAGGCCCCGACACACATAAAAAAAAATGGGAAAAAGAATTGGGAACACGAGGGATTACACAAAAATTAGGAAGAATTTTGAGATTGGTACATAGCTCCGCAGTTGATTCTAATATAGCAGAGATGAATTATAAATGCCTCACAAGGTGGTATATAACCCCAGACAAAATAAATAAATATCAAACAGCGAAATCACCATATTGTTGGCGGGGTTGTAAAGTAGTGGGAATGATGGCACATTTATGGTGGGATTGCCCAAGAATAAAAAGCTACTGGAAAGAGATCTTACAGTTAATAAAAGAAATTACTAACAAAGAAATATTGGAATAAACTTGGACGTGCTTGTTCCATGGGATAGAAAGTTCAATAAAACAATATAAAGAATCTGTGATACCTCATCTGATCAATGCAGCCAAAAGTCAGATACCAAAATATTGGCAAGAAACAGAAAGCCCCACAATAAAAGATTGGATTGGAAAAGTAGAAGAGACATATAACATGGAATATCTGAGATATTGTGAAGAAGATGGAATAGAGAGAATGATAAACAGATGGAAAGAGTGGAAGGCGTTTAAGAAGATGATGAGGTGTGTGGAGGCTGTAGGAGGATTAGACAGGGTAAATCGGGAGAACTGGGAGAAAGTGAGAAAAATTTAGAATTTAGATAAGGGATGGACGGGGACAGTTGGAGAAGGATGGGGGGGGAGTGGGGAGGATTTACGGGTGGGATGTAAAATGGATACATTAAATGTAATCATGTTGGAAGTCACAGAATTTATTTTTGTATGCGAATATAATTAAAATAAATAATAATAAAAAATAATGTAAATGTTGAAAGAAGTACAGTTCATAGACATATGAAAATGACATATAAAACATATTCATATATTTCATGTATATACAACCTTAAAACCAAAATGGCAGCACATTCCAGTTAACAATGTATGGAGTGTGTATTCCGTGTAAGAGAATAACATATAATAAAGGAGTTGATAATTACAAAGATGAATAACTAAAATGAGGTTGCATCCTTTTTACGCATTTCGTGTAAAGACACTTCATCAGGAGTGGATGCAATCGTTAGTCTGTAAAAAAATATAGATACCGGTAAGTTCTGGTAATAACTCCAGTATCAAGGAAAGGCAATGCAAATTGTTACAGTCTTGTTACTTACATGGGACTGGAAAAAAAGGGGAATGTAAAACTGCAACTGGGGGGAACTATGGCATGAGTCACCTCATCAAACCACAGGACATGGTTCCAGTAATCCATGTTTGTAAGAGAACTGCTCTGGTGCACACACGTGCGCATGCGCGCACTCACGGGCAACAGCGGTGTAAGAGAACTGCTCTGGCACACACGTGTGCATTCGCGCGCCCACGGCAACAGCGGACTTCCAGGGAGCTGATGCGCATGGACTGTGTGCACGCGCAGGAGCATGTCCCTAATGCCAATTGGCACCTTTCAGCCTATTTAAAGGGTGCTCTGACTCAAAACAGCGCTGACTGGTCTTCAGCTGTGTCCTGATCTTCTGATTCCTGTTGTACTCTGCCTGATACCTGTTACCTAACCCGGCTATCCTTGAGACCCTGCTCCTGCTCTTCGCCTGGCTCAAACACTGCCTGTTGTCCTGCCTGTGCCACTGAGCCTACTACTCAATCTGCAAGTTCTGCAAGCAACACTTATAGGCACTCGTGTTCCTCCTGGCCCTAGCCACCATCTGTTCCACCATCAGTGGGGCTTGGGCTGGAGGCCGACCTTGTCATATCAGACTCCTACCAGGTACGTGACAATGTTCTTAGTCTGCTTGCCTTCAGCAAACTGTTTTGCTGGTTTTCTTGTGCATCATATCTAGAAGAGGCTTCCTTCTGGGATGACAGCCATGCAGAACAATCTGATGCAGTGTGCAGCGTATGGTCTGAGCACTGACAGGCTGACCCCCCACCCCTTCAACCTCTGCAGCAATGATGGCAGCACTCATACGTCTATTTCCCAAAGACAACCTCTTGATTCTGAACCTGAGCACATGCACTCAACTTCTTTGGTCGTCCATGGCGAGGCCTTTTCTGAGTGAAACCTGTCCTGTTAAACCGCTGTATGATCTTGGCCACCATGCTGCAGCTCAGTTTCAGGGTCTTAGCAATCTTCTTCTAGCCTAAACTATCTTTATGTAGAGCAAAAAATTTTTTTTGTAAGATCCTCAGACCCACTGACCAGTATGAGAGAGTGAGTGCGATAAGACCCAATTTAACATACCTGCTCCCCATTCACACCTGAGACCTTGTAACATGTATGCCCTGTACACACGATCAGACATTGATTGGACATTCCGGCAACAAAATCCATGGATTTTTTCCAACGGATGTTGGCTTAAACTTATCTTGCATACACACGGTCACACAAAGTTGTCGAAAAATCCGATCGTTCTGAATGTTGTGACGTAAAACACGTACATCGGGACTATAAACAGGGCAGTAGCCAATAGCTTTCGTCTCTTAATTTATGCTGAGCATGCGTGGCACTTTGTGCGTCGGATTTGTGTACACACGATCGGAATTTAACCAATCAGATTCTGTTGTCGGAAAATTTTATAGCCTGCTCTCAAACTTTGTGTGTCAGAAATTCAGACGGAAAAAGTCAGATGGAGCCCACACACGATCGGAATTTCCGACAACAAAATCCGACTGTGTGTACAGGGCATAACAAGTCACATGACACCGGGCAGGGAAAATGGCTAATTGAGCCCAATTTGGACATTTTCACTTAGGGGTGTACTCACTTTTGTTGCCAATAGTTTAGACATTAAAGGGTGTGTGTTTAGTTATTTTGAGGGGACAGCAGATTTACAGTTATAAAAGCTGTACGATCACTACTTTACATTGTAGCAAAGTGTCATTTCTTCAGTGTTGTCACATGAAAAGATTTTTCACTTTTGTGAGAATATATATATATATATATATATATATATATATATATATATATATATATATATCGGCATATAACACGCACTTTTTTCCCCTTAAAATCAGGGGAAAATCGTGGGTGCGTGTTATAGGCCGATCCCTGCCAATTTTGTTCTGATCGGAGCGTTCTCGGCTATTGCCGTGATCGTCGCCGACATACACAGCCATGTGTAAATTCAAATATGGCGCCGAGACTGCAGGGACTTGTCGGAGCCGAGATACACATACCCGAGTATCTTCGGCTTTTCTCGGCGCCGCTCACAGTCACACCCAGTCCCGCCATTGGACCTGTGTTATGTCCATCATAGGGCGGGACTGGGCATGACTGTGAGCGGCACCGAGAAAAGCCGAGGATACTCGGGTATGTGTATCTCGGCCCTGACGAATCCCTGTGCCATATTTGAATTTACGCACGGCTGTGTATGTCGGCGGCGATCGTGGCAATCACACAAGGCTGCACTGGGGCAAGGCTGCACTGGGGCAAGGCTGCACTGGGGCAATGCTGCACTGACAAGGCTGCACTGGGGCAATGCTGCACTGACAAGGCTGCACTGGGGCAAAGCTGCACTGACATGGCTGCACTGACATGGTTGCACTGGGGCAAAGCTGCACTGACAAGGCTGCAGATGGACACCGATAATGCTGCATTGATGGGCATTTTAATGTAAGTTTTTCTTCCTTAAACTTTACCCCTAAAAGTTTTTTTTCTTAAAATTCCCTCCTAAACTTGGGGTGCGTGTTATATGCCGATAAATACGGTATGTGTATGTATGTATATATATATATATATATATATATATATATATATATACATACATATACACACACACACAGACTAAACTGCCTGCACACCACTAACTAACCTGCTCTAGAAGATAACGTTCTCTCAATCTCCATGTTATTATAACACTATATACGGCCACTGTGTAAGCAGCCTTATATAGTGTGGGGCATGGACTTAGCCCCCTGAGCCATGATTGGCTAAAGGCACCCTGCCTTTTGCCAACCATGGCTCTCACAGCAGAGCATGCTGTGATTGGCCAAAGCCAGGTCAGGTGCATGCTTTGGCCAATCAGCAGTCGTCAATGCACTGCGATCTGACCTTTTATCTGGTTTTGCTGCAATGTTTTGGTAGTAGGTTGTGTCATATGGTGTCCCCTAGATTTACTTTAAACAATCATCTCTATTTAATAGGAAATTAGGAAAATTCAGACTACAAATAAGATAAGAACTATTTTATGCAGTAACCCCTACCTCCAACAACTACTACCAGATAAACTTTTCTGTACCTTTAGGAGATCATATATTGTCAAAAACGACCTTGCCCCAGCAGACTCCAGTATTTCACGCAAGAAACTACCCAGAAACAACTAAACCTTCACTGTGAAACCTTGGACAAGCTAGAAGGGGCTCTGCAGGAAACAAGACACAAAGGAGAGCAGCACCAATCTAAGTGCAGCAATGTAAAAACATTTATTTCAAAATAGTCAAATTGGTAACTCACAAGATCATATCTTTGTCAGCGCATAGAATATTAAAGAAGTTTATCCACTCATTTTGGGAAGGCAGCTGGCTCACAGGTGGAGAGGCAGCTGGTAATCCGTCTGACGCTGGTGGCTCCCGGCACTTCCAGACTCTAAGAATGGCTGTGGAACGGCGCTACACATCACTTCCGTCACTTGGAGAAGGAGTGGGAAGGAGCGCGCGTTTAGAGCATGCATACTCCACCGTCAGGCAATGTCAGTGGCCGTATTAAAAGTAGTATTTAAGGTCTGGTCGGCCAGGAAGTGTGGATGTGGTGCCATAGCAAACCGCTCACAGGTGATCCTAATGCATATCAAGCATGCTTGTGTGACAGACTGTCTTGATTACTACTACAGGGGGCAGGATGAACTTATAGAAAACAAGAATAAACATGAATCTAAAAACATTAAAATGACAATGGCTTGCATAACAATAGATAATGAGACATATGTAGAATTATAGAAATACACATATCATATTGTACAATTTAAGCAATCAAACAATCAAAGGGTCCCATAGCAGCAGTAATGGGAGATAGATGAACATGGAATATCAGGAAGACAAGAATGGAAGTAAGAATTGGATGTAAACCAAAACTGAAAATAAAAATAAATAAAAGTAAAAGGTAAAAATAAAAATAAATGGGGGCGTGGCCTGGACGAGACCCGAGATGGCTGCTTGAAAAGACAGCTCCCGCACATTGAGGAAGAAAAACACTCTTTTTGGGGTTTTAGAGGCACTTACCCACGATGGGAAAACCCAACAGAAGCACCTCAACACCCCGCACACAGTAAGAGTCCACGACACAGCTCAGCGGCAACATCCCGGAGCTGATATGGACCCGTCAATCCACACAGCATGAGGCAACACAGGCCCCACAGGCTTCATCCCCGGACCCGCCTAGGAGCACGGTGGACTCGCTTATGAACGGCAACGGCTCCAGCACTCCACACCCGAGCTTTCTTGACCTCCAAAGAGATCTTCAAAAGGTCGCACTGGATATCAAGCACACCATGATGAGGACGATCTCAGATCTGAAGGCAGATATCCACACGATGAACCACCGGATCTCTGAAGTGGAAGAAAACTCCGGGATACAAGCAACAGCAATTAGGCAAGTACAAAAGACCTACGACCTCCACTTGCCACATGTGTTTGAGCTACATAGGCAAGTGGAGGATTTAGACAACAGGGGCCTCAGACATAATGTAAGAGTAAGGGGGGTGTCGGAGGGAATCGATCAAACCACACTACCACAAGCAGTGTGCTCTATCTTTAATGATTTACTTGATCACCCAGCTGATTCCCCCATAGAGATGGAATGTCTAAGGCCCCCTCCCCGGGACTCTGAACCACCCAGAGACATTGTGTGTTGCATAGTCAATTTTCCCCTCAAAGAGGAAATTCTCAGAAAAGCAAGAAACAGAGGTTGCATACAATGGCGCAAAACTGTTTCAAGACCTATCTCAAATGACCTTGCAGAACAGACGCTTCCTGCACCCCCTGCTGGAGATACTGCGGACACACAACATTCAATACAGGTGGAAATTTCCATTCTGCATCTCTGCATCTACCAGGGGCCGCACAGCTCTCCTCTGAACCCTGGAGGACTTACCCACGTTCTGCGAACAACTGGATATACCTCCGGTGGATCTCCCTGATTGGTATTCCTTTTACTTCCCCACGGAACCATGGAAGCCAGTCTCACACAACTCCTCTGCCCCCATGTCACCTGGAGAATGACCTTCCCACCGAGACCTGCCTTTGGGTAGTCTGGGTCCAGCTGACACCCCACGTCGGAAGTCGGAACCACCCGGCAGTATGATGCACCTCTGGATCCTAACATTCCACACACACACACAATCAACACTAACGCTTGTTTCCATCTAGTTTCCCCACTTTTCTTCTTCTAATGTATTCTGCAGCAATACAGACGTGCCCCTGGAAGACGTGATGATGTCACGAAACGCGTAGGGCAGAGCCAGACGACGCGCTGACGTCACCCCCGAGCGAGTTGTATTCCAGCAGGACGGGTTTGTCCGAGCTCCGGTGGCCACGGAGCCGGACTTAAGGCTGTTTTATCAATTACGTTTGTAAGTGTGCATTTATTTTATTACATTCCAATAAATTTTATCAGTTTTACACTATGTGAGCCCCTTCTATATTTCATGGTACCTTTGCTATGGGTTCATTGGTGTGGCTGATGTTGAGATGACCTCTGGTGGACACCGCTGGCAGTTCTCATCCTTTGGCTTTTAAAGTTTTCTGCTTGCTGTGACCCTCTGTGGTGGGGGGTCATGGCCTTCTGGTAAGAAGCAACCCCTTCTATTCTCTGGTGGTGGACCTCTCTTCGCTATTACAGCATTACACCCATTGTCACTTGGACTTTTGATTCCTGATTTTGGTGTTCTAAACTCACCATGACATTTCACTGATGCCACATTGGATGGGACTGTTTTTTTCACTATTATCATATGTTTTGCACATGGGTTTTATTTTCATATTTATATATAATTTTATGTATGATCATTGTATAAATCTTCTTGCACTGTAGATTTTACATTACGCACTACTAGTATTAGCGCAACCCCTTGTTCTTTTCATTTACACACTTAGACTACGTGTGTTTCTTAAAGAGATAATATACACATGACTCATTAGAGACTAAACCCCCCCTCCTCCTCCCTCCTATCTGTCTTCCCCCTCTCGTTTTCTCTTCTCGATACTATCTTCCCTTTCTCTATTTTTCCTTTTTCTTTGTTTCCCCTCCCCCCCCTTTTCTTTTTTTTTCTTCTTTGTGTGTTCTTTTCTTTTTGGGCGGGGTCTTTCCCCCTTCCCCCCTCGCCAGCCAGTCATCTGCCTGAGACCCTCCACGCATAATTTCTAGGTGCCCAAGCTAGAGTTGACTGAACTAGATAGCATTACCTTAGCTTCCAAACATCTCGTGCTTCTCCTCCTTTCCTTAAGAAATGCAACCCAAATTGACAATGCAACAGCAACTAACCTTAAAAATCTCTCAATGTTAAAGGCTTAAACCTTCCGGAGTTGTCAACCTTAAAGGGGTTGTAAAGGTAAAAGTTTTTTCACCTTAATGCATTCTATGCATTAAGGTGAAAAAACTTTTGACAGTACCGCCGCCCCCAGCCCCCCCCCGTTTTACTTACCTGACGCCTCAAATCTTCGCTGCTTGTCCTCGTCATCTTCATTGCAGCTCAGCCTGGTCGCTGATTGGCTGCAGTGGATGGATTGAAAGCAGTGCAGCCATTGGCTTGCGCTGCTGTCAATCACATCCGATGACGAGGCGCGCCGGGGTGCGGGGCCGAGTGATACAGCGAGCGGCTATAGCCGCCGGCTGTATCACGGGAGCGCGCCCGCAAGCACTCACTACTATGCGAGGGAGCTCACATTAAGGTGGTAAATGCTTGCGGGGAGGAGCTAAAACAGCCGCCGAGGGACCCCAGAAGACCAGGTTCGGGGCCACTCTGCAGAACGAGCTGCACAGTGAAGGTAAGTATAACATGTTTGTTATTTAAAAAAAAAAAAAAAAAATTACCTTTACAACCCCTTTAACTAAGCACAGAGCCCACTTCTTACTCCTGCAAGAAACACATTTCCGTACAGATACTATACCTAAGCTAGCGAACCACATCTACAACAAGGCCCTACATTCCACTAATCCCGATGCAAAAACCAAAGGGGTCTCCATCCTCATCTCCAAATTTGCTAATTTTCAGCTATCCGGCTCTAGAATAGACTCTGAGGGTAGGTACATCTTTATTAAGGGCACATATGCGTCTAAACCAATCACTATAGCTAATGTGTAATGTCCCAACGAACACCAACTATCTTTCTTTAGGAAGGTGTGGGACCTACTATCTTCTTTCCAAGAGGGTATAGTGGTTTTAGGGGGAGATTTTAATGTCCCAATGAATCCCATCCTAGACGCTTCCACAGGTTCATCTACCCTTCCATACCGTGCTCTCTGCCAAATTAAATTACAACTACAACACCTGCAACTGCACAATACCTGGTGCACCTTATTCCCAACTGACAAAGACTATACATTTTTCTCCCCACCTCACCAAAAGTATTCCAGAATAAATTACTTCTTCTTGTTCCAAATCGACCTGACATCTCTTTCCCAAAGTGAGAACAAAAATTGTTAATAAATTCAAAATATATATGACATACAGTGTGATATCCAAACATTAAAATAACCAAACACCCATGAACAAATGAATAAATGCAAAATATTGAGAAGAGTCCATCAAATTGTAAGTTGTATGGAGTCTTCCATAACGTGTAAAATCTTGTGTTCAATCCACCACCAATAATAAAAGTTGTCTGCTTACCAGAGCTCCATGACCCCCCCTGCTACAGAGGATCAGGGGAAGCCTGTACAGAGATAGCCCTCCACAGCTTAACAAATGGACTCAGAATCAAGATTCATGGGTGGTCATTAAACATCCAAAGATACCAAATGGAGTTATTGGAACTCAGATCCCATCGTATCTCCCCAACTCATAGATGATGAATATGGCATGAAAGATAAGAGAATCTCCAATAGTGTAAAACCTCACTCCGCTCTGCCCGGACTCTGTTTTTATTTTGATCTCTCTCAGTCCTCCCTCAGCACGTCTGCCCAGTAACAGAGTCACGTGCCGGTGACGTGCAGGGCGCCCGCCATTGGCCGCAAACGACACAATAACTCCTGTTGGTATCTTTGGATGTTTAATGACCACCCATAAATCTTGATTCTGAGTCCATTTGTTAAGCTCTGGAGGGCTATCTCTGTACAGGCTTCCCCTGATCCTCTGTAGTGGGGGGTCATGGGGTTCTGGTAAGCGGCTAACTTTTATTATTGGTGGTGGATTGAACACAAGATTTTTCATGTTATGGAAGACTTCATACATTTTACAATTTGATGGACTTTTTTCAATATTTTGCATTTATTCATTTGTTCATGGGTGTTTGGTTATTTTAATGTTTGGATATCACACTATATGTCATATATATTTTGTATTTATTAACAATTTTTGTTCTCACTTTTGGTTTTTATTTTTGGCACTATTATTTTGTGGCAATCTGTTTATGTTACATATATTTATGTTTCATGGGCAGTAATATTGATTGATTATACATTGTTGAGTTAATGCTGTAGCGCAATTCTATCATTTTCTTTATATCTATACTGTTTTTGTTGTGCAGAAGAATCGCTGCCGTTTAGATTATTCCCCATTTATTTGATTTGTGTTTTGGCACATCACTTTGATACACCTTAGCGCAGTTTTTTCTTCTTTTTTCCATCTCTCTCCCAAGCAGCAATTGAGCCAATGTTTTTGTCCGATCACCATCCCATCACAATGACGCTCACCTTCGCAGACTCAACCAAAAAAACAAAATCCTAGGGGCTGAATCCCTCCCTTTTGAAAGACCTAGAGACACTGCAACAGATACGCTCTCGAATCCAACTTTATTTCAAAGTAAACTTCTCCCCTGACATCACACCCATTGCACTTTGAGAGGCCCACAAATGTGTCATCAGAGGTAAACTAATCTCCTTAGCAACCGCCAACAAAAAGAAACACCAAGAACAGATTAAGTCCCTTATTGAGACAATTCAGAAACTCGAAAGAACGCATAAACAGTCCACTTCTCTATTAACTCTTCAAGAACTCACGCAGGCCCGCTCCACGCTCCTAGATGAACTAGGAAAACGCACCAGACAACGGTATGTTCTAGGCCAGAAGGTGTTCTATGAACTCGGTAATAAGAGTGGGAGATTGTTAGCTCGCACAATTCAATCAGCCAAATCCCAGTCCACGATCCACCAGATCCGGGACAAACATGGCAACCTCTTCTCTAAAAATGAGGACATTGCCAAACAATTAGAAAAATTCTATTCCAAACTTTACAAATTATCACGTGACAATGAAGGATCATTAAATTTAGATAGTCGCCCTGCCAAAATAAATGAGTTTCTCTCCCAATACTGCCCCAAACCAATTACCTCTCAACAAGCAGAGGCCATTGAAAATCCCCTCTCCTTAGAGGAACAAAATTTGGCAATAAAACAAATGAAAGTGGGTAAAAGCCCAGGACCCGATGGCCTTCCACTACTATATTACAAAATTCTTCACGGAAGAACTGACACCAACACTATTAAAAGTATTCAACTCCTTAGCAAACCCCCCAAGCTTCACCAGGCAGATTACTAGAAACACACATCACAGTCATCCCAAAAGAAGGTAAAGACCTGTCATAAGTATCCAATTATAGGCCCATATCCCTACTCAATGTAGATGTTAAACTTTACGCTAAGATACTCGCCAATAGACTATTACCCCTTATCCCTGGCCTCATCTCATCGGATCAAGTGGGATTCATCCCTGGCAGGGAAGCCAAGGATAATACCATACGCAAATTTAACTTACACCACTGGCTTACATCATCACAGATCCAGGGATTCTTTCTGTCCCTTGATGCCGAGAAGGCGTTCGACAGGGTGGCATGGGACTATATGCAGGCAGTACTAATAGGTGTGGGGCTCCCACCACGCATGTGTACGCATATTAACGCCTTGTACACTAACCCATCAGCCAAGGTAAAAGTCAATGGCCTACTGTTGGATGCCTTCTCCATCAGCAATGGGACTCGACAGGGTTGCCCCTTGTCTCCCCTGATTTTCATCTTATCACTAGAACCCTTTTTAAACAGATTAAGAGCCAATCTCGATATAAAAGGATATCTTATAGAGAATAGGGAATTCAAAGTAGCGGCTTTTGCAGATGATATTTTATTGTCTTTACAAACCTATAGAGCAGTGGTTCTCAACCTTTCTGGTGCTGTGACCCCTTAATAACATTTCCCAAGTTGTGGAGACCCCTAACAGTAAAATTATTTTTGTAGCGTGGGTTGTCAAGGCAAGACAAGTAATTTGCACCCCTAATGGACATTTAGCGCTCCCTGAGTCCCTTCCACTCATACAATATTAAACCCCTTATGGTACATTTTAGGATGTATCACTCTTTCTCTTTGTTCTCCTTTCTTTCTCTTTTATCCCTCTCTATCCTAATTTCTTGTTTTTTCCCCCATTCCTCTCTCTAGCCATCTTTCTTGTTCTTTCTCTTATTCTTTCTCTCCCTTTTTCTTTGTTCCTTCCCCTCTTTTGCTCTCCCTTCCATGTATTCCCTTACTGCTTGGTGGGTGGGGGGAATGGGATGAGTCACAGTGTTGGTGGGGAGTGGGGATGAGTGGCAGTGCTGGTGGGGGGTGGGATGAGTGGCAGTGCTGGTGGGGGGTGGGATGAGTGGCAGTGCTAGGAGGAGTTCTGATCAGCCAACTTAGGTGCTCTTGATCAAGGTCATCTGCTGATCTGATAACTGTAGAGGAGACTTTTAATGGCAACTCTAATCACAGGTAGTGTTACTCACTGTGTTTTCACTTCACTGTGTCTCTGACTTTGTGTTGTCTCGCAGCAGCGACACCTATGCCGAAATCAGGAGAGAGGGTCTCCTCCAGCCCCTCCCACTTCACATTCCTCACCAGTCAGCTGACCTCTAGTCTCTTCCCCCCCAGCCATGCTATGAACTGAATGGGTGGCCGCGAAAAGGCTAGGAGAGTGGTGCGGGCTTCAGGAACAGCCCAGGACTCAGTCACCCCTGGAAAATCATCATTCGACCCCCAGGTTGAGAACCACTGCCCTAGAGTATCCCTACCCAACTTACTAAGTGATATAAAACAATTTGGGGAGTTATCAAACCTGAAAATTAATTACTCCAAATCACATGCTATCAATGTTTCATTACTACCACAGGAGGTAACCCATTGTCAGGAATCATTTCCCTTCCAATGGAAAAAAGATGCCATTACTTATTTGGGTATCCAAATCACCAGGAAAATAACAGATCTATACAACCAAATCTTCTTACCCACTCTCTCTAAAATTCAATTGGAGCTAAAGGAATGGGCCAATCTCAATGTCTCCTGGTTTGGCAGAGCGGCCTTAATAAAAATGATAGTTCTACCCCGCCTCCTATATCTGATGCAGACGATCACAATTCACCTACCACCTTCCTTCTTTGCAGCGTACAAAAGGGCATGCTCTACATTTATTTGGAAGATAGCAGCCCCACGCATCAAATATTCTCACTTAACTTGCGCTAAAATGAATGGGGGAATTGGTCTTCCTGACCTCCACAAATACTACCTGGCATGCCATTTAACCAGGATTGTGGATTAGAAGGAATAGAAACTTGGGAGTAAGGACCCCAACTCCAGACTCACCAGGATAAAGTGCAAGCGGACTATCTTGGTACATATAGAGGAAGATATACAACAAAATACAAAAAAATATATCTAAAACAAGATTTATTTATACCAGTCAAAATTGATACAAAATATATTAAAATATGCACAGATGACATTCTAAAAACCTTTCAGGATTGTGGACTGGCGAGTCCACAAGTCTGAGAAAGTGTGGGTTTCATTAGAGAACCATTCCACAAACAGACCGATACACAACCTCCCCTGGCTCACACCCAACCATTGGTCCCAGACCCTCAAATCACATCCCCTCATTTTCCCCTCATTATTGGCCTTTAATCGATCCATAAACCGCTTCAAACTATCCTCTCGACCGGGACCTTTGACCCCTTTATGCAGTAATCCAGACTTTCCTCCAGGTGAATACAGTACATTCCTGAAAGAGGAATGGCCACAGGTGGAGGTACTAGCAAACCAATTCTTTCAAAACAACAGACTACTCCCATACAAAGACTTAGTATCATTATCCCAGACCAACAAATTCCCCTTTTGGACCTACAGACTGTTGGGGTACATGTATGTTCTCCTATGTATGTGTGTTTTCAGAAATACTTTTAATGCCACCCAAATCTTCAGGGTGGTAGACACAGTTGGTGATGATCCAAGTGGGCAGGAACACCATCAGGGTGATCAGGAACAGGAAGCAAAATGTTTTTCCAGAAGTCTGTAGTGAAATAAGCAAGGTCACCTTCTCTGGCCGGACCTGCTTTTCCAGGAACTCCTCCTTCATCTGCTTGGACTTCTGCTTGAGGGCCTCCTGTATTAAGGATCTTCTTCCTGCTCTTGGGGCTTTTTTGCAACCTTTTTCACTCGGCTGGCATGGATCCCGGACTAGCAGTTTTCCACCAGGATAGCCGTTCTGATCACTGCAATCACCTTTAGTAGGAGGTCCAAAGGGATACTCTTGCTTCTTATTTCTGTCCAGCTGTTGGACCACCACGGTGTCTCCCTCCTTGAAGAGGTGAGTAGCTTCCTGTGAAGAAAAAAGAGAGGTTCGAGCAACATTTCTTTGACTGTATCCAATATTTCAACCAGTTTTCTTACATATTCTTCCTGTATTAAGTCTAAATCTCCCTTTTCTACCATTAAAGGTGCTCTGGCCTATGGGGTGGGGAAAAATCTACTCATCAAAACTTCAAAAAACATATTTCTGCCAGGACTGCAAGGAGGACCTTTCTCCAGTTGGCAAAGGTTCCTCCTGTGGCCTTTCTTATCTTGTCTTTTATTGTTCTGTTCATCCTTTCTACTATTCTTGAACTTGGAGGGTGGTAGGGAATGTGAAACTTCCATTCTATCTTGAGAGTTTTTACCAAGTCCTTGGCAGACCCTGGCTATAAAAGCTGGACCATTTGAGAACATGTCCACAATTATCAAAAGATATTCCTGTCTTTTGCCTAGTTTGGGCCTGTGTGTGAAATCAGTCGTGACTTGTATACCTGCGTGGCCTATTCCGTGGTACTGTGAATGCACTTGCTGTTGGTATACATGGTTTCCCCTCTTTGCAGAGAAATCCAGACCTTGGATCTCTCTACACACCCTTTCCATTCCAGTCCCTTAACTCATAATTTGATGCATAATCCTGGAGATCTGCAAGTGACTGTTCAAATGGGGATAGGACAGGTATCAGCATAGCAATTTGGATGTCTGCTGTCTGTGAGATAGCAGCTTATTTAGCAGCAAGGTCAGCCAGACCTGCTCATTTCCCCTGGCTATCTCTGTCTATTGGCCTGTGTATGCTCTGCAGTGTACTATAGCCTAGAGCAAGAACCATCCACAAAAACATTCTGTGTGTCTGGTAGTGATGTGGAAGATAAATCAGACCTGGTCGATGTGTCTTGATGAATAAGGTTTATGCAGTCATATTATGGCACAACCTCATCCTGTTCTCCTTTTTAATCCTAAAAGAGCGTTTAAAATGGGTGCTGGGCCTGCAGTGAGAGAAGCATATTTGATGTGCAATTTTTGGATTGGACAGCAAAATCACCTCATATCCGCTCAAACTCTGAGCAGACATGTGCTGTGTATGTACATTTTTCAACAAGATTGACACATTGTAAGTGATGTGAAGTGTGGCGTCGTGTCCCAGAGTGAAAGAAGTGACCATCTCAACCACCATGGATCAGGACACTAGAGCGCACCGGGACCATCTTTGAGAAAAAAACTACAGGGCACAGTCTCCCACTATATTCCTGGGCCAGTACTCCCGCCATGGTTCTGCAATTTTCCCTGGCAAACAAGTGAAACATTTTGCCATATTCAAGGAGGCCTGAGGCTCGGGCTGGTAACCATTATACATTTCAACATGGCAAAACATTTAACATTTCATCAGACCATTTTACAGTATCAGACATTTTAGAGACATTGCTTCAAAAACATTGCTTGTCTCAATATATTGTCGTTGAAAGAGCAGTCAGGTATCCATTGGCGGCAGTAACCAATCATACCTAGGAAGGTGAGCATGTCCTTCCTATTAAATGGGCGGGGCAGACCCATTCAGAGCCACAGCTCTTTTATGACTGACTCTTCTTTCTCCTTTTGTGAGCACAAATACTCAACTGTTTTTTTTATTATTTTTTTGACAACATTGTAACTTTTTCTTAAACATTTTGTAACCACATACATGTAACCATTTCAATAAAGATAGGCTATCAGCTCGGCAGTCCTCCTCTGAAGAACTACAAATCAAAAAATCACCAACATACTGCAACAATACAGAACCATGAGGGGCAGTCCAGGGCCCAAGGGTGACTTGGAGTACAGTGGCCATGTCTCCTCGTCTACAGGGATAAAAAAAAAAAACATTCTTTAAATCAATCACAGTAAAATACTCTGCATCGCATGGCATGGCGGTAAGTATTGATGACACATCAGGCACTACTTGGGCAATTGGTACCGCTAGGCTATTGATGTCCCTTAGGTCTTGTACAAACCTATAGTCACCATTTGCCTTTTTTTTTTTTTTTTTTACTGGGAGTATTATAAGGCGAGACAATTTCCCTTAAGATTCCTTTCTTTAAGAAATCCTCTTTCTCTGTATGTAACTCCCTCTTTGTCCTTGCCCCCCTTCCTCTTTTTATAAAAGTTTCCCCTTTGATTTCCTAAGAAATTATTTTGATAATGTGTTGATACTGGTGTTTGTTTTGGGATGTCAAAACATCCCGCTGCGTCTTTTTCAATCAACGTTTTTTTTTTTTTTTTTCAAGACAGATTTTAATAAGTCTGTTTTTAAAGGACTGTACATTTCATCTTAAGTGTTAAATCCGGCGTCTTGTGTAATAAAAGGAAAACTTTATATAACTGCGTAGCTACTTCCTTTTTTTTTCCTCCGTGCTTTCTGCTTGTTTTAAAACTACGTGTTTTGTATTCTGACCCTTTACGGCGTGCGCAGCCTCTACAGCTTTCAACTTCTGCGTTGTGGTATGTAAGATTTAACCCTTAATTTACCACCCCATGACTCTGCTAAACCCATCGTGGACAATGTATGTGCTAGGACACTATAGGGAGCCTCGGTCCAGCCGATCTCCACAACATATATATTTATTTATTCTTTCTAAACATTCTAATTAGATACTGAATCTCTTTTTTCCTTTTTGCAGTATGCCAACAGGTTCAAACAGTGCCTTCAATTGCAGTAGTACTTATGCCGCAAACAATTCCCCACTATCTATTACAGTCAGTGAGATATTAGTACTTGAACCCTGTTGGCAAAAAGCCAAATGTCCAAATTTTGCACCTGACTTCCCCTTTGCAAGAGATGTCAGTAGCAAAAAGAATTATTCAAATAGCATGTTTTAATCAAAAGTTATCCTCACCAATTTAATTACCTTAAAAAAGTGTTATTAAAGCTCTACCCATATTTTAAATGGTAAAAACGTCCCTAATGTCACAATACTTCAAAGACCCGGGACAGACTTGATAAGTCTCCCCTGCTCTTCCAATAAGTGACATTACTCCCTGCACTATCAATCCTTTTTGAAACACGAATTTGTGTAAACCAGTAATACATTCAGGACACTTTTGAGACATTTTTTTTTTTTTTTTTACTTTCCCTAAGATGACACTGAATGTCTGATTACAGCAAGGCAAATAAAATATTTTTACTCACTGCATCAATGCCAGAATCATCCTGCCAACTATATATAATATATATATCTATATCTTATACTTTAGAGTCAAAGCATTTATATATAAATCATTAAAAGTCAGCATCAATACATCACCAAATATTGTAACATCACTCTACATTTCGTTATAATACAATGACAATACAATGCAGTGGAAATGTGTCATCTTACCTTATGACACCTGACAAATTCCACACAGACAAACAGATGACCTTATTTTATCTACTTATTTTATCTCCTAAGCGAAAGAAAGGCAAGCAAAGAGGTTTGGGTTTTTCTGGCACACTCCATCAGATATCTTTATAAAACTTCTTACAGTACTGTGGGTTTCTCAGAACCCCTTGGACTATCTCAGAGTCCTTCTTTTTGGAACTATCTCAGAGTTCCTTTGGACTACTCGGAGCCCCTTTCTTCCGTCACCCGAACGGAATTCTACCTACCGAGGTTCATAAATGCTTTCAACACTACACCTTCTGTTAATCCCATATAGGGAAACGGTCTTTTAAACTAAAGTCACGGCAAGAGAAATAATATTAATTAAATCAGACTCACCCGACTTAAATAATGACCGCCCCACTTTCTGACACCAAGCTGTTGGGGTGCATGTATGTTCTAAAAGCAAGTGAACCCTCGTATGATATCCTGATTAGAGTGTACCTCAAAAACCCATTCAGATCTGGAGATCATTCCGACAAGAAATTATGACACACACAAGGCATGCAATTCAAAATGATCCAATCCTTTACTTCCCTATTTTCACTTATATAACCAACATGACATCACAACAAAAGTCCAACCCCTTCATTAATATATGCTAAATTTACAGACATACAACTAACTAATAATAGAACATAATTTCTTCATACAGAAACTGTCAACAAGAAAGGACTTCATGCGTCATTTCGGGGAAATC
Organism: Lithobates clamitans; assembly: GCA_037952925.1. Lineage (NCBI taxonomy): Eukaryota > Metazoa > Chordata > Amphibia > Anura > Ranidae > Lithobates > Lithobates clamitans. The sequence continues at coordinate 1,384,306 of JBBGZY010000035.1, forward strand.
ATATGATTTACAAGAATTTGAAACTAACTTTTGATAGACGTCACATATACATATTATTCTAAGATGGATACATATTTTTATAGCTAAAATATCCTTATGAACTAATGCACCCGTCTGTGTATTCCAGATGTGTACACATTTATCAAAGGAATCGATCCATAAACCGCTTCAAACTATCCTCTCGACCGGGACCTTTGACCCCTTTATGCAGTAATCCAGACTTTCCTCCAGGTGAATACAGTACATTCCTGAAAGAGGAATGGCCACAGGTGGAGGTACTAGCAAACCAATTCTTTCAAAACAACAGACTACTCCCATACAAAGACTTAGTATCATTATCCCAGACCAACAAATTCCCCTTTTGGACCTACAGACAAGTAAGACACTTCCTCACCGCTAAAGACCAAACCTCAACGTGGTGTAGACAACTCTCCCCATTTGAAGCCTTATGTTCAAGCAACACACCTCAATGGCATTTCATTTCTTACATCTACACTCTTCTCCAAGATGAACCCTGCCAGACACAAACTATAGCCTCACACAACGCATGGGAAAAAGACTTACATATTATCCTCACAAGAGAACACTGGGAAAACATATATACTTACGCACATAAGGGCTCAATGAATGTAGCAATCGAAGAAAATGGGTACAAAATCACAACCAAATGGTACAGAACCCCGGCCAGGTTACATAAATTCTCACCTACAATTCCAAATATCTGTTGGAGGTGCAAAAAAGAAGAAGGGTCCATGATTCATATTTGGTGGGAGTGCCCCTTGATTCAACCTTTTTGGCAGGAAGTACACGCCATTATCTCACAGGTCACCATTTACTCTAAATTATAATCCTGCTCAATATCTCCTCCATCATACGACCCTCCCTAAACGAGCCTATTACAAATCACTGGCCATGCATATGGTCAACGCGGCCAGACTATGCATTCCCAAGCACTGGAGATCTACAGATTTCCCCTCCATTCGGGAATGGTTAATCAGGGTTGCTAAGATAGAGGAGATGGAGGAACTAATTTATACCTCTCAAGAACATCTACAGAAATTTTTTGACTATCTGGGCTTGTTGGAAACACTTCTAAACCACAGAGAAGTATAGGGCATTCTTTCCTTATTTGACTGGGAATACCTAGATCCGGTGCTGGTGGACGGTATGGCGGTGGGGGGGTGGGGGGGCACCCGCTTACTGTTTTCCCCCCCTCTCTCTATTCCCTCCCTTCCTGCTCTCACCCCCTCCCCACACACATCCCTACTCTGTTCTACTCCTTTAACATAATCTTAAACCTTCCCCGACAGTCTCTAATCAACCAAAAAAATTCTCCCAGAGTCACCCCAATAGTAACACCTGAACGTCCACCGTTTTTTTGTAGTCAGACTTTATATATGTTTCATGACCCAAGTTAGACCTAGCGATATTGGTCTCCCGGGTATTGCACCCATTTACAATGCTACCTGACCCAGAGTGGGTGCCTCTTCTTTCAAAAATCAATATGTTGGTTGTTGATGTATTGTTATGCTTTGACTTATGACAGAATATGAATAAATATGTATACTTATATTCTACTCACCATGACCCATACCGCATTAATTCTTCCATATATTCCCTTTGTTCAAAAGGGGTCATAGTCGCTTCTTTGTAACTGTTATATACTTGTTTTGTATATACTTAATATCTGACATGTTCAAATAAAAATCTCTTTATGGAAAAAAAAAAGAAATGTCATTTTGCTGTGGTACAGTTCTAAACACGGGAAAACTGCGCCATTTTATAGGCATACTATAGACACCCCCCAGGCACAATATTTAAAGGAATATTTCATTTTTATTGTATCACTTTAAGCATTATTAAAATTACTTCTCCCATAAAAAGGCTGTTTTTAAAACTTTTTTTTGCATTGATACATGTCCCCTGGGGCAGGACCCGGTTCCCCAAACCCTTTTTTGGCAATAAATTGCATATATGCCTTTAGAATGAGCACTTTTGGTTTTTCATGTTAATGTCCCATAGACTTAAAGGTGTTACACGGCTTTTGAATTTGTCACAAACACTGCATAATGTTATCTAGACTGATATATATTTATGTATGTGTCTCTCGAATCCTCAAATAGCTAAGATTATATATATATATATATATATATATATATATATATATATATATATTTGTGGTAGTGGCCCTAAGACCGAGACAAATGTGGATCACATAAACACGCGACAAGACTCACAACATAAATAGACCTAAGGTGTGGCTTTTGGTCATCTGGTAGGTATGGCAAGAAAAGGGGCCATACCCAAGATAAGTAATGGATGATTGTGGAGGAGAATTTGCTGAGTAGTGCTGTAAAAAGGGGAATGGGAGGGAGGGTATCGTTCACTGAAACTGACAAAGAGGAAGGGGAAGTGGTCAGCTTAAATACCCTCCGGGCTCCTCCCATAAATTCAGGCCAGCACACTGGCCTTCTAACTTATGGTCGTGGCCCTAAGACCGAGACAAATGTGGATCACATAAACACGCGACAAGACTCACAACATAAATAGACCTGAGGTGTGGCTTTTGGTCGTCTGGTAGGTATGGCAAGAAAAGGGGCCAAAAATAACCAGGTAGGGAAGTATCTTTATTGCCTCTAACCTCATTGAGTGAGCTTGGAGAAGGCAAGGGCCATTTCCACTTGAGGGTTTGGAATGTACCTGGCGAAGCAGGTGGACTTCCATCGGCCTAGCTTTTTGATCACATGGTCCGGTACTCCATGCTGAGATGCAGCTGAGGCTGCGCCGATCCGGAAGGAATGTCCAGAATATCGTCCGGGGTCTAGGCCTAAGTTGACCAGTAGGACCCTAACATGTTTGATAAACTGACTGCCACTCAGGGGGTTGACCAGAAAAGGCAGTAATGGGCTGGAGACTGACTGGCTGGGTAGGTGAGAGAGCAGGCGGTCAAGGATCATTACTGGGCACCAGGCGTTGCTGGTCCGAAAGAAGTGGATATCCACTCCGGGTCCGGTTTGTTGCATTTTGGAGACCGTAAGATGAAGGACATAACTGTTTGGGAAGCGAGTTAGGAGGTGTCTGTACAGGATCTGACTGCTGGTGCTACCAGATGTGAACTCGCTAGGCCGTAGGAAGCCGTAGAAAGCCAGGTAGATGGCCGCCTGGATGACTAGGCTGGGCAAGACTCCAAAGGGGGAACGTGTGAGCATTTCGGACATGCCCCTAAAGATATTGCTCATGATGGGTAAGCGTTTGCCGTTGGTTGCGGGCTTCTGATTCTGAATAGCACGCAGCAGGGCTTTTACTGTATGGGCTGTGAACACAGATGGCTTTCCGGGATCCTGCAAGGATAGAAAATGCTGAATACCAGCTAGGTACAGCCTGATAGTGTTATGAGCGAGAGCCAGCTGTGTGTGGCAATAAGATACAAAGGCTAAGACGTGAGTGACATCGTCTGCTGTGGTCCTGGGGCAAGCGGCTAGGAACCTACGGTAGACGTTCCAGGCCATGCGATAAGCCTTTAGTGTGTTGCTAGACAGCGAGTGGTTGATGAGCCAGGTGGCATTGGCAAGGTGTGGCTTCAATCCATTGTTAGTTGAGACCAAGGTGGGATAGGAGTGGATGATGTGTCGGCACCGGGTTCCTGCTGGAAGAAGGAGACAAAATTGAAGCGAGATAGTGCATCGGCTGCGGCATTGCACTTGCCGGGTATATGTTCACAGTAAACGTTAAATTGGTGATGTAGTGATAATTGCACTAGCCTGCGCAGGAAGGACATGATGGGGAGCGACCTGGATCTACCTTTATTAATTAATGATGTCGGCTGTGGCCTGGTTGTCTGTGGTAAAGAGTACTGTCTGACCTGTCCACGTGTGGCCCCAGACTTGGGCCGCTGCCACGATGGGGTATAGCTCAAACAACGATGAAGATCGAGTGAAACCGGGAATCAGGCAGATTTCTGGGGGCCAGGGACTAGCAAACCAGTGATGGCCAAAAATTGCAGCAAAGCCTGTGGAGGCTGCGGCATCTGTGACTACCTGTGGCGAGTGAGGTGATACTGAGGGAATAAACATGGATATGCCGTTCCAGTTGGTGAGGAACTCATCCCACATGACTAAGTCTGCTATTGCTGATGGGTCTAGTCTAAGGACTTGGTCGCGGTCCTGCACTCGGGTGAGAAAGACTAAGAGCCGCGAGATAATTGACCGACCCTGAGGAATAATCCTCATAGCGAATGTGAGCATTCCTATCAAGGACTGCAGCTGTCTTTTAGTACACTGCTGTGACTGGGTAAACTCGTGGATGACTGACCTAACCCAGGCTAATTTGTCAGAAGGCAGGCTAGCCTGCATGGCCTGTGTATCCAGGATGATGCCTAGGAAGGTGATGGAGCGTGCCGGGCCTTCCACTTTGTGTTCAGCTATAGGCACATTGAGATTGTTGAAGACCACTCTTAGCTTGTCTAGATCTACCGGGGGTATGTCTGGCTGTTCGATAAGCAGAAAATCATCCAGATAATGGATAACCCTGTGACATTGGGCCTGGTGTGACAGAATCCAAGTGAGGGACTGGACGAAAACGTCAAACAGCCATGGGCTGCTTTTAGACCCAAAGGTCAGCTTGGTGGCAAAATAGTAGGAATCCCTCCATTTCATGCCGTGCCACCGCCAGAGGGATGGCTCAATAAGCAGGAGCTTGAACGCGTCTGCGATGTCCGCTTTGGATAGCCAGGCACCGGTGCCTATCTTAATGATGGCCTGGATGGCCAGATCGACTGATGCTTACTTGAGAGAAAACTCCTCGGAAGGGATCAGGGAATTTAGACTTGGGATATGTGAGAAATGAGGTGCAGACAAGTCGTAAACTAAGCGGAGTTTATTTGTGAACTTGCCCTTGACAAGCCCAATAGGGGTGACTCTCCAGATCTGAAAAGGTGACTGTGAGAAGGGGCCGATGATGAAGCCCTTATCTATCTCCATCTGTAGCAGGGCATCAATAGCCTGAGCATCGGTAGCCGCTGACTGCAGGTTCTTGCAATCGTGAATGGAGTGGGGTAAGGTGATGAGGCCGGTGTGGAATCCTGCCGTGAAGCCATGTAGTAGGAATACGGCCAGTGAAGGGGTAGGGTGTGTGGAGAGGTAAAACCCCAACCACATAACATTCACCCAGGATTTGTTAAGCTGCTTTAGGTGACAAGTGGTCTTTGGGTGTGCCTTGTGGCATGAAGTACAGATGTGCAGAAGGCGGCACTGGCTGAAGGAGCACGCACCTTGGTTAAAGTTGTTGCATATGGTCGCCCCCCCCCACTGAAAAGACTGGTCGTCCCAACTTGTCTACCTGCTGTTGTTGTGGCTGACCTGGTGGGCCCCGGCCGAAGCCGGAGGTGGAAGGGAAATTTGAGGGGCGTCTTGTAGCTGCCTCAGAGCACCAATTTGCTGTGTGGGTGGAAGATTGGCAAATTGCACAGAGTGGGGAACGAAGACCGGCAAAGTGGCGACAAAACAGTTCCGTATCTGTGACGCTCCAGTCCGTGTTGATCTGGAACTGGGCGAGTCTCGCTGCTGCTTTGGCTGAAAACGAGCGATGGTAGTCATAGAAAGCAAAACCCCCATATTTATAAGCAAGATCTAACACTGCATGGAGGTACAAGTCCAACTCCTCCCTCCTGCTGGGGGTGGCTGAACAAAGGACGTCTCTGTACATCCCGAAGGCCAGGGCAAACTCAGTGGCTGACAGCTTACGACCTAGCCTAGGGTCTTTTGACTTGACAACCACTGTGACGTCCCCCCAGGAGTATGATTTGTTGTCAGCTAAGTCATGGGCTGAGATGAGCAGGGATGCCAAATTTACGTTTTTTCCCTCCAATATATCCTTCCTGACGCTGGCCGGGACAAGATGAGCAGGGAGGATCATAGGTGTAGGGCCTGGTGTACCTGCAGAAGGAGAAGCGGTCATCGGGACCAAGACCGGGTCAGGGAGGGCCGTGGGTGGGCAAACTTCCAAAAGTGTGACTCTGGCCTGGACGTCCGAAACTGTTGCGGTTAAGGAGGTGACCAAAGAATGCAACTGGGAAATGGCTCCAGAAATGGATAGCAGGGATGCTGCTGGGTGCTGGGTCCAGATGCAGCTGGAGGTGGGAAGAGAAGCCTGAACAGCTCTGCCTTCCTGGCCATAGCAGGAAAGGGAATATCCCTGCGTCTCAGCTCAGAAATGAGCTTGGGGATGGTCCATCCTCTGAGGGACTGTACGCTGCCATGCTCTGAGCCCGTGGAGGGTGACAGAGGGGCTGGTGTGAAGTTCTCGCTGCCGGCCTGTGACATGGCTCTGGTTAGAAGACAAAAAAGGGGGCGGGGTGCTCATGTTTAAGAAGAGTCATAGCCATAGGATAGAGAGCGGAGTGGTAAAGAGAAAACTTGGAGAGGAGGAAAAAGGAAGAAGTACAGGAAAAGGAATGATAGGCGTAGACAGGAGGTGACAGTGTTCTGTTGTGCAGAACTTTGTAGAGTGAGATTTTAGAAAACTCAAAAGAGTGCGAGGCGACCGAGGTGGGCCAGGAGGTGACTGGCTAGATAACCGATAGCTCGGGTGCCTGTCTGTGGTGAACACAAACCTGAAGACCAGAAGCCCAGGGCGTACTGGGATGAAAAGTAGAAGTCTGGTACGGCCTACGTAGGAATGTTGCGGTCTGTAGAAGGTGACGTGTGCTCGGCCTGCTAACGCTTGCACTGCCAGCAAGCCTACTGTTAAGCGACCTTGTCTGCGAGGTGAAGGGTCGCCCTTTGAAAACAGAGTGTCATGTACAGACATATGTGACAGAACTAACGCCTGGAGAGCATACCCAATGATGTATGTGAAGTAACGGTATAGTGACAGGGTGCTGCAGAATGATGTGATAGAAAAACCCGTGAACTACGCACCTGACTGACACTCTAATAGCGAGGTCCTGGTTTAGGATCGAAACTCGGTCGACCGGGAACACCTGCAGTAGGGGTGACATAAGTGCAACACGATTTCTAACTCTCTTTTTTTTTTTTTATTTGTCCCCCTTGTATGCGACTGGCCCTGGTGAAGATGCAAAGATTTTTTTTTTTTTTTTTTTTACCTGGGAAATAACGTCCAACCTGGTACAGGATGGAACCTGAACTTGACTGACCTGAGGGAGAAAAGACAGACGGAAAATAATGAGTGGCTCGTATGAATACCACTGGAGACGAGTTAAGTGCCACAAAAATGAAGTGTGTCTGTGTAGGTGCCACTGAGTGTGCTTGCAGCGATTGCAAGGACTTTATGCTGAGATGCATGTTTGCAGTGATTGCAAATGGGTATGAGATGCGTGTTGCAGCTATTGCAAAAATAGGTAAATGCTGAGATGCGTGTTTTGCAGTGATTGCAAGGAGTTTATACTGAGATGCATGTTTTTGCAGCGATTGCAAAATGGGTAAATGCTGAGATGCGTGTTCTTGCGGTGATTGCAAGGAGTTTATACTGAGATGCATGTTGCAGCTATTGCAAATGGGTATATGCTGAGATGCGTGTTTTGCAGTGATTGCAAGGAGTTTATACTGAGATGCATGTTTTGCAGCGATTGCAAAAAAGGGGTAAATGCTGAGATGCGTGTTTTGCAGTGATTGCAAGGAGTTTATACTGAGATGCATGTTGCAGCAATTGCAAATAGGTATATGCTGAGATGCGTGTTTTTGCAGCGATTGCAAGGAGTTATGATCAGATGCGTAGCTTGCAGCGATTGCAAGAAAGGTCACCTACTGATAGGCGAAAAGAAAAAGGATAGCAGAAATTTGTATATGTAGGAAGGAACTGTGAAGTGCCATACGTAACGAATCGTAGATTTGTGATAGGGACTGTTCCGTATTGGTGTGTGGGATACTCGTGACGCGAACCGTTATCCCACTTGTGCGACTAGGTTCGGAGTGGACTGTGATGCATGTAGCTGCTGAGGTGATGTGAATCAGACAGAAAATAAATAAATAATGAATCGTAGGGTATGGCAAGAACCACTACAAATTGGTGTGCGGGATAAGACCGATGCGAACCGTTGTGCCGCCGAGGCGACTAGGCTTGAATCGGACTGTAATTCGTATGACATGAAAGGAATACGAAACAGTCAGTAGAAAATTACATAAACAATGAACCATTTGTGGGGTACTACAGGGACTAATAAGAATCAGTGTGCAGGATGCATACGATGCGAACCGTTGTGCCGACGATGCGACTAGGGTCGAATCGGATTGTATCAGGTATGCAATATGAATCGGTTTGTAAAGAGATGACTCCGGTACGACTCGGTTGTAAGATGTATGAAGTGAATCCGATACAAATCGGTTGTAGTGTGTATACCACCCCTTACTTCTAAAACTAAACACATACCAACCACCCAGCCCCCCAGGCTAATCAAGTGCAGACAAGGCCCCAGGTGGGTCCAATTAACACCTCAATCAGACACAGAACCCATGCAAACAATACATGCTGATCTCCAAATGGATGAGACGGCAACCCCATAGACAGTGAATCCTATGAGAAAATGAAGCCTGTATCGAGTGATATCGGAGAACAACCGACAATGGCTCAGAGGCTTGGATCTACGAACGAATCCTATGTTTGTGGATGGGATGACAAGCAAGGCAGAGGGAGCCTGTAATCTATGTTTGCAGGTATAGGAAACATATCGAATGGTAACATTGCATATGAACAAAAAGGTTTGAACCCTACCTGCAACAGCAAGCGAGACCCGCCGACAAAGACGCCGCAACCCACTTGTAATCTAACGCACAGATTTACAAACACAAGGTAAGCTGGGAAGAGTCAGCACAGTGACATGTAGTATCGTTCACTGAAACTGACAAAGAGGAAGGGGAAGTGGTCATATATATATATATAATTAAATGATTATTGGATGTTGATTGTACTAAAACTTTTTTTTTTGTAATTTATAGACATGTGCACATTGAAATATTTCGTTTTGGAGTTTTGTTTACCTCCAAAAAATAAATTTATTTAGTTACTCCCGAAATTCGTTTTTATTTATTTTGTTTCGTTAAAAAATGCATTCGTCCGAAAATCCGAAATAATTAAGGTTGAATCTGTCATTGAAGGCTTATGGTGTCTGTCGAATGTTCTAAGAAGATTCGGCGGAGCAGCTAAACTGTACAATCGTACATTTCCGGTCGAATGCTCCGCCTACAAGCTATAGTAGAATTCTAATGTTGTATGACACTAGTAATAATTATATTTATTAATTATTATTACTAGTCAACCAACATTAGAATTCTTCTATAGCCTATGACCATAAATGTCCACTCGCGGCGACTGCTTTGTCGAATCTTCATGTCAAATCTTTTCTCTCTATGTCAAATAATCTTAAACTAATAGAGTTAGGTTAGGCACATTCAACCTTTTTTGCTATTGTCTCTATAATGTCGAATCTTTTCTCTCTATGTCAAATCTTTTCTCTCTATGTAGAATAATCTTGGACTAATAGAGCTAAGGTTAGGCACATTCAACCACAGGTTCGATGGACACAGATCGCTATTGTCAGCCTCATGTCGAATCTCCTATCTATATCGAACTGTTGTCACAATGAAAACGAAAATAAAGCATTTGTTTATGTCGGATCTTTTGGTTTTCAGATTCTGCATGTTTGTTGTCGTTTGTTAAAAGGATAGCGAAAATACCAGAAATTCAGACGAAAACGCATGCGGATGAAAACGAATGCACATGTCTAGTAATTGATAGTTAAAATGAATAATTAAAAACTAAAAATTAAAGTAAGCGCCAGCGCGCGGCATGTGAGGAGGGAAAGCTCTGAGCTCCGTTCACAGACCTACGATCCTGTTGTAATCCTGGAGAAGAGGCACCCCAATTCTGTGCAGACTCTAAGGGGATGTGTGCAGGGACCCCTCGGGAACCTTCGGGGATGGTAAAATACGGCCCCCCCTGGCCCAAAACGGCAGGAGAAAGACTGGCGCGATATGCCTGGGGATCCCAAAATGGCACCGGCTCACAGGAGGAGGAGGAATGGCCGCCGCTACAGAGGACTGAGGAGAGCCTGCATCAGCCACCTTCCCCCCCGGTCAGGGTGAGTCCTAAACCCCAAAGAGGTGGAATGCTGAGAAGGGGGAGATCTTTAGACAGGCTGCAGGATATCAGGGGCAGACCAGCTGCGGAGGTGGAGAGGGAAGAGGAGCCATCCCTGACCCAGATTATGGATACAATACAGGGCTGCCAAACTAAACTAATCGATCATTTTGAGGGGCTCAAGATGGAGTTTTCCTTTCTAAAGCATGATATGCAGAAGCTGAGGGAGAAAGCACAAGTTACAGACCGCCGCATTGCTTCTCTAGAGGACATTGTCAGGCCCTTAGATACAGCTGCGCAGGTGACAAAAAAGGTTCTTTGTTTCTTGGGGAAGTGATGTTTGTATCTGCCTGGGATGATCTGCATTCGGTGAATTTAGTCATGAATACTGTGCTCTATATTTGTGGGAGGGGAAGTTTGGAGCCCTGCTGTCTTCTCCGTGACCTCTATTTTAGAAGGGGAATGACCCCCAGTCTTTTTTTATGTCTTCCACACTATGGAGGTAAAGCTTAACATTTTGGCCTGGAATGTTAGGGGCCTAAATGCTAAATTTAAACGATCGCTAGTTTTTGACAATATTAAAAAAGTACAAACCTCATTTAATATTGTTTCAAAAAACACATCTCCAGGGCTCCAGACTTCTTTCTCTTAAAAGGGCTCACATAGCTGGAGCTTATCGTGCCAGTTACTCCTCATATGCGAGGGGGTATCCACTTTAGTAAATAAAGCTCTCCTCATAACCATCCAGGCTGTACGCACTGACATTAAGGGGAGGTATGTTATTCTTGTGCTAAATGTGATGAATACATTATTGACAATTGTAAATGTTTATGTTCCTCCTCCCTTTTCGGTAGTTCATTTAGATGACATGATGCAAGCTACTTATGAGGTGGCAGAGGGGAAAATATTTCTATTGGGGGATTTTAATTCTGTGGCTGTACCAACTTTGAATTGGTTGGGGGGCAAAGCGATACTCCAACCCCCCTTGCAGGGTGGATGTCTACTCATGGACTTAGAGATGTCTGGCGGTACCATTATCCTGATGTGAGGGAGTATTCCTGCTATTCGGAATCGCACAAGACTCTTTCCAGAATAGACACTATCCTGTTGGAAGGGGAGGGAATCAGTATGGTCGACAATGTTTCCTATCTACCCAGAGCAATATCTGACCACTCTCCGATGTTATTGGAACTTAATTTAGGACCAAAACCGGGTATACGCCTCTGGAAGATGGAAGCGAGTTGGCTTCAGGAGGAGTATATAACTATTAAGTGCACAGAGGCCATTAAACAGTTTTGGGTAGAAAATGGTAATTTTGGGACTCCTCCTCTTCAGTGGGAGGCTTTTAAGGCCACATTAAGGGGAGTGTTCATAGCGGAGGTACATGAGTTTAAGAAGCAATTAGCTTCCACCATACAGAGTAAGGAAACTGAGGTGACCTTAGCGGAGGCAGAATATATTAGGGACCCCACTAGTGAGAGGTTGTTGACTTCACGCATGAGAACCAGGGAGTACAAGACGCTCCTTACGGAACGTACCACAAAACTTAGCCTGGCTCAATGCAGGCGTCTATTTGAATTTGGCGACAAGAATGGCAGGCTTCTGGCATACTTGGCACGACCGGAGTATGTGCCGGTATATATTAAGTCAATTTATGATAACTGCAGACTGGAAGTATGTGATTCAGCCAACATTTTGAAAACCTTTGTTCAATTTTATACTGAATTATACAAATCTTGTACTCCTCTGGGGACAGAGGATCTACTGACTTACATAAATGATATTGATCTCCCTAAGCTGACAATGGAAGATAGCAAAACACTGGAAACTGATATTACGGTTGAGGAGGTGGAGAAAGCAATTGCCTCCTTCCCGCCAAGGAAGTCCCCTGGTTTGGACGGTCTCCTGTCGGAGTGGTACTACACTTTCAGATATGGTTTAGCCCCTCGTTTACTAAAGGTGTTTGATGCGGCGAAATCGGACGGTAGGCTACCTCCGTCAATGCGGGAGGCCTTGGTTGTCCTGATCCCCAAAGGGGGAAAGGACCCCCGAGAATGTGACTCCTACCGGCCGATTTTGTTGATGAATGTTGACACAAAAATTCTGGCCAAAGTCCTTGCAAGTAGATTACAAACAGTCATCACGAAACTGGTTGACGCAGATCAAACAGGATTCATACAAGGTCGCTGTGCACAAATGAACATTAGAAGACTCTTTTTAAACCTCCAGGCGACTCACGACAACTCTGGGACTAGAATGGTGGCTTCTCTAGACACTAAAAAGGCCTTTGACTCCGTGGAGTGGTCTTATTTGTTTCACCTCTTGGAGTCATTTGGCTTTGGACCTATTTTTATTTCATGGGTACGGCTCCTGTATACGGATCCCTTGATTAGACTGAGGGTCAATGGCATTATCTCGGATCCTTTCCCAATATTCCGGGGCACTAGGCAGGGGTGTCCTCTTTCACCCCTCCTCTTTGCCCTGGCAATTGAGCCTTTGGCAGTTAAATTAAGATCTACCACGGCTTTAACTGGCCTGAGGATTGGGGAATTTGAGGAAAGAGTGTCACTGTATGCAGATGACATGCTGCTGTACTTACAAGACCCAGGACCCTCACTCTCTACAGCCTTTCAGTTAATTCGGGACTTCAGGGATTACTCTGGATTCCGTATCAACTGGAAGAAATCCTCTCTATTCCCTATTGATAAAGAAGTGGTTGTTCCATCAGACTGCCCTATCCCATTATCCACCTCTTTCAGGTAATTGGGGGTTGAGGTTCAGCTTCCCATCTCTAAATACCTGGAGAATAACCTGTCGCCCATTGTGGGAAATTTTCGGGAGAAGGTACAGAAGTGGAGGAACCTGCCGCTCAGTTTGTTGGGCAGGATAAAATTATTTAAAATGATTTTCCTCCCCAAATTTCTTTACATTCTCTCGAACTCCCCTGTTTTTGTGCCGTTACGAATATTTAAACATATTGACTTGATTGTTGTAGGGTTACTTTGGGGAGCCAAAGCTCCTAGCGTGTCCCTGGCAATATTAAAACTACCAGTTACAATGGGAGGGTTGGCACTTCCAGATCTACGCTCGTATTTTATGGCTTCCCAATTCGTTTTTTTGCACTGGCGACTTTTCCCACAGGAACCTAATGCCGCTACCTTGTTTGAGGCGGCATTGGCTACCTCTCAGGAAACCCTCCAGAATATACTGTATAGAAAGGGGATTCCGGGGAGGAAGATGGGAACAGTTCTGGCAATTCCTGGGAAAGTATTCCACCTGTGCTCCCAATGGCGAAAGGATACGTCACTGGCACTGTCCCCGAATAGTCCGCTATGGTACAATGGGTCACTGGGGGAATTTTTGAAATTACCGGATGGGCAAAAGACCTGGGCGCAATATGGTATTAAGTACCTGCATCAGATTTGTCAGGATGATCGACTGGCCACCTTTGATCAATTGAGGGCCCAGTTTAACTTACCCAAGATATGGCTGTTTCGGTATATGCAGTTGAAGCACGCAGCGAAGGTGCAGTTTGGAGGGTATACAATTTTGGTTCAGAATACATATTTGGAGAAGGCTTTGATAGATCCCGAACCATCTGGGCGAATCTCTAGATATTACGGAGCAGTGGGACCAGGGATAAAGATAATAACGACTAGGGCTAAGCAAAGATGGGTAGAGGCTGTCCCGGAGTTGTCGGAGGAGCAGTGGCAGGAGGTACTGGATACGTATGTGGTGACTGTTATTTCATCTACGGACAAAATGATTCAGTTTAGGTATCTTCATCAACAGTATTATACTCCTGTTAGACTATACAACATGCAAAGAAAAGAAACAGCTCTTTGTCATAAATGTAGAGAGAAGGAGGGCACTTTTATACATATGGTGTGGGAGTGCAAGAAGGTAAGGCCACTGTGGTCAGAGGTAACTGAATTTATTTCTGATAAATTCGCCTTACCTAACATTTGCTCACCCTTACGCTGTCTCCTAGGGGTCTTTGACCAGGAGGAGATGAATACATGTACCAAACTGTTTCTTAGGATCTTATACTTTGGGGTGCGGAAACTTATTGCCAGACGCTGGATTCATGAAGAACAGCTGACACTGGGAATGTGGATAAAAATAGGTAATGCGGATGTGCTGATGTACAGGATGACATATGAAGCTAGGGGAGCTCCCAAGAAATTTAGGAAGGTTTGGTTTAGATGGGTGGATTTGAAAAGCACGCTGGACGAGGAAGAGCCATTGAATGAGGGACAGTGAGGGCTGCTGTTTTTGTTTTCAATTCAATAAGGAAGGGAGGATAGGGGGAGTTGGCTTTTTTTCTCCTCTTACGGAGTTAGAGCATAGAATTTTCTAGATTAGTGCCTGGGACACCGAATGCGGACATCTCAGGGGGGAAATGGGTTTTGTTTTAATGTTATGGGAGGTTTTCCTCTTCTGTTTTTTTTTTTTTTTTTAGGGGGGGCTTCTCTCCCCCTTTTTTTGTTTTTCTTAAATAAAAAAAAAATGCACATATATATTGCAAAAGTAGAGCGGAAATGGAAATCTATGTGACACATGTAGAAAAGACAGATATATATATGTGTGATAACATTGTGATGGATATGCAATTTCTTTTTTTTTTTGTTGGATATTGTAATCCCAACTACTGTTATGTATGCTTATTCTGATATGTGCGCAATAAAAAATTCTTTAAAAAAAAAAAAAAAAAAAATTAAAGTAAGTAAGAAATAGGGGTCAAGCTGTGATGGTAGATTTGAGGTGTAGGTCTTCTTATAGTATGACCAATGTTTTTGGAACATGCGTTCCATGTTTTTGAATTTAGTATGGAAGTTGGTTGTAAATGGTTTCCTTGGGGGAGTGATGTTGTTATGTTTGTCTGTTGGGTTATGTTGTTGTTTATAGAACATAAAGGCTTTGTCAATGAGAGTGGGTGGGTAACCTTTAGCTAAGAATTTTTGTTTGAGAAGTTGACCATGTGTGACATAATCTTCATCTCTGGTACAATTGGGGTTGAGGCGGCAATATTGGCTTTTGGGTATGTTTTTGATCCAGCGTGGGTGATGGCAGCTTTTGTAATATAGATAAGAATTACCCACAGTAGATTTAGTGTCATTTTGTGAATGAATGGTCCCATTGTTATGGCTAAGTGTAAGATCAAGGAAGGCTAGTGTGTTCCCAACACAGACCGAGGTGGACAACAGACCCATGTCATTGGCATTACAGTGGGTTACAAATTGCTGGACTGAGGATTTTGGACCATTCCAAATAATAATGACATCATCAATGTAGCGGCCATAGAAGATCAGGTGTGAGGTGAAGGGATTATTGTTCCAAATGTATCTGTTCTCCCACAGACCCATGGTCAGATTGGCATAGCTTGGGGCAAAGTTTGCTCCCATCGCTATGCCGTGGGTCTGTAGGTAGAAATCACCATCAAATTTGAAGTAGTTATGGGTTAGAAAAAGTTGGTAGCTTCTAGTATAAGTTGGGCTTGACTGGTATTTAACATGGGATTATCACTGAGAAATTGTAATACGGCTCTTAAACCTACCTCATGGGGTATGGAGGTATAAAACAAAGCTACATCTAAAGAGAGCCATAAGTAAGTTCATGGTTCTCATGAGTAATTTTGGAGGGTATGTAATAGATGTATACTATAATTGATGTAGGATGGCAGCTGTTGTGCTAGTGGCTGTAAAAAAAAGATATAATATATATGGAGAGATAACTGGTAATGTAAGTGGAGAAGTCCGCGCTTAGGACAGTGTGAGAGCTGCTGCCTATTCCTAATTGGTACCCCAAGAAGGTCCAATATAAGAGTAAATTTTCCCTTATTACCTTAGATAACTGGTAATACTCCCCATGGCGGCCACGATAGGTCTACCGGGTGGATGTGTGGGATCTGTGAAATTTGGGCAAGTGGTAAAAATACGATTAATGGTAGAATTGGTGTTTCAGGAAGGATATACCAATTGGATATCCTTGCCCCAGGAGGATTAAATGAGGAGTTAGAAATCAATCCCTTACTTTGATTTTTAGTTATTAATTATAAATTTTAACTATCAATTACAAAAAAATGTTTTAGTACAATCAACACCCAATAATTATTTAATAATTGATATATATTTTTTATTATATCTATTTTTTATTTTAGCTATTTGAGGATTTGAGAGACATGTACATTAATATATATCAGTTTAGATATTCTTTCTAATTTTCCCTTGGTTTGTTGGCTAACTTTTGTTATCATTATTCATTTTAGGTTATCGACCCTTACGGTCCTATTCCCCTCCTAGACACTCTTCAGTAGTAAGCTCTTCAGGGGGGCCTGGCCATCTGGAGCTGAAGATAGACGCATAATAACTTTGCTCGTCAGCCAGGAGTGATAGCAGGAAAGACACAGGCCCGACTAGACTCGCAATCCACAGCCACCCTCACTCCAGAGATCACAAGGAACACTAACATCATGTCCAGAAAGAGGATGAACAAGCACAAGCCTCAAAAGCTGACTCTTCTCATTCAAGCCAGCAGAGAAGGTTAGATTCACACAAGATGGCGCCGGCCCGGCCTCACTGCGAGATGCCTATACAGACCTGCCGGACAAGATTCCAGGGGAATTACACATCACCCTCTCAACCCATGGAGAGTGATCCCCTAACAAACAGCCCAGCAAAGGCAAAAATGAGGATGGATGCGCCATCGCAACGGCCGCTCCACCTGCAATTCGAGGCCCAGGCTTTTAATCCCCTTCCCTCCAAACAGGCCCTGCACTCCTCTATGGTGTCCTTCCCCACCTGTCATGGACACCTCACTTAAGGACATGCCACTGTCTCTGCAGTCCTCCCTTATGACGGATCTCTCATCCCTGTTCACTAAAATCTCCTCAGACATGCACACAATGGATAACAGAGTTACCTGTATTGAGCGGGGAATGACTGACCACCACAGTGAATGAAATCATAGATATTTATGATGTGAAAGAGGAACAAGCATGGATGCGGGCCAAGCTGGCTGATTCGAAGACAGATCCCGCAGGAAGAATGTTAAACTGCGAGGGATTCCAGAATCCATTATGCCAGCGGATCTGCCTAAATATGTAAAAGAACTCCTGCACATCATCATTCCTGATGTGTCCCCACGGGACACGATAATAGATCGAATCCACAGGATTGCTAAGCCATCCCATCTGGCAGCCTCAGTGCCTGCCCAGAGATGTTCTCATGGGAGTACACTTCTTTCATGTTAAAGAAAGGCTCCTGACAGGGATTACAGCCAAAACACCTCTACCTGCTCCCTATACGGGCATCCAATTCTTCCCTGACCTCTCTAAATATACACTGCAACTAAGACGACACCTGAATCCAGTTACTTAAGGTCTTCAAAACCACAAAATACAATACAATTGGAGATACCCGGCAACACTACTAAATCACCAAAAATGGGAAATCCCACACTATCAGTGATCTCAACAAAGGGATGCACCTTCTCCACACATGGGGAATCTTACTGGAACCCCTCAAATCTCCTCCACCACACCCCGGCTCATCTGTCCCTCAGGGCAGCCTGGATCAAAACCTCAGGTTAAGCATGGCTTGCCCTCATTGCCAAGATGGGCTAAAATACACCAACAATGCTCCCCCAGGCTCTGACGGAGTTCATCCTCCACATCTCTCACCTCCTTTTTGTTTCTGACTGTTTTACCCCCAAGGGAGGTTACAGCTAAGTTTAGCTCCACCTCTAGGAACCACTTAGTGTTCATTCAGTGTTTTCTTAACTAATGGATCCGTTAACCAAGTTTTCATTTTGATTGTTTCCGTGACTAACTTATTGCTCTATCCGCAGCTCTAGCATCCAGCCTGCAGTCTGGTCCCCGTACCACGAGTCACCCCATATCTCGCCGCACCAAACAAATCCTCCAGCCTACACTCCAGTAGCCAACTGTAAGTGTTCCCTCTTCCTCACTACTAGCCCTACACCAAGAAGATGACGCTCACTATCCTTTTTCTGAATGTTAACGGATTAAACCACCCAGCCAAATGGCACTCACTTTGGAAAACCTCTTCAAAGGAACATTCTCTTTGTTCAGGAGACCCACCTACTGCCAGTGAACTCATCTCTTTGCAGGAACCCCCAGTTCCCCCATATCTACAATGCTTCACACTCCACCAAATCGAAAGGGGTCATAAGAGCAATTAGAGACACTGTGGACTTCCACCCATTGAAAGTGTTACTAGATCCAGAAGGCCGCTATATAATCCTGGTTTGCACCATCAAACAAGTGATGTATACACTTATTAATTTTTATGTCCCAAACTCCCACCAAATGCAGTTTCTCCACAAAGTGCTCCACCTAGCCAAACCCATATAGAAGGGACACCTTGTGATATGTGGAGACTTCAACTTAGTCCCAGATGTCCTTATGGACACTACGTCTGCAGCAAAATGAGAATCCCCACTGAAGAAGTTTCTCTCCTCACACAATATGTTTGACGCCTGGAGGTGTCACCATGATTCTGAGAAAGACTTTACCTTTTTCTCCCCCCAGCACAATTTATATTCGAGAATAGATCTGTTTTTAACAGACAAATGGTTATTGCAAAAATTGTGTGCGTCTGAAATCCACACCATGACATGGTCAGACCATGCACCAATTTCTATAACTATGGAAGATTCCAAGTTCATCATAACACATATCTCTGGCGTGCTAACAACTTCATACTACAAAATGCTGACTATGCACCAGAGATATCTGACCAAATTTAAACCTTCTTCTCACTCAACACTGGATCAGTGGCAGTGGCGGCTGGTGAAGTTTTAGGATGGGGGGGCGCTGGACCCTGCCCTTCCTTTTTGACCCCTCCCACTTGGTGAAAATGGGCGTGGTTTCAGCGAAGTAGTGGGCGTGGCTCTAAGGTGGTGTAGTTAGCGTCTGAGATGAACGAGGGATGGAGGGAGTGGGAGAGAGGAATGAAGGGACAGCAGCCCCAGATCCTACACAACAATAGAAATGTGTATTCTAGAAAGTTTAACAATCAGCAGATAAAGATACTCCAAACACCTGGTGTTAGCACTTCAATCATCCCGGAACCATGGTTGTTATGGTGTCAGGATGATTGAAGCGCATTATTACTATTATTACATTATAATATAAAAATGAAATCATTCAACTCACCAAAATGCAGATTCAGTGGGAGACCCGAGTGTGTCGCCTGCCACCAGATGCCATCAGGTGTCCCCAGCGGAGTCGCTCCTTACATGCAGCCTGTGTCACACAAAAAGCAACCAGCTGTGTGTAGAACATCTTATGTAGGACATGCCATGAATTACATGTTGTACATAGCATGTTCTTCTACACATAACATGACATACACATAACATGCCCTCCACATGACATACACATAACATGTCCTCCACATGACATACACATAACATGTCCTCCACATGACATACACATAACATGTCCTGCACATGACATACACATAACATGTCCTGCACATGACATACACATAACATGTCCTGCACATGACATACACATAACATGTCCTGCACATGACATACACATAACATGTCCTCCACATAACATGACATACACATAACATGTCCTCCACATGTCCTCCACATAACATAACATACACATAACATGTCCTCCACATACACATAACATGTCCTCCACATGACATGTCCTCCACATGACATACACATGACATGTCCTCCACATGACATACACATGACAAACACATGACATGTCCTCCACATGACATACACATGACATACACATGACATGTCCTCCACATGACATGTCCTCCACATGACATACACATGACATGTCCTCCACATGACATGTCCTCCACATGACATACACATGACATGTCCTCCACATGACATACACATGACATGCCCTACACATGACATACACATGACATGTCCTCCACATACACATAGCATGACATACACATAGCATGACATACACATGACATGTCCTGCACATGACATACACATGACATGTCCTGCACATGACATACACATGACATGTCCTGCACATGACATACACATGACATGTCCTGCACATGACATACACATGACATGTCCTCCACATGACATACACATGACATACACATGACATGTCCTCCACATGACATGTCCTCCACATGACATACACATGACATGTCCTCCACATGACATGTCCTCCACATGACATACACATGACATATCCTCCACATATCCTCCACATGACATACACATGACATATACATGACATACACATAACATGTCCTCCACATGACATACACATAACATGTCCTGCACATGACATACACATAACATGTCCTCCACATAACATGTCCTCCACATAACATGACATACACATAACATGTCCTCCACATGACATACACATAACATGTCCTCCACATGACATACACATAACATGTCCTCCACATGACATACACATAACATGTCCTCCACATAACATGTCCTCCACATAACATGACATACACATAACATGTCCTCCACATGACTTACACATAACATGTCCTCCACATGACATACACATGACATACACATAAAGCAGCCCAAACATATGTGTAGTCATGTGTAGGACATCATACTGCAGACACCCACTCCTGGCCAGAGACAACACCTCGGATTGTAAGCACTTGTTGCTGTCATTATGGGATGGGATGGATTCTCACTAGGTGATCAGTCACTAAATTGAGGCTTTAATTTGAGTGGGGTGGGTGGGGGAGGGAAGGAGGTCATTAGAGCAGCTGAAAAAAACTTCTTACCTTCCCCGGCCGGCCATCCTCATCATTCTCTGTGTCCTCTCCTCTGTCATGCTGTTGGTGTGGATGGAGGGATCACCAGCCAGATTCCAGTGTCTGGAGAGTCAATCTGCAGTCCTCATACTTCCTGTTTCCTCTGTCTCTTGGGCGCAATGAGACAGAGAAAACAGGAAGTGACATCAAACAGAGATGTCAATCAAACCGCCCGGCCGTAGTACAAGCGCCAGGCGGATGCTAATTGGGAAGCGCCCCAAGGCGGGCTAAACGTCCGCAAATGCAGCGCCACGTCTGCAATCTCGTGATTGCACAGAAGTGGCGCTTCCCATAAGTGCACTGTGTCCGGCGTTGCACTGTATTCGGCGTCCGAACACAGTGCACTTAAGGACTTTTTCTTTGTCATTTTTTTATATTTAAAGGGCCAGTATTAAATTTTTTTTTTTTTAAACTTTTTTTTTTTTTTTTTGACTGCCTGGAGGGGGGGCGGCGCCCAGGCGCCCCTATGGACGGGCCACTGATCAGTGGCTGACCCCAACGTGGTGTGAAGTGCACACAAACCATTTATGCGTGGTATATTGATGAAACTACAGTATCTCACAAAAGTGAGTACACCCCTCACATTTTTGTAAATATTTTATTATATCTTTTCATGTGACAACACTGAAGAAATGACACTTTGCTACAATGTAAAGTAATGAGTGTACAGCTTGTATAACAATGTACATTTGCTGTCCCCTCAAAATAACTCAACACACAGCCATTAATGTCTACACCGCTGGCAACAAAAGTGAGTACACCCCTAAGTGAAAATGTCAAAATTGGGCCCAAAGTATCAATATTTTGTGTGACCACCATTATTTTCCAGCACTGCCTTAACCCTCTTGGGCTTGGAGTTCACCAGAGCTTCACAGGCTGCCACTGGAGTCCTCTTCCACTCCTCCATGATGACATCACGGAGCTGGTGAATGTTAGAGACCTTACGCTCCTCCACCTTCCGTTTGAGGATGCCCCACAAATGCTCAATAGGCTTTAGGTCTGGAAACATGATTGACCAGTCCATCACCCTTCCCCTCAGGTTCTTTAGCAAGGCAGTGGTAGTCTTGAAGGTGTTTTTGGGGTCATTATCATGTTGGAAAACTGCCCTGCAGCCCAGTCTCTGAAGGGAGGGGATCATGCTCTGCTTCAGTATGTCACAGTACATGTTGGCATTCATGGTTCCCTCAATGAACTGTAGCTCCCCAGTGCCGGCAGCACTCATGCAGCCCCAGACCATAACACTCCCACCACCGTGCTTGACTGTAGGCAAGACACACTTGTCTTTATACTAGTTACCTGGTTGCCGCCACACACGCTTGACATCATCTGAACCAAATAAGTTTATCTTGGTCTCATCAAACCACAGGACGTGGTTCCAGTAATCCATGTCCTTAGCCTGATTGTCTTCAGCAAACTCTTTGCAGGCTTTCTTGTTCATCATCTTTAGAAGAGGCTTCCTTCTGGAACAACAGTCATGCAGACCAATTTATTGCAGTGTGCGGCGTATGGTCTGAGCACTGACAGGCTGATCACCCACCCCTTTAACCTCTGCAGCAATGCTGGCAGCACTCATACGTCTATTTCCCAAAGGCAACCTCTGGATATGACGCCGAGCACGTGAACTCAACTTCTTTGGTCGACCATGACGAGGCCTGTTCTGAGTGGAACCTGTCCTGTTAAACCACTGAATGGTCTTGGCTACCATGCTGCAGCTCAGTTTCAGGGTCTTGGCAATCTTCTTATAGCCTAGGCCATCTTTATGTAGAGCAACAATTCTTTTTTTTCAGATCTTCAGAGAGTCTTTTGCAATAAGGTGCCATGTTGAACTTCCAGGGACCAGTATGAGTGAGAAAGATAACACCAAAATTAACACACTTGCTCCCCATTCACACCTGAGACCTTGTAACACTAACGAATCACATGACACCAAGGAGGGAAAATGAGCCCAATTTGGACATTTTCAATTAGGGGTGTACTCACTTTTGTTGCCAGCGGTTTAGACATTAATGGCTGTGTGTTAAGTTATTTTAAGGGGACAGCGAATTTACACTGTTATACAAGCTGTACACTCATTACTTTACATTGTAGCAATAGGTAATTTCTTGTTGTCACGTGAAAAGATATAATAAAATACTTATAAAAATGTGAGGGGTGTACTCACTTTTGTGAGATACTGTAAGTTCTCGCCATAAAAAGAAGAGGACGCAGCGCCTTGACACTATCACATCACATATAGCATCATTAGAACTATTACACAAGCCAATCCCCAGCCCTCGCAGGCTGCCCAACTTTCTTCCCTAAGACAGGAACTCAGATCTTTACTCCTTCACTACTTTGACCTCCTTCAATGTAAGTTGAAAGCTACTGCCTATTCCACCTCCAACTAAGCAGGGAAAAGGTTAGCCAAATGCATCAAAGGCAGAAGATCCAAGACTAAAATACACTAACTGTACCACCCTCACACAAAAGCCCTACTGACGAACCTTCAAGACATTGCAAACGCTTTCAGTGACTACTATGGCGACCTCTACAACCTAAAAAAAGACCCTAATGCCACGTACACATGGACGGACTTTTCAGCATCAAGAGTCTGACGGTCTTTCCGACAGATTTTCGACTGACTTTTGACGGACTTCCAATGGACTTTCTAACGAACGGACTTGTCCACACACGATCACACCAAAGTCCGACCGCCTAGTACACGGTGACGTACACCAGGTCCGACAAGACTATAAAAAGGCAGTGTAATAGCTTGTGCGCCACCCGTTGGGCCCCTTCTGCTAAGTTTGTTTTTATCTCGTGTTAGTAGAAGTTTGGTGAGTGATGATTCATGCTTTTTCAGACTTGTGTTTTTCAGATCGTTTAACTGTTGTTCAAATAGGAAAAAGTTGGTGGTTTACATCAACTAGGAAGCGATCCATCTGACTAATTGTACGCCTTAATATAGCAAAAGAAACAACAATATTATAATATTGTGACTAAATATAGTCCATGAAGTCTGTGAGTAAGCACTTGAAGGCAGCTTCCGTGGAGTATTAGAAGCAAAACTCTGTGTGATGGAGGAGAAAGCACAATAAAGCACCACTCTAAGTGCAGTTTAAGATATAATTTATTTAGACACAGGATGTATGGTACTCACAAAGATATGTGACAGGTAAGCATTTCACCAAAGTGAGCCGTCCAGGGGGAATCCATAGGGGAGTTCAACGGGATGTCCAGCCGTGAGTCCGTCAGAGGCAAAGACGTGGGAACCGTGGAGCGAGTTGCACCGGTGGATACCGGCGATTCCTGGTCCTCAGAAGCCTGGAATGCCGGTCGATGACTCACTTCCGGTCAGACGAGTTGGTCAGTAGCAGGCGACGCGTTTGTGGAGCATGCGCTCCTTCTTCAGGCCTGACGGGGGCCATTATGGTTGAGGGCTTTGAAGGTTTCTCTGCTGAGGCTCTTGGGTCCTAGAGACCATGGTGTTATAGCAGGACGGAGCTCAGAGTGAAGTGTGTTTGGTGAAAGGACAGGGGAACATTAAAAACATCGCTAAAAAACAGGATCTGGTGATATAAAGCATTTATATGTATGTGTATATAAGAGAGGGAAAAAAGGATAATTGAAATCAGTTGTAACATGAGCATGTAGCCGACTGCAGGCAGCCATGAATATTGCTGTGGGACTACAAATACTGGGGCAGTATGTATGGGTGGAAGGGGGTGTTAGAAGAAAGGTAGAGCTGAAGTGGGTTTAATGGTACAATAAATGGAAATGTATGTATTTATTATAAAAAATAACTATAAAAATAGAAATATGGTTTTAGTTCTGAAAATTAAAAGATAAAAAATAATTAATAATGAAAGGTTATTAAATTGTTGAATTAAATAGAGAAAAGGGGGAATGGTATGAAGAAGTATTAAAAGAGTGATGTACAAGGGGGTTGCAAGCCAAGGATGGTACACAGAATGCGCTATTGGACGACCATTGGGGGGGAAGGGGGGAAGATAGTGGAAGAGCAAAAATACATTATATTAAGAAGCATGGAATGAGGATGGGAATGGGAAATGCAAATAAAAATTAAAAAATACGAAATATATATGTGAAAAATAAAATAAAAAATAAAAAATTATAAATGACAAAAATAAAAAATAAAGATGAAAAATGAAAAATAAAAAATAAACAATAAATGAAAAAAAAAAAAAAAAAAAAAAAAATATATATATATATATATATATATATATATATATATATATATATGTATATATAATATAAGAAAATATATATAGAATAAAAATGTGTAAGTGAAGGTAAAGATACAAACGGATATCGGAGTAACGGTGGTTATACTACCAATTATGTCTCAGTATATGGATGTCTGTACAATGAGTAGGAGTATGGTGGCTAAAAATGGACCACATCTACTGTAAATTACTATGTATATTTGGGGGGAACCTTAAGGGTCCAAAGTGGTACATATGGGCTGATAAAAGAAGAAAGGCAGGGAGGAACCCTGTCTAAAGAAATTATGAAGATGGATTGGATGAGTTGTAAAGGGGGGAAAGAGGCGGGAGGTGCTGGATGGGTGGGGTTGGGTGGTGGTGGTGTTATAGGAGGGAGGAAAGAGGGGGGAAGGGAAAAGGAAGGGGGGAACAGAAAAGGTGAATGAGCGTGAAGCTGATCACAACAAATGATTGATCTCTATTTCTTCATTGAGTCCTCCGGGCCCGAGGGAGTCCAAAGTGTATATCCAGTACGTTTCCCTCTGGCAGAGACGTCTGAAGCGCTCAGCCAGCAGGAACATACCTATGACCCACATACGGAGGCCTGCAGAGGAAGATCCATGGTGTTTTAGAAAATGAAGGGGCACACTGTGTTTATCATCGCCTCCTTCCATAAAATGGCGGTGTTCACCAAACCTCTTCCTCAATGTGTGTATAGTCCTGCCGACATAAAGCAGGCCACATGGGCAAACCATACAGTAGATGACAAACTCCGTGGAACAGTTGAAAAATTGGGAAATTTGAGGTTTTCCCTTTGGTACTGAACTCCTTTTGGCCATGATTCACATGCTTACAGGTCAGGCACAGTGCCTTATGGCACTGGTACATGCCGACCAGTGGGATAAGGCAAAAGGCCCGTGTAGAAGACAGGGGCTGGGGCTGGTATTTACTAGGAGCTATGAGATTTGTATTGTTCCTTGCTCTTCTGTAGGAAAAAGTTTCCATGGTACAGTTCCTGCGGAGGCGACAGAATTGACTCTTGGGAATGTTGTTGATCCACCTTGGGGGGTGGCAGCTTTTGTGGTGTAGAAATGAGTTGCCAGCCATTGGATTGGTGTAATTTTTAGAAAGGATTTTGCCTTCATGGTGATATAGTGTCAAATCCAGAAATTATGGTGTTTGGGAATCATGTTCAAAAGTGAAAGAAAGACTGTATGTGTTGTTGTTGCAATGTTGTAGAAACTCGAGAAACAGGGACTCTGGGCCATCCCAGATGAAAATTATATCATCAATACATCTCCCATAAAATACAATATGGGAGATATAGGGGTTGTTAGGCCAGATTTGATTGGCTTCCCAGAGTCCCATGGGGAGGTTGGCATAGCTGGGGGCAAAATTTGCCCCCATAGTTGTGCCCATCACCTGTAGATAAAAATCCCCATCAAATTCAAAATAATTATGGGTCAGGCAGAATTCTGTGGCCTCTAAAATGAATTCTGCCTGTTTGGGATTAAGCAAGGGATCGGAAGAGAGAAAAGTGGCCATGGCTCTGAGGCCTATGGAATGGGGTATTGAAGTGTATAGTGAGTTTACATCAAGCGATGCCCACATATAACATTGGTTCCCAGGTGTAGTGAGCAATAGTTCTACAAGATGAAATCCGTTGTGAATGAAAGATGGGAGGTTTTGCGCTAGGGGTTGTAGGAAAGTATCAATGTATTGGGAAATGGGGCTGGTAATACTGTCCATGGCTGCAACCGTGGGCCTGCCAGGTGAATTTTAAATATTTTTATGAATTTTGGGGGATGTGGTAAAAGTATGGTGTTGAGTAGAAGTCTTTAATGAAGAAAGAATATTCTTCTTTGTTAATTATTTCATTTTCTTTGGCTTATCAGTGTGGTCAATTCGGCAGTGAAGCCTGGTAGGGGATCACAATGGAGTTTTTTGTAGGTGGCAGTGTCAGATAGGAGGAGGTGCGCTTCCATCCGGTAGTCATTTTTATCTTGAACCACTATCCCACCGCCCTTGTCGGCTGTTTTGATGACCAGATGATTATGTGTTAGTGCAGTGAGTGCTGATTTTTCTTGAGAGGTAAGGTTGGGATGGTTGGATCAACTGCTATGTGTTAGTTGGCATAAATTATGTATTCCTGAATATACAACTTGGTAAAAGGTTTGAAGATATGGTCCTTTGGCATGTAATGGATTGAATATTGATTTAGGCTTGAATTTGGTGTGTTGGATCGGAGGGGATGTATAGGGATGTTGTGTGAGGAGTGCCAGATCCTTATTCCTCATCGTCCTCAGTATCGATACTGTTGTATAATTCCTCAAATACATGGAGGTTCGCAGGGTTGGGCATTTCTGTACTAGTAGTGGCAACATGGGCAGGCGAAAGAGAACATACTGTATCTTTGAGTGATTTTATATGGTAGTAGCGTTTTAAGGTGACATTACGTATGAAACTGTGCAGGTCCTTAAATAATGTAAATGAATTGGGTAAGGAGGATGGTACGTAATTGAGGCCTCATTGTAGTATGGAGATTTCTGAAAGGGATAAATCATAAGATGAAAGGTTGAAAATTTTTACAGTTTGTAGAACTTGTCCTTGTGACTTATGCCTGTGTCTTCCCCATCTTCTAACTTTTGTTTTCCAGTCAGGTGATTGCGAGGTTGCGAGGGGGATTGGTTTAAAAAATCCAACAGATCTGAGGGGGGGGACATTAAGGGTTGAGGTATGGACCATGTTGGTGTGGTCTTTGAGCGGGGGTAGTACTGACACAGGAGGCCTGCTACTGACCAACTCGTCCGACCGGAAGTGAGTCATCGACCGGCATCCCGGGCTTCTGAGGACCGGGAATCGCCTGTATCCACTGGCACAACCCACTCCACATTTCCCACGTCTTTGCCTCTGACGGACTAACAGCTGGACATCCCGTTGGACTCCCCTATGGATTCCCCCTGGATGGCTCACTTTGGTGAAATGCTTACCTGTCACATATCTTTGTGAGTACCATACATCCTGTGTCTAAATAAATTGTATCTTATACTGCACTTAGAGTGGCGCTTCTTTGTGCTTTCTCCTCTTTAACTGTTGTTCAGTTTGTGCTTGTGAGGTTTGTATCTGCTTTTCAGTGCTTGTAGTCAGTTCGCATTGATTTATCAGTGTGTTATTGTCCGCTTGATGCTGATTTTCAGCTCACTCTTCACAGGCCTTGCTGTTCTTCAGTGCGTTGTTAAGTGCGTTCTGACCAGCCGACCGTTTTGAAGCCACATTGCGTGTACGTACTCGTCGTAGAGCTCGTGCATTGTATGTGCTCAGTGCTGTAGTTCATTCTTCAGCCCAAGCCCAGTCCATGAACAGGGCGGGGGAGCAGGGAGTTCATGGACGAAGAATTGGTTGCTCCATCGTGACCAATTCTCTCGCATGTCTTTGCTCTGTGAGATTTGTGAGAATAATCCTAAAGATTTCAGGAACTTTCTCAGGATGACGGATCCCATCTTTCACCGTGTTGGCTTTGCTGACCTTTTATATCAGCAGGCAGGATACCTGCATGAGGCAACCCATCACTCCGGAGCAGAGGCTAGTCACCACGTTGCGGTACTTGCGGATGGGGAGAAGCCTGCAGGACCTTAAGTTCTCGACAGGCATCTCCCCCAGGCTCTGGGGATCATTATTCCAGAGACCTGTTCTGCCATCATCCAGGTCAAGCAGAAGGACTATATTAAGGTAAGATTTTTATCCTTTAACATCACATTTTATTGTATTTAATGTTTGCTAATGTAATGTATTTCTTTACTCAAACACTAATTACCATGATTGCAATATGCTGTGAATGTCCCCTTTGTCCTCATGCATGCTGTAATTTTTTAATGCTCTTTTTTGTCCTGCATGCATATTTTTCTTCACTAACCTCCCCAGCATGCTATGCTGGGCCCATATCCACCTAGTCTAGTCACTTAAAAATGTATTTTGTCATCATTTGTCATTGTAGTGCTTAACCCTAAAATTTATCCAAATGGTCTGTGTGTCCTTAAATTGCTTTATAATCCCCCCCCTAAAATTTATCCAAATGGTCTGTGTGTCCTTAAATTGCTTGATAATCCCCCCTAAAATTTATCCAAATGGTCTGTGTGTCCTTAAATTGCTTTATAATCCCCCCTAAAATGTATCCAAATGGTCTGTGTGTCCTTAAATTGCTTTATAATCCCCCTAAAATTTATCCAAATGGTCTGTGTGTCCTTAACCACTTGACGACCGCCTCACGACTATATACGTCAGCAGAATGGCACGGGCAGGCAGAATCTCGGACCTCCGCCAGTGCCCGAGGCAACCGGCATTTGTTCCAGGGCGATCAGAGGTGAGGGGGAGGCCATCCATTCGTGGCCACCCCCTCGCAATCTCTCCCGGCGAATGAAATCCTTCCTCTGCCTCTGTAATGTAAACAGAGGCAGAGGAAGTGATGTCATCTCTCCTCGTGTAGGTCTTTTCGTTCTGGCGCCGAGGAGAGAAGACATCAATGTGAGTTGCACCAACACTACACTACCAGTAGAACACACTAGGCACACTTTTCACCCCCCATCACCCCCGATCACCCCCCTGTACCCCCTGTCACAGTGACACCAATAGTAGTTTTTTTTTTTTGCATTGGTGTCAGTTTGTGACAGTTATAAGTGTTAGGGTAGTTAGGGTTAGCCCCCTTTAGGTCTAGGGTACCCCCCTTTAGGTCTAGGGTATCCCCCTAACCCCCCCTAATAAAGGTTAACCCCTTGGTCACCCCCCATCGCCAGTGTCACTAAGCAATCATTTTTCTGATCGCTGTATTAGTGACACAGGTGACGCTAGTTAGGGAGGTAAGTATATAGGTTCGCCATCAGCGTTTTATAGCGACAGGGACCCCCATATACTACCTATTAAAGGTTTTAACCCCCTGATTGCCCCCTAGTTAACCCTTTCACCAGTGATCACTGTATAACTGTTACGGGTGACACTGGTTAGTTAGTTTGTTTTTTATAGTTTATTATAGTTTCAGGGCACTCGCCGTTTATTTCTTAATAAAGGTTTAACCCCCTAATTGCCAAGCGGTGATATAAGTTACGTTTCTAGGGTCAGATAAGGTCTGCGTCGCCCCAGGCAGTGTCAGGTTAGCACCAGTACCGCTAACACCTACGCACGCAGCATACACCTCCCTTAGTGCTATAGTATCTGAACGGATCAATATCTGATCTGATCAGATCTATACTAGCGTCCCCAGCAGTTTAGGGTTCCCATAAACACAGTGTTAGCGGGATCAGCCCAGATACCTGCTAGCACCTGCGTTTTGCCCCTCGGCCCAGCCCTGCCCAGCCCACCCAAGTGCAGTATCGATCGATCACTGACACTTACAAAACACTAAGCACACATAACTACAGCGTTCGTAGAGTCAGGCCTGATCCCTGCGATCGCTAACAGTTTTTTGGTAGCGTTTTGAATCAGTCGCTAACAGTCAGGAGCTTTTTTGCCTGTGAGTCTCACTAGTGTACCCCTAAATTTAGAGCCCAAAATGGCAAATCGAAGGTACACTAGTGAAGTGGCCTACACGTTCCTGAGCATGACAGATAGTGAAGAGGAAGTCACTCATCTTTCAGATTCAGGATCGGAATACGATCCTGTAGAGGACAGCGGCTCCATGACAGATAGCTCTGACGACGGAGTTGTGGTCCTTGTCACGGTCAGGCGTACCAGACCCCAAACTTCTTCTTCTGTCCTTGATGTGCAAGAACCGCAGGTCCCTCGTATGGAGCAGAGAAGTACTAGCGCCGCTATTCCTTCTGGTGAACTGGCAAGCACCAGCGGCCAAGTAAACCCTGGTCGTACATCCAGCACTGCAGTATCACGTGGTGACGTGGCGAGTCCCATAAGTGCAGTTCAAGCTGGCAAGGTGGCAAGCACTAGTAGTGTCCCGCTGCCCCATTCACTGGCCAACCCGGAATTCAGGTGGAAACAGTTGATTTTACGCCACTGGATTTTTATTCACTGTTTTTCACCGAAGATCTCTATAGATCTATTGTGGACCAAAGCAATTTATACGCTGGTCAACACATCGCCACTATTCCCCAGTCCTCCCTTGCCAGAGATCGGAGACCAATTACGGTCTCCGAATTTAAGATCTTTCTGGGCCTTTCCCTCAACATGGGCATAAATAAAAAGAGTGAGTTGCGGTCATATTGGTCCACTGACCCAATTTACCACATGCCCGTGTTCTCTGCCTCCATGACCAGGGCATGATATGAGCAGATTTTGTGGTTCATGCACTTCAGCAACAATGAACTCTGTCATCCTCATGGAGACCCTGAATACGATCGGCTCTACAAAATCCAGCCCCTCATAAACCACTTCAACCAGCGTTTTGAAGACTTGTTTACTCCCCATCAAGTTGTCTGCGTTGATGAGTCCCTGATTAAATTTTCTGGCCGCTTGTCATTCAAACAGTACCTTCCCAGCAAGCGTGCCAGATATGGGGTCAAGATGTATAAGCTCTGTGAAAGGGCCACAGGCTATACATGTAGTTTTATGGTTTACGAGGGCAAAGATAGTCACGTAGAGCCGACAAACTGCCCTGACTACATAGTAAGCGCTGGCAAGATTGTGTGGGACTTGGTGTCACCCTTATTCGGAAAGGGGTACCACTTGTACGTGGACAATTATTACACGAGCGTGCCACTTTATAGTCACCTTTTTGATCAACAGATTGGAGCATGTGGCACTGTGCGATCTAATCGCCGGGGCTTTCCCCAGCGGCTTGTAGATTCCTGTTTTAGGCTGGGGGGCAGAGCCTGCTTACAGTGTAATAACTTGCTCGCTATGAAGTGGAGGGATAATAAGAATGTTTTTGTTCTTACCTCCCTTCATGCAGACACGACGGTCCAAATTACTACGACGACTGGTGTTGTGGAGAAACCCCTCTGTGTCCACGAATATAACCAAAATATGGGAGGGGTGGACCTCAACGACCAGTTGTTGGCGCTGTACCTAGTTGCCCATAAGGCCAGACGCTGGTACAAAAAAGTGTCTGTTTATTTATTTCAATTGGCTTTGCTGAATGCTCATGTGCTATACAGAGCTTCAGGACAGACTGGATCATTCCTTAAATTCCAGGAAGAGATCATCAGAGCCCTTCTGTTTCCAGACGGTGCTTCACCTCACCTTCCCCAACCAAATGCAGTAAGCCGACTGCATGAGAGGCATTTTCCTTATGTCCTCCCGAGTACCCCTACCCAACGAGCCCCCCAAAAAAGATGTTGTGTCTGCAGCAATCGCGGATATAGGCATGACACCCCCGGTATTATTGTCCCTCCTGTCCTGACAATCCTGGTCTATGCATTGGTGAATGTTTTGAACGCTACCATACACTAGTTGAGTATTAGCGTAGGGTACAGCACTGCACAGACTAGGACACACTTTTACAGGGTCTCCCAAGATGCCATCGCATTTTGAGAGACCCAAACCTGGTACCAGTTACAAAAGTTAAAGTTACTAAAAAAAGTGTAAAAAAAATAAAAATAAAAAATAAATAAATAAAAACACAAAAAAAAAAAAAAAAAAAATAGTTGTCGTTTTATTGTTCTCTCTCTCTCTCTCTCTATTCTCTCTCTATTGTTCTGCTCTTTTTTACTGTATTCTATTCTGCAATGTTTTATTGTTATTATGTTTTACCATGTTTGGATTTCAGATATGCAATTTTTTATACTTTTCTGTGTTTTATTGGTAACCATTTTTTTTCAGGTACGCCATTCAGCTGCAGAGCGGATTTATTTATCTTGGCAGCAACAGCGCTTGCTCCCACGATACATAAAGCCGTGACTCCAGCGCTGTCGGAGGTGATTTCACCACCACAGTTACATACTTGAGCATATATGCCGAAGCGTGGGGGCAGCAGTGGGTGGAGGAGTGATTTGCTCCTGCCTTTTGCGGGGGGATGCCCCCATGCTTCGGCATATATATATTTTAGGCACAGGTTGCGTTAAATG
The DNA here is from genome assembly GCA_037952925.1 of Lithobates clamitans. Taxonomy (NCBI): domain Eukaryota; kingdom Metazoa; phylum Chordata; class Amphibia; order Anura; family Ranidae; genus Lithobates; species Lithobates clamitans. The sequence continues at coordinate 1,417,429 of JBBGZY010000035.1, forward strand.
TTGTATTTTTTACTATGTTTTTTTTGTATTTGCTTTGTAGGTATGGTAAGTATTACTGTTATACTGTAATGTTACTTTGTTTTATTGTTAACCATCATTTGCTTAGCAGGTACGCCATTCAGTTGCAGCGCGGATTTATCTATCTTGACAGCAACAGCGTTTGCTCCCACGATATATAAAGCCGTGACTCCAGCGCTGTCGGAGGTGATTTCACCACCACAGTTACATACTTCATCATATATGTCGAAGCGTGGGGGCAGCAGTTGGTGGAGGAGTGATTTGCTCCTACCTTTTGCGGGAGGATGCCCCCATGCTTTGGCTTATATATATTTTAGGCACAGGTTGCGTTAAATGTTGTATTTTTTACTATGTTTTTTTTGTATTTGCTTTGCAGGTATGGTAAGTTTTACTGTTATACTGTAATGTTACTTTGTTTTATTGTTAACCATAATTTGCTTAGCAGGTACGCCATTCAGTTGCAGCGCGGATTTATTTATCTTGACAGCAACAGCGTTTGTTCCCACGATATATAAAGCCGTGACTCCAGCGCTGTCGGAGGTGATTTCACCACCACAATTACATACTTCAGCATATATGCCGAAGTGTGGGGGCAGCAGAGGGCGAAGGAGCGATTTGCTCCTAACTTTTGTGGGAGGATGCCCCCATGCTTCAGCATATATATTCGGTGCATGTATGCCCATCATTAGAAGTGGGTGGATGAAGGGAGGTATTCTAATGGTGGGCATACCCACCGATCAATCTCTTTTTTTCGTTCAGCCCACAGGCTGCATGAAAAAAAAGTTTACAATATATGCCCAACAAGGACCAGCAACGTACTGGTATGTTGCTGGACTTTGAGTGGTTATACCAGAATGATGCCTGCAGGTTTAGGTATCATCTTGGCATCATTCTTTTCAGCCAGCGGTCGGCTTTCATGTAAAAGCAATCCTAGTGGCTAATTAGCCTCTAGACTGCTTTTACAAGCAGTGGGAGGGAACCCCCCCACTGTCTTCCATGTTTTTCTCTGGCTCTCCTGTCCCAACAGGGAATCTGAGAATGCAGCCGGTGATTCAGCCAGCTGACCATAGAGCTGATCAGAGACCAGAGTGGCTCCAAACATCTCTATGGCCTGAGAAACCGGAAGCTACGAGCATTTCATGACTTAGATTTCGCCGGATGTAAACAGCGCCATTGGGAAATTGGGAAAGCATTTTATCACACCAATCTTGGTGTGGTCAGATGCTTTGAGGGCAGAGGAGAGATCTAGGGTCTAATAGGCCCCAGTTTTTTCAAAAAAGAGTACCTGTCACTACCTATTGCTATCATAGGGGATATTTACATTCCCTGAGATAACAATAAAAATGATTAAAAAAAATCAAAGGAACAGTTTAAAAATAAGATAAAAAAAAGCAAAAAAAAAAAGCACTCCTGTACCCCCCTGCTCTCGCGCAAAGGCGAACGCAAGCATCCGTCTGGAGTCAAATGTAAACAGCAATTGCACCATGCATGTGAGGTATCACCGTGAAGGTCAGATCGAGGGCAGTAATTTTAGCAGTAGACCTCCTCTGTAAATCTAAAGTGGTAACCTGTAAAGGCTTTTAAAAATGTATTTAGTTTGTCGCCACTGTACGTTTGTGTGCAATTTTAAAGCATGTCATGTTTGCTATCCATGTACTCGGCCTAAGATCATCTTTTTATTTCATCCAAAATTTGGGCAATATAGTGTGTTTTAGTGCATTACAATTTAAAAAAGTGTGTTTTTTCCCCAAAAAATGCGTTTGAAAAATCACTGCGCAAATACTGTGTGAAAAAAAAATGAAACACCCACCATTTTATTCTGTTGGTCATTTGCTTTAAAAAAATATATAATGTTTGGAGGTTCAAAGTAATTTTCTTGCAAAAAAAAAAATGTTTTTCATGTATTTTATATTGTGACACAAGTTGCGGGAAAAAGACATTTTTTTTTTTTTTGAACAAAGTTGTCACTAAATGATATATTGCTCAAACATGCCATGGGAATATGTGAAATTACACCCCAAAATACATTCTTTTGCTTCTCCTGAGTACGGGGATACCACATGTGTGAGCCTTTTTGGGAGCCTAGCCGCGTAAGGGACCCCAAAATCTAAGCTCCGCCTTCAGGCTTTCTAAGGGCGTAAATTTTTGATTTCACTCTTCACTGCCTATCACAGTTTTGGAGGCCATGGAATGCCCAGGTGGCACCCCCCCCCCTCCAAATGACCCTATTTTGGAAAGTAGACACCCCAAGCTATTTGCTGAGAGGTATAGTGAGTATTTTGCAGACCTCACTTTTTGTCACAAAGTTTTGAAAATTGAAAAAAGAAAAAAATATATATTTTCTTGTTTTTCCTCATTTTCAAAAACAAATGAGAGCTGCAAAATACTCACCATGCCTCTCAGCAAATAGCTTGGGGTGTCTACTTTCCAAAATGGGGTCATTTGGGGGGGGTTGTTCCATCTTGGCATTTTATGGCCTTCAAAACTGTGATAGGTAGTGAGGAGTGAAATCAAAAATTTAGGCCCTTAGAAATCCTGAAGGCGGTGCTTGGTTTTGGGGCCCCGTACGCGGCTAGGCTCCCAAAAAGTCCTAAACATGTGGTATCCCCGTACTTAGGAGAAGCAGCAGAATGTATTTTGGGGTGTAATTCCACATATGCCCATGGCATGTTTGAGCAATATATCATTTAGTGACAACTTTGTGCAAAAAAAAAAAAAATTGTCACTTTCCCGCAACTTGTGTCAAAACATAAAATATTCCATGAACTCAACATGCCTCTCAGCAAATATCTTGGGGTATCTACTTTCCAAAATGGGGTCATTTGGGGGGGGGGTTGTGCCATCTTGGCATTTTATGGCCTTCAAAGCTGTGATAGGTAATGAGGAGTGAAATCAAAATTTACGCCCTTAGAAATCCTGAAGGCGGTGCTTGGTTTTCAGGGCCCCGTATGCGGCTAGGCTCCCAAAAAGTCCCACACATGTGGTATCCCTATACTCAGGAGAAGCAGCTAAATGTATTTTGGGGTGCAATTCCACATATGCCCATGGCCTGTGTGAACAATATTTCATTTAGTGACAACTTTTTGTACATTTTTTTTTTGTCATTATTCAATCACTTGGGACAAAAAAAATAAATATTCAATGGGCTCAACATGCCTCTGAGCAATTTCTTTGGGGTGTCTACTTTCCAAAATGGGGTCATTTGGGGGGGGGGTTGTACTGCCCTGCCATTTTAGCACCTCAAGAATTGACATAAGCAGTCATAAACTAAAAGCTGTGTAAATTCCAGAAAATGTACCCTAGTTTGTAGACGCTATAACTTTTGCGCAAAACAATAAATATATGCTTATTGACATTTTTTTTACCAAAGACATGTGGCCGAATACATTTTGGCCTAAATGTATGACTAAAATTGAGTTTATTGGATTTTTTTTATAACAAAAAGTAGAAAATATCATTTTTTTTCAAAATTTTCGGTTGGCTTTTTCCATTTATAGCGCAAAAAATAAAAACTGCAGAGGTGATAAAATACCATCAAAAGAAAGCTCTATTTGTGGGAAGAAAAGGACGCAAATTTCGTTTGGGTACAACATTGCATGACCGCGCAATTAGCAGTTAAAGCGACGCAGTGCCAAATTGTAAAAAGTGCTCTGGTCAGGAAGGGGGTAAATCCTTCCGGGGCTGAAGTGGTTAAATTGCTTTATAATCCCCCCTAAAATGTATTCAATAGTTGTGTGTGTCCCTAAAGCGGAGGTTCACACAAAAATTGAACCTCCGCTTTTTGGAACCCTCCCCCCTCCGGTGTCACATTTGGCACCTTTCAGGGGGGAGGGGGGTGCAGATACCTGTCTAATACAGGTATTTGCATCCACATCTGGGCGTAGACTCCCACAGGAGTCTACGCCACTTCCCGTCCCCCTGTGCTGTCTGCTGGGACACATACGGGTCCCAGAGACAGCAGGGACCATTCTGATTGCGCAGCGCGACTCATGCATGTGCAGTAGGGAACCGAGAAGTGAAGCAGCAAGGCTTCATTTCCTGATTCTCTTACAGAAGATGAGGGCGGCAGCACCCAAGAGCCGAGCGACAGTTCGGCCTCGGGTGCCAACATCACTGGACCCTGTGATAGGTAAGTGTCCTTATTTTAAAAGTCAGCAGCTGCAGTATTTGTAGCTGCTGACATTTATTTTATTTTTTTTTTTCGTGGGACTCCCTCTTTAAATTGCTTTATAATCCCCCCTAAAATTTATCCAAATGGTCTGTGCGTCCTTAAATTGTTTTATAATCCCCCCCTAAAATGTATCTAAATGGTCTGTGTGTCCTTAAATTGCTTTATAATCCCCCTCTCCCCCCCAAAAAAAAATTGTCAATGGGCCATCAGTGGGGTAGAGGAATCTGATAAGTGGGCCTTATATTTTAGTCTTTTAAATAATACTTAAAATTAGTGTTATACTGATGCTGGGCAAGAATGTTTTTTGTGTAATGTGCTTGCAATGTTATATGCAAAAGAACTTATATTTTTTTTCTTGTTTGACTCCCCAGTTTTCTTCAACGACACAGGAATGGCAGACTGTGGCGTCCCATTTTGCCACCCGTTGGGACTTTCCCAGCTGTGTAGGGGCTATAGATGGGAAACACATCCACATTGTGCCACCACCCTATTCGAGGTCATACTATTTTAATTATAAGGGGTTTAATAGTTTTGTGTTAATGGCAGTGGTGTCGGCACAATATGAATTTCTGTATGTGGACGTGGGGAAGAATGGCCGGATGGAGGAGTCTTCGCCCAGACGGAGTTCTACCAGCGTCTCCAGAGTGGTGGCCTGGGATTGCCACCTGATGTGGATAACATGGAAGGACTCCCCTTTGTCTTCATTGCAGATGAAACCTTCGGTCTGGGCGAGCACCTGATGAGGCCATTCCCCCAAAGGACTCTCACCCCGGAGAGAAGGGTTTTTAACTTCTGGCTGGCCAGAGCGAGAAGAGTTGTGGAGAATGCCTTTGGGATAATGGCCAGCCGGTTCTGCCTGTTTCAGACAGCCATCCACATGGCGGACTACAAACTAAATCACATTGTTCTAGCGTGTTGCATCCTGCACAATTATTTACGCAAACATTCAAGCGATTATTTTGCATCTGTTGGGCCTGAGGCCGGACTTACAGAGAATCCTCTGATGGGCCTGGATAATGGCTGTACTGGCTTGGCCCCCAAAGCGCCTGTCAAGTTCATGATAAATATGTTGATTTTTTTACGGGTGGGGGGCCATTGCAATGCCAGACAATCTTTAATTTTTTAAATACAAAATAATGATCAGATAAAATCTCGAAATGTATTTATTGCTTGCCTTTCTTTTTGGCTGTCTCCTAGGTTCTCCTAGTGCACTTGTGGTGCCAAGTATATTTTCCTTTAGTAAATAAGCCCCACTTGTCACTGTAAACACCAAATAACTTTCAAAAATGGTATTGAGCTTTGAAAGAAGAAGCCACACATTTTGTTGATTAAAACATAATTTTTAATCTGTGCACATTCACATGTGCGTTAAGGAATTTTTTTGGTTTTAAAAAAAATATATATTTTTGTTCAAACAATATATATTTTTTTGTTTTTTAAAATTATTTTTATAATTTTTAGTTTTTTTTTTTTACAAACAGGCCTCTTTTTTTATTTTTCTTTCAAATTTGTTTATTGGGGTTTACTGTCAATTACAATAAAGACAAGAAAAAACAAAAAAAAATATACAAGTATAGATTCTTCATACAAAACTTATAGAAAATTGTTAACAGTGAGATAAGGAACTGTCGCATATGCCTATGACATTCGGAAGTATAGCCTAGTATGGAGCAGTACTAGGTCTGCATCCTCACTTGTGGTAGTCAAATACAGTTACCCCATCACCCCTAATGGGATCATACTGTGAAGGGGTTATACAGATATCTGGATACAATAACCGTAGTATTCGTGTTGCTCAGAAGTATCATATATTGTGATACTCAGAATTTTGCATAACACAAGAACAAAATGAGGGTAAACTGAGGGCAACTAAAACTATATCAAAGGGGAAGGTAAAGAAAAATATAGTTACCATCATTTAATTCAGATACCACAGTAATCAGAATACAAGACCTTGGGTTTGGCAATATTATGGTTTAAGGTCTGTAGATGCCTCTGGGTAGAGGAACCAAGCTTGCCAAGATCTTACAAAGTGGTGTGCTTTAAGTTTTTTGAACGCCAATAATTTTTCATATCGGCACTGTGTATTAACTCTTGTAGTTATTTTCTCATTGTAGGAAGGGTAGAGGTTTTCCATTTACTCGCTAAGGCTGTTCTAGCTGCAAATAGTACATGGGCTATTACAGTTCTAACTGTAAGAGGATTTGTATCTAGTCCTATATTCAGGAGAGCCAGTGCCGGAGTCAATGGCGTATAATGCCCTATGATTTCGCTTAAAACCATGGCTATATTTTCCCAAAAGGTCGTTATGTGAGGACAGTTCCACAACACATGGAACAGGTTCCCTATTTGATCACATCCTCTCCAACATTTGTTAGTGGAGTCGGGAAATATTTTTGACAATCTATAAGGGGTCATGTACCACCTGTGATACAGTTTTTGAAAGGTTTCCCAGTGATCAACACAGGAGGACATACTGTAACTCAGGTGTATGGATTTCAACCAGTGTTGCAGGGAGAATTCTTTCTCTAGATCTTTTTCCCATTTGAGCATGTCCGGTGTTTTGGTCGTCAGTGTTGGACCCATCAAGGTGTTGTAAAAAAAGGAAATCCCCCAAATGGTTGTGTATGATTTTCCCTGTAGGAATTCCCAAATAGGATTTGGGTTTTCTATGTATTCTTTGCATTTGGTAGTCACATGGAAATGTCTAATTTGCAATAACCTATAAGTATCGAAAGGTAGCTCGCTTTGTTGTAGGTTTTGTAGAAAGTTTATACCCCTTTTATGACAATCTCTTACATCAAAACCACTGATGAGCCATTCATACGTTTTAACCGGGATGTCTAATTTATGAGCGGTTTCTTTGTGGGCTATACCTGTAGCTAGGGTGCGCCAGGCCTTTAAAGTGGCTCCTAGTGTAGGATGGGGAACAGTGGAAACAACTAAAGGGGACATGAGGGATGCGGCTAACAGCACCAGGAAGTCCTGGTGTTTCGTAAAAATTTGTTCCATGTTGACCCATAGTTTGTCACCTGACGTTTGAACCAAATGTTTAACTTGGTCTAGTAAGGACGCATTGTAGTAGCCCAGGAGGTCCGGTAGACCTATCCCACCATTCTTTTTCAGTTGTTGTAATGAGGAAAGAGCAATCCTCCTATTTTTGATTTGCCATATGTATTCCCTCAAAAGGGTGTTGCATTTATTGAAGAAGGAGTTAGGGATATGGATAGGGAGTGTTCTAAACAAATATAATATCCGTGGGAGAACCTGCATTTTGAAGGCAGCTGTTCTTCCTACCCATGAAAGATGGGTTTTCCCTGTTCGCCGTAGATCTTCAGTGATATTAGTCAGCAAGGGGGGAAATTACCTCGTAGAGTGAGTTAGCTGGATAAGAAACTTGTATTCCTAGATATGCTATAGATTTAAAACCCCAGGTATATGGAAAATCTTGTTTCAGTAGATTAATTTGTTCTTGGGGTAGTCCCATGGCAAGTATTTGACTTTATAGTAAGAGACTCTCCCAAATTCTTCTATCTATTGTTGGATTCTATGTAGTGAATTATAGGGCTCAGAAAGGGAAAGAATAATGTCATCTGCGAACAGACCTATTTTGTGTTCAGCTTGTGCCACTATTAATCCCTTGTAAAGGGAATCAGACCTGATGGCCTCAGCAAAGCATTCTATTGCCAGGGAGAATATGATTGGGGATAGAGGACAACCCTGTCTCGTGCCATTCGAAAGGTCAAACGACCCAGACAGGACGCCATCAGTATACACCCTCGCCGAGGGGTTATGGTATAGTGTCATAATAGCAGAGTGCATTGTCCCAGACACCCCAAATTTAGACAGTACCAGTGAGAGATATTCCCATTGGACTCTGTCGAATGCCTTCTCAGCATCCAGAGCAAGGAGCAGAGAAGGCACCCAACAGCGTGATGTATTAGATTGATCATCCTCCTAGTGCCATGGGGAGCTTGTCTCCCACTCACAAAACCAACCTGTACTGGTCCTAAAATGAGTGGTGTTAGGCCTAGAAGTCTGTTTGCTAGTATTTTGGAGTATATTTTTAAATCCGAGTTTAGAAGCAATATTGGTCTGAAGTTTTGAGGCTGGTTAGGCTTCTTTCCAGGTATAGGCAGAGCCACGATAACCGCTTCTAGCATTTCTTTAGGAAAATGACCTGTTAAGACTGCTTGGTTGTAGAAGTTAACCATGTGAGGGCCTAGGATTGATTTAAGGGCTTTGTAATACTCCAAAGATAATTCATCCATTCCTGGTGATTTACCCAAAGGGAGGGATGCGATAACATCTAGAATTTCTTTCAATTCTATAGGGCGATTTAGCAGGTTTATAGAGGTTTCATCCAGCACTGGTAGATTTAGTTTATGTAGAAAATTAGTGATTACTTCTGTGTTGGGTGGGGGGGTGCCAGTATCGTCCTTTAAGTTATACAGCGAGGCATAATATTCCCTGAATGTTTGGGCTATCCCAGAGGGGTCAAGGGCTGTTTTGTCTGTTGTATGATGATGAAGTTGGGTAATTTTTTCCCTGGCTTTTTTTTGTTTAAGTAGTAGTGCCATTTTTTTCCCCGCTCTGTTATGTTGTGAGTAAGTCAATAACTTAAGACCTTTGATATATTTATCATGGTCGGATATTAAAACCGTTCTAAGTTCCTCTCTGAGGAACGTGAGCTTGGATAGTAAGGAATTCTGGGGTGACTTTTTGTGTTGGGTTTCAAGTATGTCAATTTCAGCAAGGGGGGTGGAGATTTTTAAGTTTTTCTTTTTCCTCTCCCTGGAGGCCATCTGGATCAACACCCCCCTAGAGAAAGCCTTGCAGATACACCAAAGGTTGAATACACTGCTGGAGGACTCCGAATTGAAGAGAAAGAACTCCTCCAGCTTTGTGTTCAGCTCCGTTATATATGTGAGAGAATATACGTATTGTTCTGCCATAATGGCACATATTTACCTGTGCGACCCTCTGAAATTTCCAGAGAGATAGGGGCATGGTCGGACCATGTAAGATTGTAAATTTTTGCCTCTACCCTTTGGAGAATATTTTTACCAGTCATAAAGCAGTCAATTCTTGAATAAGTGTTATGGGGATTCGAGAAAAATGTGTAGTCTCTCTCCGACGTGTTATGGTAGCGCCACGGGTCATGGAGATCTTCCTGTAGTAAGTATTGTTTGAGTCCTGCTTTCCTTGTTGTAATCTTGGAGGTCCATTTCCGGATTCATCGGGATGTTGAAGTCCCCACATATTAACAATTGGCCCTTCTGAATTGAGCAAGCTTTGGCTAGGGTCCTCTCGAGAAACCGTATTTGATGCCTGTTGGGAGCATAGATATTCACTATTGTGTAAAGGACTCTGTTTAATTCTGCAACTAGAATTGAATATCTCCCTTCTGTATCCATCAGTGAGGTATGCAATTTAAAGGATATCGTGTCTTTTAAGGCTATCATTACACCTCTTTCTTATTCTTTAAAGTTGGCTTGATAGACATGTGGGAATCGTTTATGGGTGCACTTGGGAGGTTTTGTAACCAGGAAGTGAAATTCCTACACGCAGAGCACAACACAATGATGGTGTTCTGCTTCTTTCCATAGTGCCCTTCTCTTATAGGGGCTGTTGAGGCCTTTGGCTTTCAAGGATAAAAATGTAAGTGCCATCAAAGGTATTCAGAGAGCTAAGGAGAGCTTTGTCTTCAAAGTTTCCATATTGCTGAGTAAGAAGAAGGTAAATGTGGTAACCAGAACATAAGAACATTGAACAAAGGGAGACAAACGGGATACTTGTGTCGGTGTAGGTCCTTTTTCGCCTAGGACTGATAACATGTAGGGTACAGATGAATCCTGTACACAGATCCAACAGGGGTAATCGAGTATAATCGAACAGGATCTTAGTATGTACAATGTCAGTTTTTTTTTTTTTTTGCATCAGAGCCGTAAAATAATAGGTATGTAGGTCTGGGGTGCAATCTTGAGCGTGAAGGTTCAAGTGTTCGACGGCAGGTCAGCAATATCCTCTTCATCTTGAGGGAGGAGTCCCCAGGATTTCATCAATTCCAGATCTTCATCCAGAGTGGATACAATCGAGGTCTTGTTGTTTCTTTCAATAGAGAGTTTAGTTGGAAATTTCCATTTGTAGAGAATATTATTATTTCTCAGTATCTTGGTAATGGTGATAAGGTTTTTGCGGGCTTGAATGGTTGCCTGTGAGAGGTCTATATATAGCGAAATTCCAGAATATGGTTCTGGTAGAGAGTTGCGCTTACTGGAGAAGTGCATAAGCTGATCCTTAACATGGAAGTAGTGGATTTTAGCTATCACATCCCTGGGCACCCGATCTGGTAGATAGGACGGCTTTGAGAGGCGGTGAGCCCTATCTATTGCCAATTCGTGTGTTTTGGTCGTTGGCAGCAATTCTGCGATCATTTTCTGCAGGTATGGGCGGAGTTCTGCTGGGGGGATCGTTTCAGGGATGCCTCTAAATTTGACATTATTCCTGCGGGAACGGTCCTCGATGTTCGCCGTTTTGGTTTTCAGGTTGCGGATTTCGTTTGCTAGTTCATCGTGTGCATCAACCACTTCATTATGCGCTAGTGTGTAATCGCTCAGTTTATTTTCAATATAACCAACTCTGTCTCCTATGGCTGCAATCTCTCTATTTGACTGTTTCATTAAATTTGACATGTCATGTTGTAATGCACCACGCAGTGTAATGAGCATGTTTTTGAGAGCAGAGTCAAGTATAGGCTGTCCCACTGTAGGGAAAGCATCTAGCTTCTCACTGAAGCCGTTAGTGTCAGTGAGACTGACAGTGTCAGGGGAGGAATCACTCACTGTGTCACCACCAGCCGTCAGTGTCCTCTGTTTCACAGGGCTATTGAATGTGGATGGAGGAGAGCGGTCTCCGCTGTCCTGAACTATATATTCAGACTGCAGTGATGTGTTCTTATTGGCAGCAGCTGCTCCTGTTCTCTTCTGTGTGAATCCAGTGGTGTCGGCGCCATCTTGTCAGGTCCGCTGCTCCGAGACTCTGTAGAAATCAGTGAGTCTATGGGGCCTCTCACAGACTTTTCTCTTCCCTCGCATGCTGCTTCCACCTCTCTGGCTCTGCATCGTTCAGTGGATGTTAATTAGATGTGCCAAGTCACGCTGTGTGTCGCCTGTCAGATCCTGTGGAGCCGAAGGAGATTCACAATGCGGCCATCTCCTCAGGCTGCCGGCCACGCCCCCCATTTTTTTTTTTTTTTTTTTTACAAACAGGCCTCATTTTTTTTTTTTTTTGTTTAACAAACATGCTTTATTACAATTAAAATTTGAATATATTATTAATATTAATATATTAATATTACAAAAAAATTTGATTTTTAAAAGTTAAAGCCCAGAATGGGGTCAGCAAAAAAGGAAATGAAGAACATGATCAATGTATTATTTTGGAAAAAGGGATTAGATTCTCCCCAAAACATCGATCATGTTCTTCATTTCCTGCTGCATATTGTCCAGCCGATTACGCATGATGTCAATGGTATTGCGCATGGCATCAATATATCCTCATTCCAGGCCATGATCTGGTCAATCAATCTTTGGGCGCTGTCCGTTGTAAATGCTTCCCCTCCCACAACCAGAACATCACCTAAAATTGATGAAAAAAATGTATTTAGAAATATGCAGGCATACATAGATTACCAGAAGCTGGGGTGTCAGACACTCACCTGGTGGGGTGCACATGTCTCCCACTTCCTCCACCTCTCCTTCATCAACATCCTCGGGGGGGCGCTGGTGCTTGGAACTGGTTCTACCGCTTCCCCTTCCACAACCAGAACATCACCTAAAATTGATGTAAAAAATGTATTTAGAAATATGCAGGCATACATAGATTACCAGAAGCTGGGGTGTCAGACACTCACCTGGTGGGGTGCCCATGTCGACTACTTCCTCCACCGCTCCTTCCTATACATCCTCAGTGGGGCTTGGGCTGATTTCCCAATCCGGCAGGCGAGGTCGGGGGTCCCTGGGATCAGGTTGTCTGAGTTTTTTCTCCCCTATGAGAATGAAACAAAAGGTATACTTAGCACACAGATATTTGAGTCCAGCAATATGAATATGAAACATTGTATTGAAGTGGTGTACAATTGTCTGTTTGGGCAGAGATCCAAGTTGAAGACATGATTAAAATCCACTTTGAAACAAGCCAGAATACTTACCTTTTCTGGCCACATTTCACAGATAAAGACACCCCAACAAGTATCCACTGGAGCACCTGTGTGGGTTACCCTAAAAAAATGTATTCTGGTGTCCCACACTAGTGCTCCTGAGTCCAGATGTGTAAATAGCTGCTGAGTATCCTCTCCTTACATTCCACTGAATGAAACTTGCTATTCATTCTAGTTTCAAAGACATCTAGACAACAATGTTCTAAACTTCTTTTAATAAGACAAATTTCCAAGACCAAAATATTGTTTCAACCCTGTATCAACTAAATACATCGTATATACTTGCTAACGATGTTCCTACAAACGATGTTTCAATGAATTAATAATTATTAAAACTGTACAGTAAAGAAAAGCATATGGAGCAGCATGCAAGTTAATAATCAGAATAAAAATACGGAAAAAAGAGAGAAAATACCGCGCTAAGAGCACAAAATAAAATTGAAATAAACTTGAAATAAAAAGTGCAGCTGAAACAAAAAAACACAAATATCAGTGTAGCAAACAAGGACAAGAAAAATAATAAGTGTGCTTGCAATATAATAATTATTCAATGATAATGTAACTTATGTGAAAAAAATATTGAGATCACAAAGTGGTAGTGAAAGTTCTTAAAATATAAAGAAAGTCCATTCATTAAATAAAAGTTCAGTGAAGAAAGATTGTGTGAATCCAATAGGCGGGAATCCAGCATCCAAAATTCAGCCACCCCAACCCACATGAGAGGGAAGGTGGAAGGACGGGATGTGAGGGGAACTTCCAAACTCCAGGTGCATCCAAATAACAGTAAGATTGAACGCTTACCAGAGTTGGTGGACCTCCTCTATGGCAAGGTCAGACACACGAGCAGATATAACCCTCTGCAGGGATAAGCGGACTCCCACGTCAGGATCCTCGGATGTTAGTAGTATCCCCAGGGCAGGCAGGTCACTCTGCAAAAGACTCACTGGTCCGAAGGGCCGTGAGCACAGAAAAACAAAAGCTCCGATGGTGTAGTATAATAAAAAGCCTTTTATTGCTCAGACATGCGGGGAACACTCATCCGCCATAAAACATATTAAAAAGCAGGCAAAATAAAACAGTAGCGAACACCCGTGTACCAACATAGGGATTTCGACGTGATGGCGTATAGTGCGTAGCCACGCCCTACATGTTTCATCATAAATGACGTCTTCAAAGGGGCACGGGGCGACGCACTGAGCCATCACCTTTATAGTGGTAAACAACAACCAGGCCTCATTTTCGCCTGGGTGTCAAAACGTAATTCACATTAGTGGAGTGCAAGAGAACACCAAGTCTCGATATGATGTACACTACGCCAAAATGATTGGGCAAAAGAACAGGAAGAAGGAGGGGGAAAATAAGTGACGGGGTAAAGTAAACCACCACGGATGATGTATATAGGCAGTCATTACCAGGCAAACATCTGGCATATATAGGTTCCACAGGGGGACAGCACAAAGCGACTAGCACAAAAATGTGGAACCCGGAACTCCCTCCGTCTAAATTAACACAAATCATAAACTACAGAAAATTATAGAATTTTATAGAAAATTAATTATAAAAACGCTATTGGCTAGTGTAATATGCAAGCACGGACCAAAGCGAAAAATTCTATATATGATAAAAAAATATATGATAAAAAATAAACAGCATACGTATTTAATAAACCAAAGATTGGAAATTAAATGGGAGGTCTATTTTATTAGATAACATCACATCGTCCTGGTGTTCCCCTCGCAACCTGAGGAATATAACATTAAAGACAATAAAAATCAGATAAGGGAACAGAACAAAAAACAGTGAACCTAGTTTTAAGCATTATCAATAAACACATTAATCTCAATGTCGACGCTTAGCCCGAGGGGTCTAAGGCATCTAATTTTATAGATCCACTCCATTTCAAGCTTAGAGATGGCACGTCATTTAGGACCCCCTCTCCATGGCAGTTTTAATCTGTCGATGCCCACAAATGAGGTCCCCCTAGGGTCCTGCCTGTGTACTTCTAAATAATGTTTGGAAACAGGATGGCCTTTAAAACCCTCCTGACCCCTGCCTATATACATCATCCGTGCTTGTTTACTTTACCCCATCACTTATTTCCCCCCTCCTTCTTCCTGTTCTTTTGTCCAATCATTTTGGCGTAGTGTACATCATGTTGAGGCTTGGTGTTCTCTTGCGCTCCACTAATGAGAATTACGTTTCGACACCCAGGCGAAAACGTGGCCTGGTTGTTGTTTACCACTATAAAGGTGATGGCTCAGTGCGTTGCCCGTGCCCCTTTAAAGACGTCAATTATGACAAAACATGTAGGGCGTGGCTACGCACTATATGCCATCACGTCGAAATCCCTATGTTGGTACACGGGTGTTCGCTACTGTTTTATTTTGCCTGCTTTTTAATATGTTTTATGGCGGATGAGTGTTCCCCGCATGTCTGAGCAATAAAAGGCTTTTTATTATACTACACCATCGGAGCTTTTGTTTTTCTGTGCTCACGGCCCTTCGGACCAGTGAGTCTTTTGCAGAGTGACCTGCCTGCCCTGGGGATACTACAAACATCCGAGGATCCTGACGAGGGAGTCCGCTTATCCCTGCAGAGTGTTATATCTGCTCTTGTGTCCGACCTTGCCATAGAGGAGGTCCACCAACTCTGGTAAGCGTTCAATCTTACTGTTATTTGGATGCACCTGGAGTTTGGAAGTTCCCCTCACATCCCGCCCTTCCACCTTCCCTCTCATGTGGGTTGGGGTGGCAGAATTTTGGATGCTGGATTCCCGTCTATTGGATTCACACAATATTTCTTCACTGAACATTTATTTACCTTTTCAAATATTTTATTGGTAGTTAACAAGCATCTGTTACATGTATTTCAATACAGGGTATAAAACATATATTGAACAGTGCACATCAAAATCTGTCAGTATAAAGAGAATAGAGAGCAATATAGAAACTATTACAAGGGATGGATACTCTGTCAAATAACTCAGCAGCTAGTTTTCAAATGTTAACAGTATGGGAGAACGGAGTCCCTTATTTTTTTACATTGCTGTGCCAGCGATCCTCTCAGGGCAAGGGCGAGAGAGTCGCCTGGGCCATAACATGAAACAGAGTACAATACCAATGATTATTGTAGGGAGGAAGGAAAGGAGAATAGGGGGGGGGGAAGAAAAGAGCAGAATAGAGGGGATCAGGGGAGAGGAGTTAAGAGTAAGTTGAACAGGGGGATGGGTCGGTCGGGCCACACGGACACAGGCGTGAATTCAATAGGTTTCTGAAGTGGTCATTAGAACCTCCTCAAGGTTCCAAGAGATGTCTGTCTATCTCGGTGGGCATAAAGTGGTCAATCCACGGTTACCAGATTTTAAAGTGTTGGGGGACCTTATCCAGGATCTTCGCTTCAATCTTACTGTGTATCATAGCCTGGGTGATCCTATTTTTCATTTCAACTATATTAAGTGTGGGTGTCTTCCAGGCTTTAGCAATCGTCTGCTTGGCTGCAGTAAACAAGTGAAGGAGGAGGCGGAGTTGCGATCTGGTGTAATCTTGTGGAATAAAGTTAAGGAGAGCTACAGCTGGATTAGGGTCCAAAGTGATTTGGTGGAGGGTAGAGGCCATTTGGAATGTTTTTGCCCAGAAGCGCTGCACCAGTGGACATGTCCACCAGATGTGCACATGTGTTCCTCTGTCCCCGCAACCCCTGAAGCAAGTAGTAGTCAGGTATAAATTTAGCGATTCTGACTGGGACTAGATACCAGCGCATTAGCACTTTGTAGTTGGCCTTAGAGGCGACAACATTTTGGGATTAATTTTTTGTATTAGTCCAAATGGTCAGCCAGTTATCTGCTTCTAGTTCAATACTTAAGTCCTTCGACCACTGCTGTGCGTAAGTGGGAAGACCTGAGGATGGCGACGTAAGGTGTGTGTATAGGCGAGAGATACCACCTGGGGCATGCGGGTCCAAGTCGCACATATTCTCAAACTCAGTAAGAGTATCCAGCCCAGAGCTAGATTTTATAGTTGTTTGAACAAAATGTGCAATTTGGAGGTAACGAAAGCACTCCCTGTGAGAAAGGTGTGCTTGTGTCTGGATCGTTGGGAACGATTTGATAGAGTCCCCATTGATTAGATCACATATGCGAGTCAGACCCACCTGAGCCCAGGCATGAAATAAGGTTGGGTCTGCGTATGCTGGGTAGAAATGAGGGTGGCCTAGGAAGGATAGAAGAGGGAAATGTGGGGAGATCAGTTTGAAGGGGACCTTCAACTTATTCCAAAGTTTAAGTGTGTGTTGCGTAATTGGGTTGGTTATAGAGCCTCATGCCAAAGAGGGGAGCCATAGCAAATTAGATACAGTAATTGGGTGGAGGTCTATGGCTTCGAGACCAACCCAGAGAGGTATTTCAGATTTAGAGTGGTATAGAGTAGATTGGGCCAGGCGGGCTGCGTGGTAATAATGTAAAAAGTTGGGTATCTGAAGGCCTCCACTGAGATTATTACGGAGTAATAACGGTCTTGCAACTCTGGGTCGTGTGGGGCCCCAAATGTATTTAAAGACTCTATTTTGTATTACCCTGTGGTAGTAGGGGGGGGACTGCGATTGGTAGTACTCTATACAAGTACAGTAGCTTTGGTAACAAAGACATTTTTACAACAGCAATACGTCCAAGTCAGGAGACGCATAATGGTAGCCAGGAGTTGAGCAGAGAAGATAATTGGGCTAGCATTGGGAGATAATTGGATTGGAACAGATTTGATGGGTCACTGGTCAATTTAATCCCTAGGTAAGGTATGGATGTGGAGGACCAGAGAAAAGAAAAGTTTTGGAGCAGGAGAGCAAGATCTGTTTGTGATAGAGACACATTGAGGGTTTTGATTTTGCTTGATTGACTTCTAGTCCGGAGACCAGAGTGAATTTATCTAAGATGCTCATAAGATTTGGTAAGGTAGTGTGTGGCGACGTGACAAACATTAGTGCATCATCGGCAAAGAGACACAATTTGTGCGAGGTTGAAGCTATCTCAAGACCTCGAATGTCAGGGTTTGCTCTGATCAGGGCCGCTAAAGGTTCGATCACGAGAGCAAAAAGCAAGGGGGATAAGGGGCAGCCCTGTCTGGTTCCTCGAGAGATGGGGAAGGGTTCTGAACGGAATCCCGAGTATTGTACGTGGGCCTGTGGGTGATCATATAGGGCATTGATCCAGCCAAGAAAGTGAGGGCCAAAGCCCCAGCGTTGGAGGATGTAAAATAAATAGGGCCAGGAGACTGTATCAAAGGCCTTTCTTATGTCTAGGGAAAGGAGGTGCATTGGTATTTTTCAGGAACGGGCTAAATGTTGTAGGAGGATCACTCGCCTAATGTTATCGCTCGCTTGCCGCTTAGGTATAAACCCTACTTGATCCTTGTTAATCAGCCCTCCAATAATGGGGTTAAGGCGTAGAGCTAAAATTTTGGCCAGGATCTTTATGTCCACGTTTAAAAGTGATATCGGTCTGTAGTTAGACCACAATGTGTTATTCGTGTTTGGTTTTGGGATCATAGAAATAAGCGCTGTCAATGTGTCTCTTCCAAAGGATTGCTGTTTGAGTATAGCATTAAAATTATTGGCAAGAAGGGGGGCTAGTTCCATAGCGAATTTTTTATAATAGAGACTAAGGAGGCCGTCCGGTCCCAGACGTTTGTGAGGTTTGAGTGTTTTGATGGCAGCTAAGACTTCATCAGTTGTGATCGTGCTCTCCATCAACTCACGACTGGCGTCTGATAATGTAGGAATAGGCAAATTATGAAATAGTTTCTCAGCCAGACGTGAAGGAAACGCTGTTTTAGCCTCATAGAGGTTTGCTAGCTGTTTACGAAACTCTGAGAGTACTTTGATCGGGTTACTAGTAACCGTATCTTTAGCCAGTCGAAGACTGATGGGAACACGAGCACGGTCTGGTCTACGAAGGCATAAAGCCAGATAGGTATCTGGTTTATTCTCTTTAGTGTAGATCGTGTGATTAGATCTACGAATGGCCTTATCAGCCGCCTCGGCTAGAAGTATGTCTAGTTCAGGTTTAGTTTTTTCTAAGATGATTTTATTTGCCTCAGTAAGACTGGACTGGAATCGGAGGAAACTATCTTGATATTCTGACTCAAGTTGTTGCAGTTTAAGAGTTCTATCTCTCTTTAGATGTGACGCTACTGAGATACAGGTACCCTGGATCACTGGCTTATGTGCTTCCCAGAGCAGTATAGGGGAAATGTTCGGTGTAGAATTATGTGTGAGATAATCTTTGGGGGCTACTTGGATATCCAGGCAGTACGACTGATTGGTTAGTAGTGAGTCATTCATACTCCATAATCCGTTGGTAGCCTGTGGTATTAAGGATGATACCGAGGTGATCACAGCACAGTGGTCAGACCATGTGATTGGTTGTATGTGTGAATGAAGCAGGAGTGGCGTGCACGCTATAGAAGTGAAGATATGGTCTATCCTTGAAAAGTATTTGTGGGGGTGTGAGTAGTAAGTATAATTTTTCTTTGTGGGGTTGCATTCTCTCCATGTGTCTAAAAGGGAGGCCTTTTGGATTTGCTTACGGAGGTGTGAAGAGGGGGTATAATGTTCAGGGGCATAGCGAGACTTGTCTACATGTGGTTGTAGCACTAAATTGGAATCACCACACAAAAACAGGGTTCACTTACAGTGTGTCTTTACGACTTGTAATAGGTGTGAAAAAAAGGGGTTTGGGTTAGTGTTGGGAGCATAATAGGAAACAAAAGTTGTTGTTATGTCTTGCAGTGTTCCTACAAGGATTAGATAGCGACCTTCTGGGTCTTTTATCTCGGTTAAGGGGGTGAATGGCATAGAGTGATGAAAAGCCAACAAAACCCCTCTGTGTTTTGTTCCTGCTGAGGCAGAGAATACCTGAGGGTATTTGGAGCTAAAAAAGCTCGGGGTTTGGCGTGTAGAAAAGTGGGTTTCCTGGAGTGCCACTACGTTGGCTTTTAAAGATGTAAACGTTTGAAAGGCCTTCACCCGTTTGTGTGGGGAGTTGAGTCCCTTAACATTTAAAGTTAGTATATTAATCGAGGCCATTAACAGGCTTATGGGGGGTTATTATCGGAGCATACCGAGCCCGTGCGAGCCGACCGACGAAAGAGGAGGGAAAGAGTGATAGCATAGAGAAAGAGGAATAGAAGTTAGGGAAAAAGAAAGAGGAAGAGATAAGGTGTAGGGCAAATACTGAGAAGTCCCCCCTGGGAGGGAGGCAAAAGGTCAGCACAGCCCAACTAAGGAGTGCACCAGCCCTGCGATCAGACAAGTAGTCAGAGAGCGGGTGCATCGTAGAGGGGGAGCAGTGACTGGGGAGAAGGGGGAAGAGAGGAGCAGGAAAAGGGAAAGTAGGGGGAGGGATATAGAGAAGGGTTTAGCGGAGTATGCTAAGTGTGAACAGTTTATTTTGTCAGGATAAACAGGGAGCATAAATTCAATTTCACCAATGATCAAAAGTGGAGATGGCAGTGGTAATGGCTTTAATCGGGCACACTAATTGTGGGCCAGATTAATTGCAAGTAGACTAGTGCATCATATAATTACATTTTTTTAGGTAGCTGAACAGGCATAAAGCAAAACAACAAAACAGTGAAACAACTGAACCTGAACAGGCCCCATAAGGTCTGGGAGCCTTGTAGAAAAAACGTCTAGGATGCGAAACGGACATAGCCGATATTAGCCGTCCAACAGGTCTCGGTCGCTGGAAAGTCATCCTGATGTAGTTAACAGTTAGTTACCACGGGAGCAACCGAGAACCTGAATGCAAAAAAGAAAAAAGGGAGAGAATAAAAGTAAAATAGCTTCATTTTTCTCAACGGAGTGCTTGAGATTTTGGACTAGGATGATATGTTCCAGACGATCGGGCCGGGGTTCCTTTCCGGATCGATACAGGATCATGATTACTTCATTTCGGGGTCGTGGTGTACGGCTGGGAGGCTGCCCTAGCTGGTGTGCATGGAAGTGATGATTCCGACTGGTGTGTCTGCGGCGACAGGCGAAGTGATTCCAACAAACGTTGTAGAGAATCCGGGGTGGAGCAGGTGTATTGCTGTCCTTGGTAAGAGAATTGCAGGGCAAATGGAAACCGCCGAGTGTATTTAAGCTGGTGCTGTAGCAATATCTGTAGTTGGGGTTTCATGGCGCTTTGCGATGGTAAGGGGAGCCAAGTCAGAGAATAGCTGGTATGTGTGGCTCTGGAATTGGAGGGAGGATTTATTGCGGGCTGCTGTTAATAACTGTTCTTTCGTAAGGAAAAAATGCAGCTTGACAATAATGTCCCGAGGGGGCCCGTCGGCTTGGCGACGGGTGAGTGCTCTGTGAATTCTGTCGAATTCGAGGCGTTCGATAGGTATGGAAGGTGCTAGCTCCTGGAACAATGCTGTAGTGAACGATTGTAGGTCATCGATCGTTTCAGGCACACTGCGGAGGCGCAGATTTGACCTGCGGGAGCGATTTTCGGCGTCTTCTAGGCGAGATAGAAGCATGGAGTTTTCCTCACGCAGGGCTAATTGCTCTTGGGCCTGTTCTTGTAAAGTTAGTTCCATGTCATCTACTCTAGTTTCCAGATCTGCTGTTTGCTGGCCAATCTCACAAATTTCTCGTGTCAGACTGTTAGTGATCTGGTCAGATGTTGTTTTTAAGGCCTTATGGAGCATTGATTCCATCAGTCTTATAAAGGCAGATTGCGACATACCTGTCCGCGGGATGGGAGGGGAGCCACCTGGATTAGACTGTGTGTCATTATCGTCCTCACTGTCCAGCATGTCAGATCATGCAGGAGAGGAAGCAGTTTGTTCAGCCAGGGCTCAGGCCTTCGCCGCCTTCTTGGAAGAAGCGCGGGCGAGCGCTTCTTTGATAGGTTTTGGTTTCGTCTTGCCTCTGTGGCCCGTTAAAACCATAATGGAGGATACTCTGATGCTTAAGGAAGCGATCTCTGAAAAAGGGGGGCTGAAGTGCCGGTTCAGCTGGGTAAACGAGTCCCGAAAGTGCAGCGGGGAGTGCGGAGCTGTACAGAGAAGCGTCTGCCATGTCGAGCTTCGCGCATGCACCCCCAACTGAACTTTTATTTAATGAATGGACTTTCTTTATATTTATATTTTAAGAACTTTCACTACCACTTTGTGATCTAAATATTTTTTTCACATAAGTTACATTATCATTGAATAATTATTATATTGCAAGCGCACTTATTATTTTTCTAATAATCAGAATAGGAAATACACGACAAGTACTTACTTTTTTTAAGAACTTTCTTAATTCATTTGCACTGATCCGGCTCCCTCAATTTAAGGTCGGACCATTGTTTCCTCAGCTGGTCTTCCCCAAAATTTTGATGCAGGGTCTTTACCACTTGGACATTATTTTTGCCTTTCGTAAATTAGGCTGGGCGTACAGTCCATGCTTCCCATCATAATCTTTTCTCTGCAAAATTGCTACCATCTCCACCATCTCTTCAAAGGCCATATTGGAGGCCTTAAATCTCCTCTTCCCGGATCGGGACATTTTAGGCTCCAGGCTTTCCTCGTTACTGGAGTTAGTACACACCTGCTGTGTCTCCGCCATTGTTACTCCTACTGCGCACAGTAGAGAGAAGGGGCAAAGAATATTCATGAAAAAGAACGTCAGGGGCGGGCGACGCAGGCAGAGTTTCACGCATGCGTAGTGTATATAAACCTAACCGTCATGTACCGTACGTACGTTCTGTGCATAGAGAAAGGGGCGGGGAATATTCGTGAAAAAGAACGTCAGGGGGGGGCGATGCAGGCGGAGTTTCACACAAGCACAGTGTATGTAAAGATGTGCCATATGTACATTCTGTGCACGGTGCAAGTGAAGTTACGAGCATCCGAAACAAAGGAAATTTTTTTTTACTTTGTAGCGCCCTACACTGCTTAAAGAGTGATACTTATGTTTGGGATAAGATTATGTGAGTTTAGGCTGACATTAGTGTTTTTGTCTTGTGTATTGTGTTACAGCAAAAATGAATAACAAGTTTAAGGACCCTGAATTTCTGATACCATTTATTGAGAAGTACAGGGAGATGAGGAATCTGAGGGAGGTCAAACACCCTAAATATTACATTAAACCAATAAGGAAGTAAACGCTGGAGAGACTTCTGGCATTTGTGCAGACTTTCATCCAAGAAGCAACCGTGGAGATTTTGGAAAAGAAAATTGGGATCTTGCGAAATATGTATAGGAGAGAGCATAACAACATCCAGACTTTCCTGAGATCAGGAGCATCAGCAGCTGATGTGTATGTACCCAGGCTGTGGTACTTAAAAAAACTGTTTTCTTGATGACCAGACTGAAGCCAGGGAATCACTTTCGACCCTTCCCTCCACCCTTCCCTCCACCCCAGCAGAGGCTGTTGAGATCAAACCTGGGTCTTCCATCCTGGAAGAACTGGATGCGACCATATGGAGCCAGGTATATTATTTTTAGACATATTTAGTGTCCTAATATTAATGATTAACTAGATGTTCTAATTGATTACCTATTAAGGATTTGATCCAAAAAACATATCAATTGACAGTAGTGGCCAAAAATGTTTGTCACCAGCTTGAAACAATGCTGGTGTCAAAATGACACTCTTTTATATGTATTAACATTGAATTTGCAAGCCTTGAGCTGAAAATTGTGTGTGATTGATGAACCAAAAATTAAAACTATGTCCCTTTTTTATACACAGGATAAGCTCAGCCAGGAGGAAGGTGTGGAAAGTGGCAGGCAGGAGGAGGACAGGCCCAGTGACAGCCAGGAGGAGGCAGGGGTTAGTGTCAGCCAGGAGGTGGCTGGGCCCAGTAGGAGCCTCACACAATCACAGGTGCCTCCCCTCCACCTTCAAACAAAAAGGCCCAGAAAGGGGACGGTGACAGAGGAGGCATCACTGCACCTCATGAGAGAAGCTACAAACTTCCTAAAGAGCCCCCCCAAAGCTGAAGAGGCCTATGGCTCCTATATAGCCAGCAGGTTGCTCGAAATGGAGAAGGGCCAACGCCTCCTGTGTGAAAAACTTTTTTCTGATGTCCTTCGCAAGGGGCTGAAGGACGAGCTAACTGTCAACACCCAAATAAATGAGCACGCCCCTCCTCCTCCTCCTCCTCTTCCTGGCACAAGTCAACCATTAGAGCCATGGCCTTCAAGGAAGGCTGCAGGGCAGCATTGAGGGAAGGCTGTACGGAAGGGTGCAGGGCAGCATGGAGGGAAGGCTGCGGTGAAGAGAAGAACGTGATGACCTGGCTTCAGTCTAGTCTGACAGAAGACGCAGGCTGGTGTAGTACCACAGCCTGGGGACATATATGTCATCTGCTGCTGCTCTTGATCTCTGGGATTCCTGGACCAGATTGTGCTCCCTATTATATGGACTCCTCAAGATCCCAATTTTTTTTTCCACAGACTTGATGTGTGCCCTAGGGCCAAAAGACTTCACAAATTCCAAAAGTTTCTCCAGCATTGACTTCATCTTTATTTTGTTAACCAGAATAAATGGATATTTTCTTTTCAGAAAAAAACTTGCCTATGTGTTTTTATTAAAATACATTTTTAAAGGACAATGTCAAATTAACAAGGGACAACAACCTCCTTGAGGTTCCAAAAAAAAATATCTAATGTTCTTGTGGTAACTTTACATAAAAAAAAAATATATATATATATATATATATATATATATATATATATATATATATATATATATATATGGAGATGACTGTAAAATTATTTTGTAACAATCCTAAAAAAAGATCTTGATGAAATAAAAAATAATAAAAGATGACTCCAAAAAACAAATGTGTAAACATTAGTATGGAGATGGGGCTTTTAAAAAATACAATATCATTCATGAGGTCAAAGAGAAATAATCCATAAATCAGTTTGTGAGAACTCTGTGTGAATATGAGCAGCAAAACAACTTCGTTCTAGCATTATAAAGAAGACAATTAATGCGCTGCATTCAATGATCACAGAATTTGCAGCGTGAGGAATGTGCTAGCTACAATACGAACACTAGTTTTACCAGACCGAGCGCTTCCGTGTCATACTTGCTTCTGAGCATGCATCGTTTTTTGCCCGTTTGACTAGAGTAGACGAGCGGATTTCTCCATAGGAAATGAGTACGGAAGAGTTACAGCGGAAAGATTTAAAGCATGTTCCAAATCTAAAGTCCGTCAGACTTTCGACAGAAAAAGTCAGCTGAAGGTCCGATGAAGCCCACACGAGGTCGGATTGTCCGACAGATTCGGTTCGTCGGACCAGTCCGGTCGAAAAGTTTGCTCGTGTGTACGTGGCATAAGACTCTAGAGATGCAATTAACCAATTTCTACAGCATATTAATCTTTCTCAACTGACTGAAATCCAAGTATCTAGCCTGAATGCTCCATTCATGGAACGGGAAATTCTAGCAACAATCAACTCACCCTGATGGTCTAACTGGAGAATATAATAAACAATTCTCCAAACTAATTCCACACCTGACAGATATATTCAATAGTACTGCCTCCTCTTCTAAGTTTCCCACTGAATCTTTGAATGCAATAATAATAACGTTACCAAAGCCAGGGAAGGATCCGAATGCACCCCAAAATTTCCACCCGATTTCATTACTCAACCTTGATCTAAAAATGTATGTCAAAACCATTGCAGCGCGTCTACTAGACATTATGCCCACCCTTATTGATAGGAATCAGACTGGTTTCACTAAAGGCAGACAGGCACCAGATGCCACTAGAACAATGATTAACCTTATTCACTATGCAGAATCGAGTGGATCGCCTTCTCTGCTTCTTTCTTTGGATGCAGAGAAGGTGTTTGACAGGGTACACTGGTCATACCTCAAAATGGTACTCCAAAAATTCAGGTTTAGAAACTACATCCTAGGCGCCATCATGGCACTATACTCCTCCCCGTCAGCCCAGGTATTCAAGGCAGATATGGTTTCCCAACCGTTTCCCATTACGAATGGCACCCGTCAAAGCTGCCCACTATCCCCCCTAATATTCAATCCACTCATGGAACCTCTGGCGGAACATATCAGATCGCACGCGTTCATCTCAGGCCTAACAATAGGTAACAAATCCCACAAAATCAGTTTATTTGCGGACATCGTGATACTAATCCCTACCAATACAGCTTCCTCCCTGGCAGAAGTACAAAAAACTCTGAATTGGTTCAGTGAGGTCTCATACTATAGGGTAAATAAGGCTAAATCTTTCATTCTTGACCTAAAACTTGACGCCACGACCCAAAACTTACTCCAAATACAACACCCATACACCAGGGCAGAAAAAGACATTTCATATCTAGGGGTACAATTAACCAGTTCTGCCAAAAATCCACTCGCCACTAACTTCAAATCCTTTCTTCATAAAATACAAACAGAATCCCAACAAATAGCGAAACATGAACTTTCCTGGCCAGGCAGACTTGCAGCCTTTAAAATGTCTTGTCTTCCACAACTATTATACTTGTTCCAAACCCTCCCTATCCCCATCCCCACATCATTCTTCAGATCCCTCCAGACAATCTTTAACAAGTATCTCTGGAATAGTAAGAGACTCAGATGCGCGCACCACAAACTCATAAAGCACAAACTAGCAGCCGGTACAGGAGCCATACACTTTGAAGATTACTACACAGCCATTATTCTCGCCCAACTACCAGAATGGTTCCATCCCCAACCTAATAAGCTTTGGGGTCAAATAGAAAGGTGCTTTCTCCACCAATCAAATGTAAAAAACTGGTTACTAAGTGCCCCACTAATTACCATCATTCCATCCACCAATTCCCCGACCGTGAAGGCATCGGTCCAAGCATGGACAAAAATGATACCCTGTTTCCCCAAAAATAAGACCTAGCATGATTGTCGGTGATGGCTGCAATATAAGCCCTACCCCCCAAATAAGCCCTACCCCGTTTCCCCGAAAATAAGCCCTACCCTGAAAATAAGACCTACAAGGACTTTAACTGGGACTTATTTGGGGGGTAGGGCTTATATTGCAGCCATCACCGACAATCACGCTAGGTCTTATTTTCGGGGAAACAGGGTATTACTCAATGACTGCTCCCCCTCTACACTGCCAAACCAAATACCACTAAAATCCCTGCACCATCTAATGCCCGATCTTTTGCTGATGCACTGGACCCACAACAGAATTAATTTTCTACATAACTTGATTCTAGGGACACAACTCAAATCCTTCTCCCTCTTACAAAAAGAATTTGATCTTCCCTCCTCGGAATACTTTACCTTTTTAAGAATACACCACTGTCTACGAATGATACCTCTTCCCCTTTACGCCATACCCCCGTTGTCATGGGATTTCCTAATGAACCCGGCTTCCATGATAAAAGGTATCTCCCACTTCTACAATCTCCTCCACAAAAAGAACACTTTCACTAAAATGCCCTCACATATCCAATGGGAAGCAGATCTAGCACACTGCTACTCAGACAAACAATGGCAATGCGCACTACAAACCGTTTATAGAGACACAAAATGCTCAGCTCTCTGGGAACTTACTCAGAAACTATAATTTCGATGGTACATGACACCCGCTAAAATAATATCCTTTAGCCCCCAAACCCCCAACACCTGCTGGAGATGCAACATGACCAAAGGTGACCTGATTCATATATTCTGGTCATGCAGTCATATTCAGGAATATTGGAAAATCATTTTTAAATTTATCCCATTCAGACACGTAACAACCCACATACTGCTAGCCACAAGACTAAGTATAACAAGACTTTGGAAAACTGCCCAGACTCCGACCATTGCTAACACTATCGCCCTAGTGAATCTCCACTATAGCTATGAAAAAATAATGGCTCAAACCCTCAGCTACTCTGTTCATAACGTGTTCCTTGTGATAATTCTTTCATGTACAACTATGTTGTAATGCGACTTGTTACCTTGTTTACCTATGAAAATATGCTAATAAAAATCAATTGAATAAATAAAAAAAAAATAGTAAGCTCTTCAATAATAAGTACCTCCAGTGCCCCCCCAATGGCTGTTCATATTGCTTCCATTATGTCCTCTCCTTCCCCCCTTTTTTTCGCTACCCACCCCTCCCACCAGTCCCTCCCACCTTCCTTTCCTCCTATTTCTATTTATTTTCATCCGCAAGTTTATTTTTTATTTTATGTTTATGTTTATTTTTATTATTATTATTATTATTATTATTATTATTATTATTATTATTATTATTATTATTATTATTATTATTATTTTTTATATTTTTTTTGTAATGCATTAATGCTAAAAATATTCATCATTTTCAGTACCATTAATTAATTTTTTGGAGTGACGAAAATGGCCTGATTGTTGCAAATTATAAAGCAATGTGGGTGTTATTTACTAAAGGAAAATCCACTTTGCACTATGAGTGCATTGCAAAAGTGCACTTGAAACTGCACTGAAAGTGCACTTGTAGTGCAAAGTGGATTTTCCTTTAGTAAATAACCCCATTGTCACTGTAAACACCAACTTACTCCAAAAACTGCTATTGAGCATTGAAAGAAGAAGCCACACATTATTGAGTATAAAAATGTTTACTCTGTGCACATTCACATGTGTGTTTAGAAAAGGGTTTTTGAACCAACATACCCATGGCTAAGGTCAACATGTGCTAGCTCCCATCATGGGGGATCAATGGACGTGTTTCAGGGTTACAACCCCTTCCTCTCAGCTACTTGAGTTGCAAGGAAGGGGTTGCACCAACAAAACGCATACATTGATATCCCGTGATGGCAGATAGCACATGTTGACACACTGTGTGCATCTTCAAAATTTGGCTTTCAAAATTTTTATAAAAATTAAGAAAAATAAAAATTAGTACAATTTTGGTGTGTTTTATATTCTGCCTAAAACATCAATGATGTTTTGAGTCTTTTTTCCACATCATTGATGTCTTCCTTGATCTTCTGAAAATCCCTATTGCACACAATGATCTCCCCCATGAGGATGTATGCATTTGCACTTGTGAAATGTGTTTCTTCTTCCACAACATCCACATCACCTAAAAATAAAAAAACACACCATGTATTATAAATATGCAGGCATCCATTTATTACCTGAAGCTGTGGTCTCAGACACTCACCTGTTGTCACTATTTTGCCCACTTCATAAACTTCTCCTTCCTCCACATCCTCAGGTTGTGGTGTGCTAAGTTCCCCTTCTTTAGGAGGTTGTGGGTCCCTGGTATCCTCAGATGTCCCTAGTCTTTTCTCCCCTATGTGAAAAAAAAAGTATACTTAGCACACAGATATTTGAGGGCAGAAATAGTAATGTGAAATATTGCTTGGAAGTGTCATCCAATTGTCTGTTTTGGCAGAGTTCCAAGCTGAAGACATGTTTTCTCCCCTTTCTTCAAGCTGGAATACTTACCTTTTTTTGTAAAGTTTCACACATGGAGACACCCCTGGTATCCACTGGAGCACCTGTGTGGGACACCCTAAAAAGTTTGTTCTGGTGTCCCATACTAGTGCTCCTGCATCTAGATGTGTAAACAGCTGCTGAGTATCCTCTCCTTACACTGAATCAAGTTTGCATTTCATTCTAGTTACAGACCCATCTAGACAACAATGTCATGAACTTCTTTGAATACAAATAGGCCTGAACAAATGTAGTTACCTGTATCTACCAAAAACATCGTATTAGTGGGCCAACAAACAATGTTTACTATGAACGATTACTGTGCCCACGTACCTGAACGTTGCCATTTTAAACTGTACAGCAGTAAAGAAAAGCACATGGAGCAGCATGTAAGTAATAATAATAATAGGAACACACATCAACTACTTACTTTTTTGCAGAACTCTCTTGATCCTTCTGTACTGATCATGCTCCCTCAATTTCAGGTCTGACCAGCGTTTCCTCAATTGATCCTTGGATCGCTGTATCCCAAAATTCCTGTGCAGACTTCTCACAACTTTAGTCATGATCTTGGCCTTTCTCACATTTGGGTTTGGGTACATGTTTCCCATTATAGTCGGCCCTCTTCAAGATGTCCACCATTTCCACCATCTCTACAAAGGCCATATTTGAGGCCTTAAATCTCCTCTGGGATCGGGACGTTCGTGGCTCCGGGCTTTCGTTGTTGCTGCTGTCTTAATGCACTTGTTCTTTCTCCGCCATGTGCTCTCCCACTGCGCCGAAAGAGAAGGGGTGGGTAATATACTAGATAGAAGGTCAGGTGTGGGCGGAGTATCATGTATGCGCAGTGTATATAAAGCGTAACACGCGTGCGCTGTACTGACGATCTGTGAGAGGAGGAAGGAGTAGCGGAAGCACGATCGTGATAACGAAGGTACAATTTTAACTTGGGCCTATACTGCTTATAGATTGAGGCCTATATTGGGACATGATTAGGAAAGTTTAGCCTGACATCAGGGTTTTTGTCTTGTGTTGTGTCTTGCAGAGAAAATGGATCTATTGAATGATCAGGACTTTATCCCCATATTCATTGATAAGTACAGGGAAGTGCCCTTTCTGTTGCAGGTAAACCACCCCTTTTATACCAATAAAAGAAAGAGGCAGGCAGCGCTGGATCAATTGCTGGAATTTGTGAAGCCACAGATCCCCACGGCAACCATCAACTATTTGAAGGCCACATATGGTGGCATGAGGAACACTTAAAATCGGGAGCGCAAGAAGGTCCAGGATTCCATGAGATCAGGAGCTGCAGCAGATGACATTTATGTACCCAAGCTGTGGTACTATGACAGACTGTATTTTCTGGCAGACCAGAGGGAACCCAGGCCAGCACTCTCCAGCTTTCCTTCAACATTTCCTTCCACCCCAGCTGAGGCTTCCGACGTCCAACCTGGGCCTTCCAGCCAGGAAGATGTGGAGGAGCCCAGCTTGACCCAGGTATAGCATTGTTCAACATATTTATTGTCAAAA
The DNA here is from genome assembly GCA_037952925.1 of Lithobates clamitans. NCBI lineage: Eukaryota > Metazoa > Chordata > Amphibia > Anura > Ranidae > Lithobates > Lithobates clamitans. The sequence goes on from JBBGZY010000035.1 coordinate 1,447,773, forward strand.
AATTAATTATGTTAACTAGATGTTATTATTGAGCACTAATTTCTGATTTAACAAAGTGTTTTACATATCAATAGACAGTAGTGGCCACAAATGATTAGGAGAAGAATGAAAAATGCTGGGGTCAGAATGATAGTCTTTTCAGTCATGTGCTGAAAATTGTGTGTGATTGATGAACTAAAAACTAAAGCTATGTCCCTTTTTCATACACAGGAAAGCCTCAGCCAGGAGGAGGCTGTAGAAAGTGGCAGCCAGGAGATGGCGGGGGTAAGTGGCAGACAGGAGGTGGCTGGGCCCAGTAGTCTGCCCGAATCCCAGGTCCCTCCTTCAAAAAAAAAGGCCCAAGAAGGGGAGTAACCTGGAGGAGGCGGCACTTGGGCTATTTCAGCATTTTACTCTGGCCCTCAGAGCCCACCCCAGTCTTCAAGAGGACTCTGCCTGCATGGCAGCCTGCAAAATGCAGGAAATGGAGGAGGGCCAACGCCTCTTCTGTGAGGAAGTTATCTTACAAGCCATAAATAAGGGGTTGAGGGGTGAAGTCACAAGCCAAAGCTAGGTTTGTGAGTTTGACCATCTTCCTCCTCCTCCACCACCTCCTGCCACCCAACTCCAACACCAGAGCCACAGTCTGTAAGCAAGTCTGGAAGCAAGCGTGGAAGGAAGTGTGGAAGGAAGACAAGAGAGTGATGGCCTGGGTTCGGTCTGATCTGACAAAAGAGGCAGGCTGTTGTAAGACCACAGCCTGGGTACATATATGTCATCTGCTGCTGTTCATGATCACTCGGAGTCCTGGACCGGATTGTGCTCACTGTTATATGGACTCCTCATGCTACCAATTTTGGCTGTAAAATAGTTGATGTGTGCCCTGGGGTACAAAGAGTTCGCCAATTTCACCAGTTTAGTCAGCGTTGCCTTCCTCTTTATTTTGTTATGACCCATAATAAATGGCAATTTTTTTTCACAAATACTTGCCTATGTGTTTTACTTTAAAAAGGACAGTTCTGTTTGTGAGTAGGCAGGTACATTTCAAAAATGTCAAATTAACAAGGGACACCAAAACCAAACAACCTCCTTGAGGTTAAAAAATACAAGCTAGGGCACATGCGCCGAAGCCTAAGAGAGCGGTAATGCCATCTTAGAGCTCCGCTCCTGGGACGAATACACCGGAGGACTACAGGTCTCAGAGGCACCACGAACGGTACACAGCACTAGCTGGTACTCCCTAGAGCCCTCAGGTGTTACTACCATGGTCCTGCAGGGCCCGAAACTTAAGCATAAAGCAGGTATGGCTAAATAAGTGCCGGCCAGGCAGTCCTCCAAGATGGCGGCGGCAGTTACCTCACAGCCCTGTACACCACACTAGGAAAGCACTGCAACACAGTTCAAAGATTCAGGATTCACCGCTGAGTCTGACTCTGATACTGGTGGCTCACAGACAGTGATTCAATCTGACATGTTTAAAACGTTTGAACGCATGCTACAGAAAGCCCTCAAACAAACTTCAGATCACATTACTGATAAATTAACAAAGGAAATAAGGGAGCTGGGACAGAGAACGGCTGAGCTAGAATTGCGGGTGGATGAAATAGCCAAACGCAGCACTATATCTCTGAATTTGAGAACCCTAAAGAGGAAAATCTTATACTACAGTCACGTTTGGAGGACCAAGAAAATAGAGACAGGCGATCAAATCTGCGAATTAGGGGAATCCCTGAGACTTCCATTGATCTTCAAGCCACTATGATAGCATTATTCCAGGAATTACAGCCTGGTATTCTTGTGGATAAACTGGAAATGGGCACAGGGCTTTAGCACCTCGCAAAACAAATGCCCCCCCCCCCCCCCCCAGAGACATGATTGCCAAATTTCATTATTATAAAACCAAAGAGCAATTACTTTTAGCTGCTAGAGGGAGAGATTCTCTGCAATTCCAGGGCCATGTGTATCAGCTTTTTGTAGATATTTCCCCATTCACAGTAGCAAAGAGGTGAGCACTCAAACCCCAATTACAGGTGCTACAACAAAACCAAATCACCTATTATTGGGGATTTCCCTTTTCTCTTCGATTCACTCACCTTAAAACCAAGTATGTTTTTCGCTCTTCAGAGAACTTGCAGTCAACCATGATTGAAATGGGTATTACAGATAAAACATTACCTAGAGATCAACCTCGTAGACGATCAGCCTCCATCTCCCCTCCACAAAATACAGCAGCAGGCTTTAATAATCCCTCTTCCGCTTCACGTCAGAATATCCATAAACGTGGGTGATTTGAAAATTCAACGCCATCTAATGAAGATTCCATGGACTGATCTGTACACTTTGTCTAGATCACAACTCACTATCAGACCCCAGTACTCGGCGCTGGTTAATACACTTTTCTGTTGACACCAACAAAGTCACAAATTTTTACTGGACTCTTACTTTTTTTTTTTTCATCTATCTGGAATCTTAAACGTTTATTTTTTTTCTCTGATATTTTATTCTTCCCCGGGACTTCAATCACTTTTGGTACCTATTAACTACCAATCATATATAATTTTTCTGAGGTTTTTTTAATTTTTTTTCACCTTAAGTTGGTGAGACTCCTTAAGCATTTCTGTTTTATCCTTACTCAAAAAAATAGTATTTTTTTAGAGTTTTGGGATCTACTAGCTCGCCTGACATATCTTATATATGGTTTTTCATTCGCTTTTGATGGTCCTTGTTTACCTTTTTATAACCAAGCTACCACTCTAATTTTTGATCTCATGAATTACCTATTTCTTTTTTTCAGGTATTCATGGGGCTATGTATGTGTATATGTATGTGTATATGTGCATACATATGTGCATATACATATATACATGTATATTTTTTCTCTTTTTTGTTGATTAGAGTGAGCTTGGTAGTTGGTAGTTATTGTTACACCTAGATTACAAATGCTATATTTTAAGGATAGTTACTTATATAACCCCTGTGGTTCTCCGGTGTTGCTCTTCCCTTAGGAATTTCTTGCTGCCCCCTTTACCATCCTCAGACCTCTGCTACTGGTATGTGGGATTCTGTTGGTGGCCCTGGAACCTCTCAGAGATTTTTGATCACTCTCTCGAGACGTTCCCACACCCTATTGTTCCATCTCAATTTATTGATATTATGTCCTTATACTAGGGTAGTTCAATTTCATTATTTTACTTTTTTCTCTATCACTTTCTTCCCTCTTTTATCTCTCCAGGTGGTGGTCATGGTTCTCGGTATGTGTTATGTTTCTCATGATATAATAATATCCCTGACACAATTATGGCCCACATAAATATTTCATCTTTAAATGTACAAGGGTTCAATATCCCACATAAACGCACAAAGGCGTTACAGCTAAGAAAGCTCATATTATTTGTTTGCAGGAAACCCATTTTACAGACAAAGTTTACCCTAAATTCCTTTCGACCTCATACCCACAATTTTACGCCGCCTCTGCCTCAGTTAAAAAGCGTGGAACTCTTATTGGCTTCCATCGCAATACTCCCTTTACCCATTGTGTCACAGTTGAATGACCCAGAAGGAAGATATATATTACTTACTGGTTATATTTCTGATACTCCCATTAGGATTGTAACTTACTATGCCCCAAATAAACGCCCAGATGCTTTTTTATCCCATCTTTTTAAACTTATTGATATGCACAAATTTGGTACGGTTGTCCTGTGTGGAGACTCTAATGCAAAGGTTTTCCTTTTTTAGATAAATCCCCTTCGGCCCCAACTACAAGCTCTGCTAATTAACTCTCCAATTTCTGCTTACTACTCATAACTTAGTAGATACTTGGCGAGAACTTAATCCTACCAGTAGACGTTTCACACATTATTCATATCCACATAACTCTTTCTCAGGTATTGATCATATCTTAGCCCCATCTAGTATGATACCAGAAATTATTTCCTCTAAAATAATCCCATTTCCATGGACTGACCACTGCGTGTTTTTCACAACTATAGCTTCCACTATTCCCAGATCACACGACACCACTTGGTGTGTTAATGACTCCATACTAACCCATCCATCCCATAGAAATGAGATTGAAGGGGCAATCACTGATTACCTTTCATTCAATGACACGGATGATGTCTCCCCCCTCACACTGTGGGAGGCCCATAAAGCTGTCATTCAGGGCAGATTGATACAACAAGCAACAGCAATTAAAAAAGAACGCAATCTAATGTTCGCAAAGCTTGAAGCTGTTTACAATAAATGCCATATGGCCTTTCAATCTTCCCCGAATGCCACCAACAATTCAAAGTTGGAGAAAGCCCATCTTGATCCAGACCGTTTTCGGACTGACTCTGCTGATAAATTATTATGTAAACGCCAACATATCCAATATCTTAAAGCTAATAAACCAGACACCCCCATGGCGCGTAGTTTAAAGGTGATACAACATGCACAGACTTCTTTCAGACTGAAGATATCCTGTGATGGATATACTAGCAACCCAGTTAAAATATTAGAGATATTTCACACTAATTTAGCTAAATTGTATTCCCTGCTCAAGACTTTGATAAGACAAAAGCAGACACTTTGTTTTCCAATATTTTGCTCCCTACCTTAGACCAGGAACGACGAGATACCCTTGAGTGTCCCATAACAGCACCTGAAGTTCTGACTGCCATAAAAATATTAAAACTACATAAGAGACCGGGTCCCGATGGGTTCTCGGCATTATATTTCAAACAGTATGCGCACATTTTAGCACTGATCTAGACCAGAGCCTTTAATTCTATCCTGAAGGGTTACTCATTTGGGTCTGAAACACTGACCTCCATTATAGCAATGATTCCCAAACCCCGCTCAGACTCTACCTCTTGGACCATTTACCGCCCCATATCTCTCCTTAACCTAGATATTAAATTGCTAGCCAAGATCCTGGCGAATCGTTTGAATAACATTATAGGTTGACGAATTCACCGGGACCAAACAGGATTTATGCCAACACGTCAGGCAGGTGATAATATCAGACGAGCTCTCTTACTTATTCACGCAGCTAAAGTGAGACACATCCCTACATGCCTATTATCCCTAGATATCCAAAAGGCTTTCAATTCTGTCACTTGGCCATATTTGCAGTACATGCTTCAAAAATGGGAATTTGGGAACCATTTTCTAACATGGATCTCCTCTTTGTATAACAACCCAAAGGCATACATTAAATATGCAGGATATAAATCTGCAATGTTAGACATTAGAAGAGGGACAAGGCAAGGTTGCCCTCTATCCCCATTGCTTTTTGCTCTCCTTATTGAACCACTAGCACAATTAATTAGGTCTCATCCTGATATCAAAGGAATCCAATTGGGCGGATATCAGCACAAGTTATGTCTTTATGCAGATGATGTTCTTATCTTTTTATCTCATCCCCATATATTGGCCCCAAACTTACTAAATGTCTTGGAAAAATTTGCCCAAATCTCTGGCCTTTTTGTTAACCCCACAAAATCAAATGTGTTAAATATATCTTTTCCACTAGCAGAACTTCGACACGTCCAAACCTCCTTACCTTTCAACTGGGTTACCCATCAAATCCCATATTTAGGAGTACAACTTTGATTAAAGATCTATTTGCGACTAATTATCTTCCTCTACTGAAACAAGTTACAGGCTATATGAAACAATGGACCTCTCTTCCATTATCATGGTTGGGACGGATCAATTGTCGATATTACCAACATTTGTATACTTATATAGGGTATTACCCATCTTGTTACCTACATATTTTTTAAGACTCACACAACGTAGAGTCATGTCCTTTATTTGGGGAAACACTAAACCCAGAATTTCTAAAACTACACTGTATCTCAAAAAATTGAATGGCTGGTTAGGTTTGCCAAACTTCACTTCCTACTACTACGCTGCACAACTATCACCCCTTCCTAAATATCACTCAATGGTGGAAACACCCCTTTGGGTTCATATTGAATCAGTTGACAGCGACCCTATCTCTGTGGCCAATATGCTATGGCTCCAACCTAAAGATAGATCGCACCTTTCTAATCCCATAACAAAACATTCCTTCGCTATTTGGGATAAACTTAGCAGAGCTTGTAATCTCCAATCTCCATATAATCCTCTTCTTTCGTTCCTCAGGAACCTGGTCTTTTATCCTGCTTGGAAATTCCCGAAGTCATTTTCTGCATGGTCTTCTACAAATGTAATTAGATTTTATCAATTAAGCAACAATACCACTATTCATGCATTCCCGGGGCTATGTGAAACGTATGGGCTTCCCAGATCTGAAATTTTTCGCTACTTGCAAATCAAAAATTTCTACACTCCCTTCCTTATCACAGGCTCAACACTAAATCAAATGTCACAATTTGAGCGTATTTGTAAAAGCGACCCACATGTGAGAGGATTGATTTCATAACAACTTACTGAGATTCGTAATGGATCACTACCCTCTTACACAGACAAATGGGCACAGGACATGAACCGAGTTTTTGACACTAATGACTGGTCCGATATATGGTTAGCCACTAAGAATTCCTCCCCAAACTGCTATGCTTTGGAAACAAATTTTAAAGTCTTAGCACGATGGTACTTAGTACCAGCCAGAATTGCAAAATTTATTCTGACATACCCAATTAACTGTTTTAGAGGCTGTTCTACACCAGTTACCCACTTCCATATATGATGGCAATGCCCCGTAGCCCAAGAATGGAAGAATATTTTTGGGATGGCCTCTAAAGCTCTGGATACCTCTATTCCCCCAGACCCAGCCTTGGCACTCCTAAATTTGAAACCCACTACACTAACCCGCACTCAATTTCAGTTATTTATCCAGCTTAGCACTGCAGCCAAGCAAACTATAGCAAAGGCTTGGAAGTCTCAAACCTTGATAGTTGCGGAAGCTAAACACAGAATGAATAGAGCCCTCATATATGCCAAAATGACAGCTATTGAGGACAATAACATTAAGAAATTTTGCAAGATTTGGCAACCATGGGTTAAACATTACTTCTCCTATGATTTTGACCAGTCATTATTGTTACCCTACTAGGATTCTTGATTTCTTACCAACTAAATACGTGTTGGTGCCGGGCCACCACCTGGAGAGATTCTTCTTTTTCTTCTTTTTCTTACCCCTTTCCCCTACTTTCTCACTCTTTCTTTTCACTATTTGATAAATACATTTGGGATACTCTTTTACTATTATTACATTATTTACTATTTACAAATAGTATGAAATATTGCATCTGTGTATTTATTTTGAGCAATCAAATTCTGCAAATAAGAGGGTTATGACCCTGTTTTATAATATATTCCATTTAATTTACCTCTGGTTATCATTGTAGCTAACATGTTTAAATGCCCCCACCCTTCCACAGATTGAACCCACTGGGGTGGATGGGTGGTCTGGAGGCATGATATATAGGACCCACAAACTGATCAGAGGCTCTCAGCCCGATCTTATACTGTCTATAGTGCACAGATTGCTCATACACTTTACTCTCTCCTTTTTTTTATTTTTTTTATTTTTCATTTTTCATTTATTCACTCTTTATTGTAAGTCACAATATATTCATATACTTATCAAAAATTGAATGATAATGACAGTATCCCATGTACCACTGTTTATATTCTATTGTTCTTATTTATGTAAATCTCAATAAAAACATTGAACAAGAAAAATACAAGCTAATAATAGTGTTATGGTAACTTGACACAAAACGAAAAAAAATATTATGGAGATCAGTAGAAAAAAAAAATAAAAAAACAGGAGATCTTGATAAAAACAAAAACAAAAAAAAGTAGATCACTATAAAAAAAAGGGAATCTTCATAAAAACCTAAAAAAATTGAGATTTTCATAAAAAATAAAGAAAAAAAGATCATTATAAAAATACATTCTAAACATTATTATGGAGATCTGACAAAAAAAATAAAAAATATTATTCAGGAGATCACGAGAAATAATAAAGAAATCAGTTTGTGTGAATATCAGCAGCAAAACAACTTCATTATTCTAGCATTATACAGAAGAAGAGAATGCGCTGCATTGAAAGATTAAAAAATTTGCAGCGTGACGAATGTGCTATCTCCATTACGAACACTAGTTTTACCAGACCGAGTGCTTCCGTCTCATACTTAATTCAGAACATGTGTGGAATTTTGTGCATCGGAATTGTCTACACACGCTCGGAATTTATGAGAACGGATTTTGTTGTCGGAAAATTTGAGAACCAGCTCTCAAATTTTTGTTGTCGGAAATTCTGACAAAAAATGTCCGAAGGAGCCTACACACGGTCGGAATTTCCGACAACAAGCTCCTATCGAACATTTGTTGTCGGATTGTCCGATCGTATGTATGCGGCATAAGAGTTTAAATACTATTGATATTAGGCTAACTGATCTGTAATTCCCAGGGATTTATTTTGGGCCCTTTTTAAATATTGGTGCTACATTGGCTTTTCTCCAATCAGCTGGTACCATTCCAGTTAGTAGACTGTCAAATTGCTGAAGAGTCCGAAAGAGGCTGCAGCATTTAAAAATTAGAGAAAGAAGGAAGCCCAGGGCTCTTGAGAAGTAAGCACACAAACTTTACATTTGAAGGGAACTGTTCTGGCCAAATTATAGGGTGGGTGACTGACAACAGAGTTCCTAAAACCAAGCCAGGATGGCAAATCCCATATTTCAAACCCAACAGGCTACCTTTAAAGATGCCCTAATAGCTATTCTCCACAGATTTTGTCTGTCATCTTCATCCCCCTGTCAGCTTCCTACCACCCCACCCCTGTCATCATCATCCCCCTGTCAGCTTCATACCACCCCACCCCTGTCATCCTCATCCCCCTGTCAGCTTCCTACCACCCCACCCCTGTCATCTTCATCCTCCTGTCAGCTTCCTACCACCCCACCCCTATCATCATCATCCCCCTGTCAGCTTCACAGCTTCATACCACCCCACCCCTGTCATCTTCATCCCCACTGCCAGCTTTCTAGCACCCCACCCCTTTCATCATCATCTCCCTGTCAGCTTTTTACCACCCTACCCATGTCATCTTCATCCCCCTTTCAGCTTCCTACCACCCCACCTCTCGTCATCTTCATCCCCAATGCCAGCTTCCTACCACCCCACCCCTGTCATCTTCATCACCATTGCCAGCTTCCTACCACCCCACCCCTTGTCATCTTCATCCCTATTTTCAGCTTCCAACTACCCCACCCCTGTCCTCTTCATCCCCCTGTCAGCTTCCTACCACCCCACACTCTGTCATCTTCATCCCTACTGCCAGCTTCCTACCTCTCCACCCCTTGTCATCTTCATCCCCATCACCAGCTTCTTACCACCCACCTCCTGTCATCTTCACCCCCACTGCCAGCTTCCTACCACCCCACCCCTGTCATCTTCATCCCCACTGCCAGCTTCCTACCACCCTACCTCTGTCACCTTCATCCCCATTGCCAGCTTCCTACCACCCCACCCCTGTCATCTTCATCCCCCTGTCAGCTTCCTACCACCCCACCCCTGTCATCTTCATCCCCACTGCCAGCTTCCTACCACCCCACCCCTTGCCACCTTCATCCCCACTGCCAGCTTCCTACCACCCCACCCCTGTCATCTCCATACCTACTGCCAGCTTCCTACCACCCTACCCCTGTCATTTTCATCCCCATTGCCAGCTTCCTACCACCCCACCCCTGTCATCTTCACCCCCCTGTCAGCTTCCTACCACCCCACCCCTGTCATCTTCATCCCCACTGCCAGCTTCCTACCACCCCATCCCTTGTCATCTTCATCACCACTGCCAGCTTCCTACCACCCCACCCCTGTCATCTTCATCACCACTGTCAGCTTCCTACCACCCCACCCCTGTCATCTTCATCCTCCTGTCAGCTTCTTACAACCCCACCCCTATCATCTTCATCCCCTTGTCAGCTTCACAGCTTCATACCACCCCACCCCTGTCATCTTCATCCCCACTGCCAGCTTTCTAGAACCCCTCCCCTTTCATCATCATCTCCCTGTCAGCTTTTTACCACCCCATCCATGTCATCTTCATCCCCTTGTCAGCTTCCTACCACCCCACCTCCTGTCATCTTTATCCCCACTGCCAGCTTCCTACCACCCCACCCCTGTCATCTTCATCACCATTGCCAGCTTCCTACCACCCCACCCCTTGTCATCTTCATCCCGATTTCCAGATTCCAACCACCCCACCCTGTCATCTTCATCCCTACTGCCAACTTCCTACCTCTCCACCCCTTGTCATCTTCATCCCCATCACCAGCTTCTTACCACCCACCTCCTGTCATCTTCACCCCCACTGCCAGCTTCCTACCACTCCACCCCTGTCATCTTCATACCTACTGACAGCTTCCTACCACCCTACCCCTGTCATCTTCATCCCCATTGCCAGCTTCCTACCACCCCACCCCTGTCATCTTCACCCCCCTGTCAGCTTCCTACCACCCCACCCCTGTCATCTTCATCCCCACTGCCAGCTTCCTACCACCCCACCCCTTGTCATCTTCATCATCACTGCCAGCTTCCTACCACCCCACCCCTGTCATCTTCATCCCCACTGCCAGCTTTCTACCACCCCCACCTCCTTAAATTTACTGGTGCACGTCACAGATGATGGATGCAGGGCCAATTTTTTTTCTTCCAGTGACAACACAGACAGAAGAACATTTGTCCTTCCAGTGAAACCACCAATGCAGGGACTTTTTCTCTTTCAGTGACACCACAGATACCCAAGTCCCTGCTCACCCATGGTGCAGTGACCTGTGTTTTTTTACTTACAGTGGAATGTTTTTACTTTTTTTTGGGCAATTGCGTATAGTTTATATACTGTTTTTGTGCGTGTTTGCAAAATTAGCCGGTCTAGATGAAGTCCAGGACCAAATGTTTGTCCCAGTCCAGCCCTGTCTACATATGTCTTGTTATCTATTGTTACGCAAGCCATTGTCATTTTAATGTTTTTAGATTCATGTTCATTCTTGTTTTATATAAGTTCATCCTGCCCCCTGTAGTAATAATCAAGACAGCCTGTCATACCAGCGCACTTGATATGCATTAGGATCACCTGTGAGCGGTTGCTATGGCACCACATCCACACTTCCTGGCTGACCAGACCTTAAATACCACTTCCAATATGGCCACTGACATTGCCTGACAAAGGAGCATGCATTTTCCGAACACGTGCTCCTCCCCACTCCTTCTCCAACTGGAAGTAATGTGTATTGCACGCCCCAGAGCAGTTCTGAGAGTCTGGAATGGTTGGGGGCCACCAGCGTTAGCCGAACTACCAGCTGCCTTTCCACCTGCGAGACGACCGCCTTCCCATAATGAGTGGATGAGCCTCCTAAATATTGTTATGCACTGACAAAGCTATGTTCTTGTGAGTTACCAATTGTCTACTTTGAAATAAATGTTTTTAAATTTCTGCACTTAGATTGGCGGTGCTCTCCTATGTGTCTTGTTTCACAGATACCACAACTTACTTTCCATGACTACTAATTGCAACCAGTGGTGGCTGGTGTTTTTTTGGGGGGTCAAACAACCAGCCTCCCTGAGCAGCCGGCAGCAACTCCCCCCGCTGTCTGCTGGTCTAGGCAGGTAGCGGGCAGCAGCTCTGTGTCCTCTCCTCCATCAGCGTCTTCCAGCGTGCAGCTCCTCCCCTCCTCTTAGGTGTCCAATAGGATCGCCTGTCCTTTCAGCCAATCAGGTGACCGATCTCAAAACCTACTTCCTGATTGTCCAGGAGGAGGATCAGTGTTACAATAGCAAATATTCATTCGCTGTTGTAAAACACCTGGGTGGGCTCCGTTCACATTCTCTGCACCCCGAGCCCACCCTATTTTGAATCCTATTAAAGCCTCTGGCTCTAATAAGGTGCTTCAAAAAAAAAAACAGCCATTGTAATTCATGCATCCAGTGTCCTGCAAGGGGCCTTATGTATGGATAGGGGGAGGCGGCGATGGATGGAGGTGGGGTGGTGCCCCTGCCCCCTAATGGACCATTAAGGGATAATTCAACCTTTAAAAAAAAATAATAAATGCACTTTTTTGCAGGTAAAAAATTTACATTTATAATTTTTTTTAGGAGCTTGGGAAGCATTGCCCCAGTGATCAGTAGATCGCTGGTGCCATGCAGGACTCCTGTAGATTGTCAGTGTAAGCTGTCTGCCCGTACATCGTACAGGCAGGCAGTTTCACACTGACAGCAAGGATCTATAAACTACCACAGTGCTCTTTCATTGAGAACTACAAGCCAGTAGGGAGGAGCTTGATGTTCGGGTCGAACAAAACGAACATTATGGGGCATTCGCAGCAAATTTGAGCGCTGCGGAACATCCCATAATGCACTGCGAGCTCACAGTGCCTTGCTGTATGATGATTGGCCAAAGCATGCACTTGACCTGCATGCTTTGGCCAATCCCAGTGCCCTCTGCTAAGGGAGCCATAATTGGCCAAAGGCAGGGTGCCTTTGGCCAATCATGGCTCAGTGGGACTAAGTCCACATCCCACACTATATAAGGCTGCCTACAAGGCGGCTCTGTGTAGTGTTGTTGGTGTGGACAGAGAGATAGCTTGATTTAGATTAAGCAGACAGGTTATTCAGTTAGTGGCAGTGTATTTGATATATATATATATATATATATATATATATATATATATATATATATATATTACAGTCAGTCTAGTATATATATCTATATATACTCTACATCCAGTGTAGCCTAGATCTACAGTGCATTCCGTGGTGTACTGTTTCTACTACACTTCTGGTGGTGTACACATTACACAATACAGCGCAGCCGTAGTGCAGTTGCTACTACTTTTCTGGTGGTGTACACAGTACACAATACAGTGCAGCCGTAGTGCAGTTGCTACTACTTTTCTGGTGGTGTACACACTACACAATACAGTGCAGCCGTAGTGCAGTTGCTACTACACTTCTGGTGGTGTACACATTACACAATACAGCGCAGCCGTAGTGCAGTTGCTACTACTTTTCTGGTGGTGTACACAGTACACAATACAGTGCAGCCGTAGTGCAGTTGCTACTACTTTTCTGGTGGTGTACACACTACACAATACAGTGCAGCCGTAGTGCAGTTGCTACTACACTTCTGGTGGTGTACACAGTACACAATACAGTGCAGCCGTAGTACAGTTGCTAATACTTTTCTGGTGGTGTACACAATACAGTGCAGCCGTAGTGCAGTTGCTACTACACTTCTGGTGGTGTACACAGTACACAATACAGCACAGCTGTAGTGTAGTTGCTACTACACTTCTGGTTGTGTACACAGTACACAATACAGTGCATCCATAGTACAGTTGCTACTACTTTTCTGGTGGTGTACACAGTACACAATACAGTGCAGCCATAATGCAGTTGCTACTACACCTCTGGTGGTGTACACAGTACACAATACAGTGCAGCCGTAGTACAGTTGCTACTACTTTTCTGGTGGTGTACACAGTACACAATACAGTGCAGCCGTAGTACAGTTGCTACTACTTTGCTGGTGGTGTACACAGTACACAATACAGTGCAGCCGTAGTGCAGTTGCTACTACTTTTCTGGTGGTGTACACATTACACAATTCAGTGCAGCCGTAGTGCAGTTGCTACTACACTTCTGGTGGTGTACACAGTACACAATACAGTGCAGCCATAGTACAGTTGCTACTACTTTTCTGGTGGTGTACACAATACAGTGTAGCCGTAGTACAGTTGCTACTACTTTGCTGGTGGTGTACACAGTACAGTGCAGTCGTAGTGCAGTTGCTACCACACTTCTGGTGGTGTACACAGTACACAATACAGTGCAGCCGCAGTGCAGTTGCTACTACTTTTCTGGTGGTGTACACATTACACAATACAGTGCAGCCGTAGTGCAGTTGCTACTACACTTCTGGTGGTGTACACAGTACACAATACAGTGCATCCATAGTACAGTTACTACTACTTTTCTGGTGGTGTACACAGTACACAATACAGTGCAGCCGTAATGCAGTTGCTACTACATCTCTGGTGGTGTACACAGTACACAATACAGTGCAGCCGTAGTACAGTTGCTACTACTTTTCTGGTGGTGTACACAGTACACAATACAGTGCAGCCGTAGTACAGTTGCTACTACTTTGCTGGTGGTGTACACAGTACACAATACAGTGCAGCCGTAGTGCAGTTGCTACTACTTTTCTGGTGGTGTACACATTACACAATTCAGTGCAGCCGTAGTGCAGTTGCTACTACACTTCTGGTGGTGTACACAGTACACAATACAGTGCAGCCATAGTACAAATGCTACTACTTTTCTGGTGGTGTACACAATACAGTGTAGCCGTAGTACAGTTGCTACTACTTTGCTGGTGGTGTACACAGTACAGTGCAGTCGTAGTGCAGTTGCTACCACACTTCTGGTGGTGTACACAGTACACAATACAGTGCAGCCACAGTGCAGTTGCTACTACTTTTCTGGTGGTGTACACATTACACAATACAGTGCAGCCATAGTGCAGTTGCTACTACACTTCTGGTGGTGTACACAGTACACAATACAGTGCATCCATAGTACAGTTACTACTACTTTTCTGGTGGTGTACACAGTACACAATACAGTGCAGCCGTAATGCAGTTGCTACTACACCTCTGGTGGTGTACACAGTACACAATACAGTGCAGTCGTAGTACAGTTGCTACTACTTTTCTGGTGGTGTACACAATACAGTGTAGCCGTAGTACAGTTGCTACTACTTTGCTGGTGGTGTACACAGTACAGTACAGTCATAGTGCAGTTGCTACCACACTTCTGGTGGTGTACACAGTACACAATACAGTGCAGCCATAGTACAGTTGCTAATACTTTTCTGGTGGTGTACACAATACAGTGCAGTCGTAGTGCAGTTGCTACTACACTTCTGGTGGTGTACACAGTACGCAATACAGCACAGCCTTAGTGCAGTTGCTACTACACTTCTGGTTGTGTACACAGTACACAACACAGTGCATCCATAGTACAGTTGCTACTACTTTTCTGGTGGTGTACACAGTACACAATACAGTGCAGCCGTAATGCAGTTGCTACTACACCTCTGGTGGTGTACACAGTACACAACACAGTGCATCCATAGTACAGTTGCTACTACTTTTCTGGTGGTGTACACAGTACACAATACAGTGCAGCCGTAGTACAGTTGCTACTACTTTGCTGGTGGTGTACACAGTACAGTGCAGTCATAGTGCAGTTGCTACCACACTTCTGGTGGTATACACAGTACACAATACAGTGTAGCCGTAGTACAGTTGCTACTACTATGCTGGTGGTGTACACAGTACAGTGCAGTCGTAGTGCAGTTGCTACCACACTTCTGGTGGTGTACACAGTACACAATACAGTGCAGCCGCAGTGCAGTTGCTACTACTTTTCTGGTGGTGTACACATTACACAATACAGTGCAGCCATAGTGCAGTTGCTACTACACTTCTGGTGGTGTACACAGTACACAATACAGTGCATCCATAGTACAGTTACTACTACTTTTCTGGTGGTGTACACAGTACACAATACAGTGCAGCCGTAATGCAGTTGCTACTACACCTCTGGTGGTGTACACAGTACACAATACAGTGCAGTCGTAGTACAGTTGCTACTACTTTTCTGGTGGTGTACACAATACAGTGTAGCCGTAGTACAGTTGCTACTACTTTGCTGGTGGTGTACACAGTACAGTGCAGTCATAGTGCAGTTGCTACCACACTTCTGGTGGTGTACACAGTACACAATACAGTGCAGCCATAGTACAGTTGCTAATACTTTTATGGTGGTGTACACAATACAGTGCAGTCGTAGTGCAGTTGCTACTACACTTCTGGTGGTGTACACAGTACGCAATACAGCACAGCCTTAGTGCAGTTGCTACTACACTTCTGGTTGTGTACACAGTACACAACACAGTGCATCCATAGTACAGTTGCTACTACTTTTCTGGTGGTGTACACAGTACACAATACAGTGCAGCCGTAATGCAGTTGCTACTACACCTCTGGTGGTGTACACAGTACACAACACAGTGCATCCATAGTACAGTTGCTACTACTTTTCTGGTGGTGTACACAGTACACAATACAGTGCAGCCGTAGTACAGTTGCTACTACTTTGCTGGTGGTGTACACAGTACAGTGCAGTCATAGTGCAGTTGCTACCACACTTCTGGTGGTATACACAGTACACAATACAGTGCAGCCGTAGTACAGTTGCTAATACTTTTCTGGTGGTGTACACAATACAGTGCAGCCCTAGTGCAGTTGCTACTACACTTCTCGTGGTGTACACAGTACACAATACAGCACAGCCGTAGTGCAGTTGCTACTACTTTTCTGGTGGTGTACATAGTACACAATACAGCGCAGCCGTAGTGCAGTTGCTACTACTTTTTTGGTGTTGTACACATTACACAATACAGCGCAGCCGTAGTGCATTTGCTACTACTTTTCTTGTTGGTGTACACAGTACACAGTACAGTGCAGTTGTAGTGCAGTTGCTACCACACTTCTGGTGGTGTACACAGTACACAATACAGTGCAGCCGTAGTACAGTTGCTAATACTTTTCTGGTGGTGTACACAATACAGTGCAGCCGTAGTGCAGTTGCTACTACACTTCTGGTGGTGTACACAGTACACAATACAGCACAGCTGTAGAGTAGTTGCTACTACACTTCTGGTTGTGTACACAGTACACAATACAGTGCATCCATAGTACAGTTGCTGCTACTTTTCTGGTGGTGTACACAGTACACAATACAGTGCAGCCATAGTACAGTTGCTAATACTTTTCTGGTGGTGTACACAATACAGTGCAGCCGTAGTGCAGTTGCTACTACACTTCTGGTGGTGTACACAGTACACAATACAGCACAGCTGTAGTGTAGTTGCTACTACACTTCTAGTTGTGTATACAGTACACAATACAGTGCATCCATAGTACAGTTGCTGCTACTTTTCTGGTGGTGTACACAGTACACAATACAGTGCAGCCGTAATGCAGTTGCTACTACACCTCTGGTGGTGTACACAGTACACAATACAGTGCAGCCGTAGTACAGTTGCTACTACTTTTCTGGTGGTGTACACAGTACACAATACAGTGCAGCCGTAGTACAGTTGCTACTACTTTGCTGGTGGTGTACACAGTACAGTGCAGTCATAGTGCAGTTGCTACCACACTTCTGGTGGTGTACACAGTACACAATACAGTGCAGCCGTAGTACAGTTGCTAATACTTTTCTGGTGGTGTACACAATACAGTGCAGCCATAGTGCAGTTGCTACTACAATTCTCGTGGTGTACACAGTACACAATACAGAACAGCCATAGTGCAGTTGAACAGAATAGTTACCACCGCTCTAGGTAACTGGGTTCAAGCTTCCCGTCCTCCGCTGTGTGGATGATGGTGAGAGCCCCAGGTGCCGGCAATTGCTATTCCAATGGTATGTGTGTGATGGAAAAATCTGGACAGCCGCACTCCGGATTGGAAAAGTGAAAAATAAAATCCTCTTTATTGAAAAAGTAATAACATGATTAAAATCCATACATGGCTTTGTTGGGATAATGCAGCATAACCGCTAACGCGTTTCACGCTCCCATAGAGCGCTTACTCATAGCTGGTTTGTACGAAAGTGATCACCACTTATATACACATAATTTGTCTATCACATGACTACATATTGATTATCTGATTCTGAACAGCTGATCGTTAGTCTGTGTGGGATCTTTTTGGCATAGATGTGATTGGATGTGCATCCTATAGTGGAATCACTAATGAAGACATGAATATATAAATGAAATGTGTTCATGTTGACAAATGTCAACATATATAAATGATAAAAAATTATTTTCAAGGTTTTCGAAAAAACATATTTGTTATTTTCCAAAACCACAAGAATGAGATGGGTGCTGGAATTTGACGTTCAAACGTATAAATTATCATACGGATAGGCGCAAGTATGGGCAAACTATGTGAACTGGTGGCTACGGTATAATGTAAATGGTATATAAAGTGAGAATTAGGTCTATATGCATGTGGTAAAAAGATGTGCATCCAACACCACTATCGGTGTCTACAAGAAAAGACTAAATATGTGTGTATGGTGCATAAATATATATAAAAAATTAAACGACATAAAGGTAAAAATAAAAATAATAATAAAAAGTAATTCTTTATATATATGTGTATGTGTATATACACGATGATTTCAGCTTTCAAAAAACGTGATAACGTATGTGAATTGGAAGCTGGACAGAAAACTAGCGTCCTGTCGCAATGATGCGACCAATAATCTCCTGATTTGCAGGAGTCTATGTGTAAATAAGTGCTTTTGCTTCAATTCCTACATGTGTGAATATTAATCTTTGCAGCATATAAAGGATTGTGAAACTTATCACTCACTGATAACCCCGCCACTCCAGCTTCACAAAAGCGCTCATTTAAAACCTTGCATCACTCCGTATGGGATGCATTCATCCCAATCAAGCAACAACATTACCGTTGCTGAACGTCTTTCTTTGAAACAATCACATCTCTCGATGAATTGTCTTCAAGTGTATGGGCAGAACTATATGAGGTAGATAAAAATGGGACAAAATACAGTGTTTGCGCACCTGTCACTATTCTTTCTATACATAGCGTAGTATTGGCAGTGACCATATGACAGATTCATCCAACATATGTGTTTATATCAATGGATAAGTTACAATCTCACTAAACCAATTACTATGTGAAATAAACAACTGATCTACCTCTTTGAAGACCACAGCTCTTAAATCAACTCAAAACACATGAGAACTTTGCAAAGAAGGTAATGAACCATGTACACATGTGGTGAAAAACATTTGTGCAAAGTTAGTGTTATGGTCTACCTACAGCTACCATCAAACAATAATGTCTAATTAGAAACGAGATTCAAGTGACAGTGAATGCGAAAGATATAGTAAATTGTTTCTTTTTTGATGAAAGCATATATGCATATCACTAGTCATTTGCTCGTATGAGTGGGAGGATGTGTGGCCCAATAAAATGGATCGTTTACTGGGGATATGTGTAAAAGAGGAACTCATATATTGATATGTGTCCCTATATGTTTTTTTGCTCCATCATCCACCAAAAAGAATGTGGATGTGTGATCAAGGAAAAAGTTGGGAGGAAAGGGTTACAGATGTATTACTCGGGGATGTAGCTTCAATGTTGTTTTATTCATAGAAATGTGGTCTATATGCATGTGGTAAAAAGATGTGCATCCAACACCACTATCGGTGTCTACAAGAAAAGACTAAATATGTGTGTATGGTGCATAAATATATATAAAAAATTAAACGACATAAAGGTAAAAATAAAAATAATAATAATAAAAAGTAATTCTTTATATATGTGTATGTGTGTATACACGATGATTTCAGCTTTCAAAAAACGTGATAACGTATGTGAATTGGAAGCTGGACAGAAAACTAGCGTCCTGTCGCAATGATGCGACCAATAATCTCCTGATTTGCAGGAGTCTATGTGTAAATAAGTGCTTTTGCTTCAATTCCTACATGTGTGAATATTAATCTTTGCAGCATATAAAGGATTGTGAAACTTATCACTCACTGATAACCCCGCCACTCCAGCTTCACAAAAGCGCTCATTTAAAACCTTGCATCACTCCGTATGGGATGCATTCATCCCAATCAAGCAACAACATTAACGTTGCTGAACGTCTTTCTTTGAAACAATCACATCTCTCGATGAATTGTCTTCAAGTGTATGGGCAGAACTAGTGTTAGTGTTATGGTCTACCTACAGCTACCATCAAACAATAATGTCTAATTAGAAACGAGATTCAAGTGACAGTGAATGCGAAAGATATAGTAAATTGTTTCTTTTTTGATGAAAGCATATATGCATATCACTAGTCATTTGCTCGTATGAGTGGGAGGATGTGTGGCCCAATAAAATGGATCGTTTACTGGGGATATGTGTAAAAGAGGAACTCATATATTGATATGTGTCCCTATATGTTTTTTTGCTCCATCATCCATCAAAAAGAATGTGGATGTGTGATCAAGGAAAAAGTTGGGAGGAAAGGGTTACAGATGTATTACTCGGGGATGTAGCTTCAATGTTATTTTATTCATAGAAATGTGAAATGTCCCACTCAAAGTTTAACCCCCGTGGGATCCTGGTGTCCAACGAGAATATCCAAAGGACTTCTCGTTTGCACAGTAACTGGAATCTGTCACCTCCTCTCACCGGTGTGATGATTTTCTCAATGCCCTGAATAGTTAAACTGGAAGTGTCTTTGTGGTGTGTGTAAACCCAGTGCTTTGATACATTAGTTAAGATCTCCTTCTCAATATTGTACAGGTGATCATGTAACCTGTCTCTGAGACGCCGTGTTGTGCGTCCAACATATTGTACCTGGCAACTGGTGCATGTAATAACATATACCACAAATTTGGTGTTACAATTAATAAACACGGGGATCGAGAATTCTTTTTGATTGCTGCATGATTTTATGAGTTGACACGTTTTAATGTACCTGCAGTAATTACAAGTTTTTATTCCACACTTAAAATTACCTGTGAAATTGAGCCAATTGGATTTTGTTCGGTTGGTTGTGAACAAACTGGGAGACAATGAACGTCCCAATGTAGGTGCTCTGCGGGATACAACCTTGATCCCTTTAGAAAGGATGTTGTTATATATGGGGTCATTATACAAAACAGGAAGGTGTTTCATGATAATTTTCTTGACTGTATTAAATTCAGAGCTGTATGGAGTAGAAAATACCGGGATTCTAGGGGACATGTGCCTTCTCTGTTGAATGTTTCTAGCTGTTTTTTTCTTTACAAGTGAAGGTCTTGGGATAGATCTTACTGTGTTGAGTGCTTTTTGTACTGATGTTTCCTTATAGCCTCGAGCTTTAAACCTGTTTGCCATGCTTTTGGCTTCAGCCTCAAAAGTGTCAGGAGAGCTACATAGGCGCTTTAACCTTAAAAACTGGCTATATGGAATGCCTCTGATGGTGTGTTTAGGGTGTGCAGAGTCAGCTCTAAGTAGAGTGTTGCCACTAAGAGGTTTTCTGTACAGACTGGATTGAATCGCATCACCGGACCCCGCCAGTTGCACATCAAGGAATTCTATGGATCTGGATTGCAGATTTCCCATAAATTTTAGATTTAATGGATTGTCATTGAAATATGCCAGCCAGATATCCAAATTAGCTTCTCTATCTGATGTAATAAATAACAGGTCGTCTATAAAGCGACAGAAAAAGACCGTATCTTTACAGCGGGGACTATTTGGTCCAAAGATGCGGGACCTCTCCCACCAGCCCATATAAATATTGGCCAGTGAGGGGGAAAATTTAGCTCCCATAGAGGCCCCGCATTTCTGGAGAAAATAGTCCCCGTTAAACATAAAAAAATTGTGTGTTAAAAGATACTCCAGGGCTTGTACAATGAACTCTTGTAAAATCAAAGAGAGTTTGCCTGTTTTTCTAAGAAAATAAGTGACTGCCTGGATCCCCAGATGATGTGGGATACTAGAGCACAAACTAGATACATCACAGCTGATCCATCTATAATTGTCTTCCCATTTAATGTCTTGTAGTTTGTTCAATAAATTGTTTGTGTCTTTTATGTAACCAGGGAGACTAGTGGCTATTGGCTGTAAATGAGAGTCTACCCACTCTCCTAAGCGTTCATTTAAAGAGCCTATCCCCGCCACTATAGGTCGACCTGTAAGGGGATTTAACCCCTTGTGGATCTTTGGTAAGTGATGGAATATTGGTGTTATGGGGCATTCTGGAATAAGAAATTCTTTCTCCCTAGGAGTGAATATACCCATTTGTATGGCTCTATTTATGAGTGTGGAGAGCGTGTTTTTGAAGCAATAGTGGGGTTGGAGGGTAGTTTCTGGTATGTGTGTATGTCAGATAGTTGACGCAGAGCTTCATTTTTGTAGACTTCTACATCTAAAACCGCCACCATACCCCCCTTATCTGCGTTTCGGATTACAATCTGGTCGTCCGCGGAGAGCCTCTTAAAGGCTTGTCTCTCCTTGATGGACAGATTGTCCTGTGTAAATTTCTTTCTGCTGCAGCTGTGAGCCAGGTGTACCAAGTCCCCCTCCACCAGTTTTTGGAATGAGTCAAGATTCTTACCTCTGGCCGCCACCGGATAAAAATCTGATCTACCCCTAGAGATTTCAATGTGAACATCCGTGGGATTTAGAGGACAAGGATCTGACTCATGTGCCAAATCAGTTAGATCCTGTAGAGCACAATTATCAACAAATAGTATGGGTGAAGAAGGGGACTCACCTGTGTCACAGCTGTCTACAGACTCATTGGGCTCATCCACTGCACAATCAAAAAAATGTTTCCTAAGAGTTAAAGTCCTTGAAAATTTATTAATGTCCAAAATTGTTTCAAAAAGGTTGAAATGTCTGCTAGGACAAAAGTTCAAACCTTTGGCCAACAGGCTGATCTCTTCTGTGCTCAGTTGTTTTTTGGACAAATTAATCACACTGTGTTTTACTTCCTCGGCGTCTTCTCCCGCAGCATATAGCGTGTGTTGTCCGTGGCGTTTGTGTTTCCTACCACCTCTTCTTGTCTTTTTGTGGAGGGTTTCTTTTTCTTGGTTTGTCTGGACCTGTGAGGGTTTCCAGGGGAGCGGTTATTGGTGGATCTGATAGATTCTGGTGGGGTTGGAGATCTGTCAAGTGATGAGTTTGACATGGTACGTGCTAGAGTGTTGTCGGCCGACTCCCCTTCATGGTCAGAGAAACTTACTCATTTACCTCGGTTTTTGCGGGATCTGTTGGACTTGTAAAGTGGCTTGTGCCAGGTGTAAACCTTGTTTCCTTGATAATCATCCTTATCCCGGGCCATTTTGCCTTTCTTAGTATCAATCACTGCTCTTTCCATTCGATCTAGTTTTTTGTTTAACCTTTCATCGAGTTCAGAAAAACCTTTAATTGCTTGAGAAGTGGTAAGATCTTTTTGTATTGTGGAAATATCCAGTTGTAACTTCTCTGTTTCTTTTTTCTTTGAGGCAATCAAAATCTCCATGAGTTTAAAGGAACAGGTGTCTAGAGTGTCTGTCCACTGTTTTTTGAAATCTTCATCAAATAAATCTGAGGTAGGAAATTTTTTGATTCTTAGTCCTCGAGGAATGTGCAGTATTGATACATATTCTGTAAGAAAAGTAATGTCCCAATAGGCTCTAGTCTTTTTAGACATTAGTTGTTCTAATTTCCTGAAGAGCCTTATCAATTGTATCTCATCGTCTTCCGACGGTTGTAAGGTGTATGCTTGCAATGGTTGTCTTAGAGGATTATTGGATGGTGCTGTAATGCCGCGTACACACGGTCGGACTTTCTATCCTACTTGGTTCGGCACACTTTCCGACGGACTTTGTCCGCCAGGTGCGCCGGACTTTAAAACGGACGGACTTGCCCACACACGCCGGGACTTTCCGGCGGGCTAAGTCCCCCCGTCTTTCCGACGGACTTTCGCCGGAGTTCCGGCGGACTTTCAGAATGAACGGACTTGCCCACACACGGACAAGTCCGTTCATTTTGAACGTGACTCAGGTGCGACGGGACTAGAAAAGGATGTCAATCTTGCCGCTTTTATCGGCGAGATTGACACCTTGCGAGCCCCGTCGCGGGGCATACCAGGCCCTTAGGTCTGGTATGGATTATAAAGGGGAACCCCTACGCCGAAAAAACGGCATGGGGCCCCCCCTAAAATCCATACCAGACCCCGATCCGAGCACGCAGCCTGGCCGGTCAGGAAAGGGGGTGGGGACGAGCGAGCGCCCCCCCCCCCCCTCCTGAACCGTACCAGGCCGCATGCCCTCAACATTTTTTTCTGCTGCTGGCCATTTTATTGAGCCAGAACATGCAGAACAGTTGGTGGAGTGGATAACAAAGCTGTCCTCATCCTCTCTCACCTAGGCTCAGAGTAGTTTGCCTTCCAATGCAGCTGCCAAAGTGGCCTATTCCACCGGCTCCTTGTCCACAGTCACTCCTTCCGTAGTCCCACCATCATGCACAGAGCAGTCCCCCGAATTATTCAACCACAGTGTCGGGTACATGCTGCTGGAGAAATGTGATATTTCAGTTTTTCTTTTTTAATAAATCTGCAAAAATGTCAACAATTCTGTGTTTTTCTGTCAATATGGGGTGCTGTGTGTACATTAATGAGGAAAAAAATGAACTTAAATGATTTTAGAAAATGGCTGCAATATAACAAAGAGTGAAAAATTTAAGGGGGCCTGAATGCTTTCCGTCCCCACTGTATATATATATATATATATATATATATATGCTATTTGCAGCATGCCTGTTTTGTTTGATTTCCAAACAAAAGCTGCAAGCGCACATGTACAGATATGGATCATTCTTTTACAGTTATCCAGATGAAGAAGTTATTCAGAGTGACTCTTTATCAAATCATTCTCTATCAAATCTACTTCCATCGTCTCTGATTGGAGAGATCATTGAAAAATGATTTCTTGACTGTCCGCAATTGTACTCAGATTATCCTGTATGATTCATTGAAAGATGACGATGTAACAGAAGAGCATCTCAAAGGAAGTCCTTCTCCCATCCCAGTTTATGTTGATGAATAAAGCATTAAGAAAAAGCATTAAGGACTGTGACTTTTAAATCTATGGGCTGCGAGGGTTGAGTGGTAAACGTGAATTACAGATATAGCAAATAATCAGCCGCTCCTTCGGGGGTAAGTGCTACATATATATATGAAATACACTGCAGCTAACTGAATCACCTGCCTGCCTAAAGTATATTAGAAACAGTACACCAGGTACAGACTGCAGTCAGATCTAGCTAAACTGGATATAGTGCATATATATATATATATATGTATATATATATATGTATATATATATATATATATATATATATATATATATATATATATATATATATATATATATATATATATATTAAATACACGGCAGCTAACTGATTAATCTGCCTGTCTGCTTGCTCAATCTAAATGACACTCTCTCTCCGTCCATGCCAACGACACACTACACGAGGTCGACGTGCAGGCGGCCTTATATAGTGTGGGGCGTGGACTAAGTCCCCCTGAGCCATTATTGGCAAAAGGGACCCTGCCTTTGGCCAATTATGGCTCTCTTAGCTGAGGGTGCTATGAATGGCCAAAGCATGCAGGTTATGGTGCATGCTCTGGCCAATCATCATACAGAAATGCACTGCGCTCCCGCAGTGCAATATGGGCCATTATGCGCCGATCGAATTGGCGCGAACGGCCCATAATGTTCGGTTTTCGACGAACGGGCGAACAGCTAATGTTTGAGTCGAACTCCCGTTCGACCCGAACAGAAAGCTCATCCCTAGGCACCACACACTTGACCAGTCATATGATGACCTCCCATGCAGTCCGTTGGCAACAGCACATGAAAGACCCACATCAAAGAAAAAGGCGGAATTCTCCTTGATCCTCATCTGGGATCTCCAACCCCACTATACCTCCAGTCCTCTCAGAAACCTGCACTGAGAGGAATGAAGGTATAGCAATAGGTGTCCCAAGTACTTGCAGCCAACCTGCTGTCAGTACACCACCATCTGATTTTAGCAGGCAAATTTCCCTACCCCAGTTGTTAAACTGTAAAAAGAAATTCGTCCCAGCCATCCACATGCTCAGCGTCTGAATGCTAGCTTGGCCAAATTGCTTCTGCCACAGCTTTCTCCTCCACCCCTCCTCTTCTTCTTCTTCTTTGGCCTCTTCTGCAGATTTGTCCTCTGAACCAGCGATGCTCCGTAAGCCTTCAAGGGGCTACGCAAGCACACAGGCAAAAAGATGCCATGCAGTGTTTTAGTTGGTCTGCTTAGGGGACAGAAGCCACACTGGGGCAGAAATTCTGTCAGCTCTGCAGGGACAGGCTTAGAGGTGGTTTACGCCACGCCAGGTTCAGCCAGGAATGGTTGTATGCGGCAATGGCACCAACCTTCTCTCCGCCCTCCGACAGGGATAATTGACCCATGTTCCATGTTTTGCACACGTCCTGAGTTTGGTGGTGCAGCTGTTCTTGAGCAAGTACCCAGGCTTACAGGCCAGAAAAGTCTGCGGTCATTTCCAACGGTCATACAATGCCAGTGAATGGCTGGCTGACATTCAAAGGGAATGCCACCTGCCCACCAACTGCCTCATTTGTGACCTGCCCACCAGGTGGAACTCAAATGTTGGCAATGTTGCAGCAGCTGCACACGCAGCAGAGGGCCATCAATGAGTAGCTGTGTGAGTATGGCACCAGGACGGGGTCAGGAGAGCTTGTTTTTTTTTTTTTAAGTTTTAAAAAAAGTTTATTGAAGATCAGTAGCATACAATTCAAGAAAAAGAATCCAAAACATAGAGGAAACTAACAGAGACTGTAGCCTGTAACAGTTATTGCAATTTCTATGCAGGTAGCAAAGAACCTATATACTGTAGATGTACAAGTTTTGCCATAGTTTACTTTGCACAATAAAGTATAAGTCACTCAGCAATGACAATTAAATAGGGAGTCGAGACAGTCGGGAGGTGCCCCTCCTGGAAAGTGATCACAGAGAAATCTAAATTGTTACTTCCCGGTGCTATAACCTCTCTATCCCCCCTAGGCTCCCAAACGCCCCACCCCTATGGACTCTTACTGTTGAGACGTCTGGGGAGCTCCCAGGGGTTCGAAAGCTAGGCACCGACTCTCTAAACTTTAGGGGTCGGGTATCCCTGAGGGGGAGATCACCTTCCCGATTGTCCAATGTCCGCATAGAAAAAATAAAAAAATAAAATACTTCAGTAGTGCTCTTTCAGAGATGACTATTTGTCAGTTGGGGTATGGGCAGGATGCCCAAAAAGAGAGGAGAGGAAACGTGTGCAAAAAGAAGGTGAAGTTAGAAAAGTAGAGATCAGTGGGGAGGGGAGAGGTTCCGTGACGTATTCTCCATACCAGGGAGGATTGGAATATCACAGAGCGTGGCCCATGGTTCCCAAGTAGTATTAAATCTCTCAATTTTATCGGTCAGTTTTGCTACTATAAGCTCTTGTGCCATAATCCATGAGATTTTCCTTTTGCAAGCCTGAAAGGAGACCGAAGGCTTCTTCCAGGCTTTTGCCAAGGTAATTTTAGCTCCTAATAGTATGAAGAAAGAAAGCACTTGTAAACGTTTAGTCAGATTAGGTATGTATTGATTAAGCGGTGCTATCGTAGGATTAGGGGCGATCGTTTCTCCTGTTAAGGAGCTAATGGTGCGGAAAATTTTCTTCCAAAAGGATCTGATGCGAGGGCAAATCCACCATACATGAATCATAGAATCTTCTAGCTCACATCCTCTAAAGCAAAGCGGAGATGTTCCCGGGTATATTAATGGCAGTCTAGAAGAAACATAATACCACCTATTCATAACTTTTAAGCTGGCTTCAATTACTGATACGTTGCAAATACCTTTCGATGAACGTAACGAAACCCGAAACCAATCAGAGGCGTTCCAGGCACAGTCCGTGTCCTCCTCCCAGGCCCGAGTGTAGGATGGTTTATCCAAGTTTGATTGAAGTGCTGCATAAATCAGGGAGATACCCCCCATCTGGTCCATAGAGTCAGCACACCATTGCTCATAAGGTGTTATAAAGGGAGGGTCCTTCCTGGTGGACCAGATAGTGTGTAAAAAGTGAGAAATTTGCGTGAATCTGAACCTTTCCGAATCCGGCATACCTAGATTTTTCTTACATTGGGCCAAAGTAAGTGGGCCCTTTGATGATAGAAGTGCCCTATGCAGTAGAGGCCCTTGTCTGTCCACCAGCGGAACACCTGTATATTAAGTCCCGGAGGAAACTTTGGGTTTTGAAAAAGGTGGGCCAATGGTTTCAGCTGGGAAATCAAGGAGTGATTTGTGTAAAGCTTGGTACATAAAGCTATCGAGTGGGATAGGGTGGGGGCCATAATAGCTGGCCTACTTCTGGTGTCGGACCATAAGAGGTAATCAATAGTGTTAAGAAGGATCGCTTTCCTTTCCATTGTAACCCAATCCGGTTTGTAGTTCCTGGAGTAAATTATTGACAGTTGTGCTAATTGAGCTGCCTGATAGTAACCCCACAAGTCTGGCAATCCCAGTCCACCCTGTGATTTTAGGCGTACTAAAGTGCGAGAGGGACATCTGTAACCCTTGTTACCCCAAACAAAGCAAATTATTTCAGACTGAAAGTTACTGAGGAAGCGCTTCCGGATGGGAATTGGAAGAGAACGAAAAAGATATAAGAGGCGTGGGAGGAGCGTCATCTTAACCGCATGCACCCTACCTAGCCAGGATAGACCACATCTTGACCACTTAGTCAGTTCTGCTCTGCATTTATTAATCATAGGCGGATAATTAGCTTTAAAAAGATTATTTATGTCCGATGTTAGTTTAATCCCTAGGTAAGGAAGTGCAGCCGGTGCCCATGAAAAGTCAAAGTTGTTAGAGAGGTGTGTGAGAGAGTCACTAGGTACTGTTATATTTAAAGCCATGGATTTAGTCATATTGACCTCTAAACCGGAAATCGCTGTGAACTCCTTCAACGTCTTATAAATTATAGGCGTAGAGATTAATGGGGAAGTAATATAAAAAAGGAGGTCGTCGGCATAGAGTGCACACTTGTGTTCCTGGCCCCCACACATCACCCCCTTAATGTCAGGATTCGATCTAATCGCTATGACCAGTGTTTCGATGGCCATAGCGAAAAGGAGGGGGGAGAGAGGGCATCCCTGTCTGGTACCCCTGCTGATATTAAAAGATGATGAGTATTTGCCCATCAGTCGTACTTGTGCCGAGGGGTTAGAGTAGAGTGAATTGATTAAGTTAAAAAAATGAGTACCAAAACCCCATCTCCGTAGGATACCAGACAGGTAAGCCCGGTCCACTGAGTCAAAGGCTTTGTTTAAGTCAATCGAAAGGAGAAAGCCTTTCTGCGGAGGTCCCCCATCCCACTGAGACTGCAGGAGTGAAATAATATCTATGGAATGGCGGATCTGGTCTGGGCCCTGTCTCCCAGGGATAAATCCCACCTGATCCCCATGTATATATAATGGGATGAAACTCCCTATTCTATTTGCCAGTATCTTAGTCATAATTTTGATGTCATTATTTATCAGCGAGATGGGGCAGTAGTTGCCCACTTCGCTGGTGTCTTTGCCCGGTTTTGGTATAACCGATATGTACGCTGAATTGAGGTCAGTATCGAGATGAGACCCCTCCCGAAGTGTATTAAAGAGTTTCGTCAGATAGGGGGCCAGACAAGCGCCAAACTTCTTATAGTAACCATTTGAAAAGACATCAGGACCTGGTGAGGAACCCACCTTTAAAGTTTTAATTGTGTCCAGAACTTCCTGGTTCGAGAAGGGAGCCTCCAGGAGGTCCCTGTGTTCAGGTGACAAAGTAGGTAGTGTAAGGGAGTCCAGAAAAGAATGCTGCAAACTTCGGGGGGAGGAGAATTTTGGTTTGTAAAGATCTGAGTAAAATTGATGAAAAGCTGCCATGATCTTTTCAAGATTCTGGGTTAAGTCCCCTGAGGGCAGCCTAATTTTCGGAAATGCCAGAGAGCGGGGTTTGGGGCTCAGTTTGACTGCCAGTTTAGACCCTATTTTGTCCTTTTGGGAATAAAGTTTAGCCCCCGTCCATCTAAGTTGCTTTTCGGCTGCTGTAGTCAGCTGTAGGTTTAGGAGGGTTCTGGCCTTATCCAAGTTTTCCAAGGATTCAGGCGTGGGGTTTTGTTTATGCGCCTTCGTAGCTTTATGAAATTCCTCTGTCAGTCTGATTGTGTCTACTCTGTGTTCTGCTTTAAGTTTGGATGACATTTGTATCAGTTTCCCTCTAATTACTGACTTGTGGGCTGCCCAGACCGTTACCGGGGAAACCTCACAAGTCGCGTTAATTTGGAAGTATTCGTTGATGGCCTCTTCTAATAAGGAGCATTGCACCGGGTCACTCAGTAGGGATTCCTGCAAGCGCCAGTGAGGTGGGCCCCCAGCGCCCCCCGACCTCTTCATGAGAAGTGTCACCATCGAATGGTCGGATAAGGGGTCTACTATCCTAGCTCTCCTGACCAGAGGGATTGATACTGAACGTGTGAAAATGTGGTCTATCCTGGCGTAGGAATTATGCGGTGCCGAAAAGTAAGTGTAATCTTTCGTATGTGGGTTAGTTTCTCTCCAGATATCAATCAGTCCCGCCTCATGAAGCAACCTCGCAATTTTGACGCTCTGTCTGGAGGGGCGTCTAGACGTTGGCTTATCCCCAGAAGACTTATCAATGGAAAAGTCAAACGCCGTGTTGGAGTCTCCGCCAACAATGATCATGCCTCGCAGGTGGGGTTTTAATTTGTGTAATAGTGATTCAAAAAAGTTTTTTTGTCCCTTATTAGGAGAGTAGTAAGAAACAAAAGTGTAGAGTTCACCGTCAATATGGCCAGACACCAGAATATACCGGCCTTGAGGGTCAATTATTACCTCTGATTGTGAGATAATGATGTGTTTGGCAAAGCAGATAGCTACCCCTTTAGTTTTGTTATCTCCGGAAGCTAAGAAAAATTGTGGGAAGCGTTGGTGGAGAAAGGAAGGCTTATATGTATAGGGAAAATGGGTCTCCTGGATGAGTAAGACATCTGCATTCATGGAGTGGTATAATTGGAATAATTTCCTAAATTTTACGGGGGAATTGAGACCCTGCGTATTATGAGATATTATGTTAAGGGAGGGGTAAGAGCCATGAGCGTCAGCCATGAACCAGAGGAGGAGCTTCTATATTAAGAGTCTTTGACTTACCCCTTTTGAGCAGAGAGATCAAGTCAAGCAGCCAAACGAACCATTGGGCCAAATAATGCGTACCTGTGGTGGGAGGCCACAAACCCGCCCGGAACCTTGGAGTGCTCAGATGAGCAAAGAGAAGTGTATAGAAGGGAGGAAGAAAAGAAGAGAGGAAGGGAGACAAAAACATTACATTAGTCTGAAATATATGCATGACAAACCAATATATTCCCTGATAACAGTAAACTTTGGGGTCCTCGACCCCCTTCTCACCCCTGGATTGAAGTGAACTCGCCACCTCAACCCCCTAATCCTAAGAGGACCAGAAACCCCAGCTATGGGGATCTGGAAAGGAAACCAAGTGCACCTGCTGTGAACCTGGATTCCGCTGGAGACATGCTGGGTCCACCACAGCCCCGACGCCTAGTAAAAAATTTATAACTATAGGCCAAACTAAGGCCTATACTGAGTAATACCCTGAACGACCCAAACAAAAAGGGATTACAACTGAAAAACATTTGAATCACCGTGTGTGATTAACCTTGCTCGTTCGGCGCCCCGTTCCCCAGTCAATAAGGCTGAGAACCTAGGAGAGCCAACAGACGTCAAGCTAGATAAGATCCTGGGCTCTGAATGTAAAGCCAAAGGAGACTGGGTCCCATGGGACTCACTCCTCACGCCGCCCGCGATGTGACCATCGCCAGCCGCGTGAAGGGGTAGCCGGGAGCCACAAAAATGCTGAAAATCAGAGGTTATTAAAAATAGAAGTAAATAAAAACAACTTAGAACTCTCGTAACCTGTTTAGGGGTCCCACAATGTGTGAGACTTCTAATCCTACCCTTAAGGGTCTATGCGAGATAGAAAATCACAAATGTATAAACTAAAATACCAAAAATGAAAGAAAACTACAGGAGACTGTAGGAGTGTACTACCCCCACCCTTTCCCCACGTCAGTGTCCGACACCACCGGGTGTAGGTAACTTCCAGTCCGATGTGAACGTGGACTAAATCCCCCTCCTAGAGATAGCTGGTGAAGAGAATGGTTCAGAGTGGGCCAGCTAGTGAGGGGTGATACATGGAAGTCCTAAAAGAAATCTGTGTCTGGACAGAGGGGAAGAACGGAAAGTCTCCAGTCAGTACTAAAGGTCCTGAACATAACCGGAGAATCATGTCGGAACATTTTCTTTGGATGCGGCTTGATTGGAGCCAGGTGGGTTGCAGCGGGCTAGCTGGTGGAGGCCTTTTAGAGGATGATGTGGATCCCCTGGCTGACTTGGTGCTAGGGGGTTCCTGCACAATTAGGCCCAGGTGCAAAAACAAGCGTTCCCCTTCGGTAAATGATGAGAAGGCATAGTTCTTATTTCTGTAGGAGAAATTCAAATGGAGAGGGAAGGACCACCTATATGTAATTTCTTTTTCCATCAGAATCTGCAGGAGCGGTTTAAGTGCATGTCTCTTCTGTACCATGTATGGTGATAAATCTGCAAACACCTGGATTTTATGGCCCATTAGCATTAGATTTTCAGATAGCCTGGACTTTTTCATGACCTCCTCCTTCACCGAATAAAAATGTGGTTTCACAATGATATCCTGAGGGAGACCATCTGAGCAGGGAGGTTGTAGGGCTCTGTGTGCCCTATCCAATTCCAAACGGTGTTCAGGAATGCCTGGAATGAGACCCTGAATCAGGGATTTTACAGCAGCATGTACATGCTTTTCAGACTCAGGGAGCCTCCTGAGTCTAAAGTTATAACGTCTGGACCTGTTCTCGAGGTCATCGTTCTTTGCAAACGCTGCTTCCAGCCGGTCCTGAACGTCCTGAATTCTGGCTGAGTTCTGGTTAATCCTCGCAACTGATTGATCTGCTTTTCTTTCTATAGTGTCCATTCTCAGTCCTATCTGCTGCAAGTCAGCATGGATGGACAATGCAATTTGGGCTGCGTTTGCTGCTAAGCTTTTAGAAAGCAGAAGGGAGAAAGCTGTCATCATGGAGGGGAAATCATTTGGAGAGGGGGTGGCAGCCATTTCCTCACTCACTGACAGGAGCATGCCTGTGTGTGGATCAAGCATGGGTGTGGAGGGGAGGCCGTCATTCAGTCTATTTAATAGGGACTCTGTTGAAGCAGGGGAAGCAGCCCATTCCCGGGGTGGAGAGGAGATACCTGGGGATTGTGGAGGTGGCAAGTCCTGATCCGCAATG
Organism: Lithobates clamitans; assembly: GCA_037952925.1. Classification (NCBI taxonomy): domain Eukaryota; kingdom Metazoa; phylum Chordata; class Amphibia; order Anura; family Ranidae; genus Lithobates; species Lithobates clamitans. The sequence goes on from JBBGZY010000035.1 coordinate 1,480,809, forward strand.
GATACCTCAGGGTCCTCTGTGCTGTGTAGGCCTCATGCCGCCATCTTGGCATAGCTGAGGGGAACGGCCGCCACCGTCATCTGATCGCTCAGGTTCCTCCTCGCTTGTGCTGCGGACATCGGATGGCTCCCCAGTGTCTCCCCCACCCGTTCCACTCAGTGACAGGCTCGCGGGTTCGTTCAGCAGGCTCCAGCGGCTATCAAAGGGCTGTGGTGGAGCGGAGGTCTAGAAGGCAGCGGCCATCTTGCGAGTTTCCGCGCATGCGCTGAGAGCTTGGTTTTTTTCGCCACACCAGTGGCTACTGATCAAGGATGCATGCACTGTCCTGTCACCATTTGAGGAGGTCACGAGGATAGTGAGTAGCAACAATGCATGCATCAGTGATCAGTGTGCTGTTGGAGCACACACTTCATGGAATATTGGACAGGGCACTTGAGGAAGAGCAGTGGGAGGAAGAGGAGGACACCTTACCTCTCAAGGCCCCCTTTATCCAGATAGTATTCCTGTGGGCCTGCCAAATACACAGGAAGAAGAGGAGGAGGAGGATTGTATCAGCATGGATGTAGAGGATAACACTCAGCAGCAGTCTTCAAGGGATCGTTTTCAGTCCTCAGAAATCCAAGGAGTTGTACGTGGCTGGGAGGAGGTTGTTAGTGACCCAGAGGGCTCAGAATCGAATACCTCTGCAAACTTATGCTGCATGGCCTCCCTGATTCTGCAAAGCCTGCAAAAGGCCCCCAGGATTTGTGGTATTAAGGAGCGGGATCATTACTGGCTGGTAACCCTTCTTGATCCATGTTACAACGGTAAGGTTGCAGAACTCATCCTGCCTTCGCAGAGGGAGCAGAGGATGAAACATCTTCAGGAGCCCTTGAAGAAAGGTTTGTGCAATGCATTTACAGACCCTGGAAGGTTACAATTTCCTGGTGCTGGACAACATGTTGCTGAGGCTTCCTTCAGTCAGAGGAAGAGCAGCAATTTTTCAGTCTTCAGCGCCAAGGTCTGATCGGTTCCAGCAACCATCGCCAACATCTGCATTACATGGTGCAGGAACATCTAGGGGCAAGAGCAGACTTGAAAACCTTTCCAACAGAGCATCCACTGGGTTACTGGGTCTTGAGGATGTACCACTGTCCAGAACTTGCTCAATATACAATTGAGCTACTGGCCTGTCCTGCATCCAGCATTCTTTCTGAACGCACATTCAGTGCTGCTGGAGGCTTTGTAATGGATCATCCACAGACTCCGTTGATAGTTTTACATTCATAAAAATGAATCAGTCTTGGATCAGCAGCTTTCAAGCAACTGATGCTGATGTAACTGATTGATTTTTCTATGGATGTGGGATCCCTTGAAGACTGCCTATGCTGAGTGACTATCCTATTCCTCCTCAATCATGATGATGCTAGCTTCCAACAATATTTTTGGTTTAGGGCACCACCACCACCACTTACAATTTTTACTCTAATATTTCACAGAAGGGCCCATTCCTGCCCCCAACAAGAGTATCTGTGAGGGGTTACAGTGTTGTGGCACTACCACCAAAGGCCCAATTTGTCTGCCCTTGTTTAACAGGGGCATGTAATTACAATTCTTGATCTAATATTTCAAAGCAGGGCCTGTTCCTGCGCCCACCAAGAGTAATTGTGAGGGCTTACAGTGTTGTGGCACCACCACCACCAAATGCCCAATTTTTCTGCCCCTGTATAACAGGGGCATGTAGTTAAAATTTTTGATCTAATATTTTCCTGTGCCCAACAAGAGTATCTGTGAGGGGTTACAGTGTTGTGGCACCACAACCACCACCCAAGGCCCAATTTGTCTGCCCCTGTTTAACAGGGGCATGCAATTACAATTTTTGCTCTAATATTTCACAGCAGGGCCCGTTCCTGCACCCACCAAGAGTAACTGCGAGGGCTTACAGTGTTCTGGTACCACCAACACCTAAGGCCCAATTTTCTACATATAGGGCAGGCTGTATAGCATATATACTTCTGCTCAGAGTATATAGTGCCTGGGGGGCCACACGCCATTTTTATTTAAATTTGGGTGCAGGGATCCCCTTAATACCCATACCAGACCCAAAGGGCCTGGTAATGGGCTGGGGGGGGGCTCATGCCGTTTTTCTCAATGATTTTCATCTATATTGTCAGGACCCAACAATACATTACAGCCGCGATCAGTTTTAAGTGACTTTTTTGCTTTAGAAATGTCATTTTGTTGTGCTACTGTTCTAAACATGGGAAAACTGCGCCACTTTACAGGCATACTGTAGACACCTCCCAGGCACGATATTTACAGGAATATTTTATTTTTATTGTTTTACTTTAAACATTATTAAAACCACTGCTCCCGAAAAAACGGCCATTTTTAAAACTTTTTTTACATTGATAAATGTCCCCAGGGGCAGGACCCGGGTCCCCAAACACTTTTTATGGCAATAACTTGCAAATAAGCCTTTAAAATTAGCACTTTTGATTTTTCACGTTTGTGTCCCATAGACGTTAACAGTGTTTGCGCGTTCGAACAAAAGCTATGAGGAAGATTAGAGAAACTGCATTTATTCTCTCTTGAGAAGAGGAGATTAAGGACAGATATGATCAACATGTACAAATACATAAGGGGTCTATATAGTGAGCTTAGTCTTAAGTTATTCACTTTAAGGTCATCACAGAGGACAAGGGGGCACTTTTTACGTCTAGAGGAAAAGAGATTCATCTCCAAATGCGGAAAGGTTTATTCACAGTAAGAGCTTTGAAAATGTGGAATAGACCCCCTCAGAGGTGGTTCTGGCCAGCTCAGTAGATAACTTTAAAAAAGGCCTGTATTCTTTCCTAAATGTACATAATATAACTGGGTACTAACATTTATAGATAAAGTTGATCCAGGGGAAAATCTGATTGCCTCTCGGGGGGATCAGGTAGGAATTTTTTTCCCTGCTGTAGCAAATTGGATCATGCTTTGCTGGGGTTTTTCAATCAATTTTATAGATCAATTGTAGGTATATGATTGTGCATATAGGATTGTATGATTTTTTTTTTTATTGGTTGAACTAGATGGACTTTTTTCAACCTAACTATGCAACTATGATGTCGGTACTTATAGTAAATTCATTCACAGAACTCTCTGAATAAATGATGTGGCTATATGGGTGGAAATCCCAAATGGCTGTCCCCTTTTAAAATAATGACAGCTGGTACAGGGAACTGCTCCCTGTACTGCTGTTACACAGACACAGCGGAGGATCCCCGAGCGGCTGCGGGAGCTGGAACATGTTACATGTTTGATCCTAAAAATGGGTGGGACATGTAACATGTTCCCAAAGGTGAACTTATCTTTTAAAGAAAACTAGCACTTCTACTGTTTGGCCATCCAAATCATCATATTGAAGGTCTCTTGAGCCCCCCCTAGGGAAAGAGAGCCTTGACTGATGGTGGCATGGCCAGGTGCCGGACAAAGGAAATGATTGGTAGAAACATGGGGGATGGGATGGGCCTGAGCTCAGGGAACGTGTGCCTCAGGGAATTCTGGATCTTTTGGAAGAATCAGATGGAAGAGCTGCTGTGGACCCTGCACCCTCTGCCATGGAAACTGACCGCCTGTTGGCCAGGGTCCATGAGCTGGCTCTCCAAGGCCAGGCTGACTGGCTTTTCTCGCTCCTTACTCCTGAGATGCCCCCCCCTTCTCCACAGCAATCTGCGGGGCCTCCATCTTCCAGGGCCAGGAGATACACCCGTCTGCCTTCCCGCCTGAGCCCCAGTCCTTCCAGGGTCTCATACACTCCAGCCACCCCCCACGCTCCTCTGGAGCTCCTGTTGCCATGGGTTCCGGCTCTCCCCCCCTCCGCCTCCCCCCGCCACTGGAGTTTACCCCGGCGGGTCCCCCCATCAGTTCACTCCGGGAACTCCTCCCGCCCAGCTCACTCCCGGAGCCCCAGAGTCCTCCGGGGGCTCTGCCAGCTGCCCCCCCATGAGCGCCCACTTGTCAGCATGGGCGGGAGGCGCTGGGCTTCCCGCCTCCACTCACCTTCCGCAGGTACCTGCGGTCTCTGTCCCTGGTTCCCTGGGGTCGCACGGAGCTTGTCTTGCAGTACCAGACATCGGGCACGCCAGCCCGGACTTGCTGCAATGGCTGCCCATCCTCCTCCTTCCTCCACACTGCCTGGATCAGCTGACATTTCCCTGCCAACGTCTCTCCCTGTGCCCAGCTGGGCGGAAGATTCAAATCTGGCTCAAGTACACACTGCCTCTCAGATGTTCCCTGCTCATCCACATCCCCCTGCACCAGGCTGGGTGGGGGATGGCAGAGCTGCACACGCCTCTCACCCCCTGCCTCCTGCCTTCCCACATCCCCCTGCACCCGGCTGGGTGGGGGATGGCAGAGCTGCACATGCACATGCCTCTCACCCCCTGCCTCTGACCCCTGCCTTCCCACATCCCCCTGCACCTGGCTGGGTGGGGATGGCAAAGCTGCAGATGCCTCTCACCCCCTGCCTCTGACCCCTGCCTTCCCACATCTCCCTGTGCCTGGCTGGGTGGGTGATGGCCGACAGTCGCCTGCTTCCCTCCCCTCATCGCTGACCCCTGCACCTGGCCGGGTGGGAGATTCCTACCAGTTGTTCGCTGCCACAGCCTTGCCCCGGTCTGCCACCCTGCACCATTTCCCTGGAAATTAGTGGGAAATTCCAATTTGATGCCTGACGCCATGGCCTTGCCCCTGCCTGATGCTTGGCACCATCTCCCTGTGCCCAGCAGGGTGAGAGATGCGCACGCCATGCCCGGGACGTGGGCTGCACCTTCCTCCTCAGGGTCGGAAGCCGGACCTCCGCCCCTGGATCTCTTTCGCCAGCATCCTTCTGCCTCCCCAGCCATCAACGTTCCTCAATCCAATGGATGTTTCGGCTCCACGGATGATCCTGCAGCGGGCATTCCTCCTGGACCAGCTGCTGTTCACCCTTCTTTGGCTGCACATCCGCGCCTCAGTGAGTATGATTATGACTGCCGTATCGGGCCCGCCAGACGAACACATTGTTATGCCGCGTACACACGGTAGGAGTTTCTGACAACAGATGTTCGATGTGAGCTTGTTGTTGGAAATTCCGACTGTGTGTAGGCTCCATCAAACATTTGCTGTCGGAATTTCGTACAACAAAAATTTGAGCGCTGGATCTCAAATTTTCTGTTGGAAATTCCGATCATGTGTAGACAATTCTGATGCACAAAATTCCATGCATGCTCGGAATCAAGCAGAAGAGCCGCACTGGCTATTGAACTTCATTTTTCTCGGCTCGTCGTACATGTTGTATGTCACCGCGTTCTTGACGTTCGTAATTTCCGACAACATTTGTGTGACCGTGCGTATGCAAGACAAGTTTGAGCCAACATCCCTCAGAAATAAAAACAAGGTTTTGTTGTGGGACTATCCAATCCTGTGTACGCAGCTTTACGGTCGTAAAATCGGTCCTGTCTCCCATGGGTGTGTCGGGTCCGGCATGTAGTTTGGGCTCTTCCGCAGGTGGCGCTTTGTGGGTGGTTTCGCCTACCGTCACACACCTGTTGGAAGAGGTCAAGGATAGGATCTGGCATCGCAAATTTATTGATTTCCTCGCTCTAGTCCCTTCTGACCGAGAGACGATTGACAAATCTCGTCGAGTTGACGTTGAGGCGCAGGATGACAAATCTAAACATCTTCCTCGGACGTTCGGGAACTGGCTGCAGGGGTTCTGTACTTACGCCGGAATTCTTTGCAAGCGTTTTCTGGAGTTGGCTGTATCACTCTTTTGCTATCTTGATCTCATTTGGGGTGCCTACAAAGTGTACGGGGGTCAGTGTTGGTTCCACTACAATACCCAGTTTCGCCAAAAAATGGCATCAAGAAAGTAGTTCTGCTTTGATTGTCAGGACAGTAGCCTGTGGTTATTGCTCATGTGCCTCCACAGGCCTTCGTCCTTTCAGTCCCCAGTCGGTGCTCCCTCCAGTGTGTCGACTGCCCCTAAAAAAGGTCTATGCTGGCTGTTCAATGAGATCCACTGCAAGTGGTACAACGTGTGCCGTTTTAAGCATGAGTGCTCACTTAGCGGGGGTGCTCACCCAGCCAGCTGGTGCTTCTGAAAGGGAAAACAACCTCTTTCCCGGCTGGGGGGCCAAGCCTTAAATTTCTAAACTGGAGGACCCCAGTGATCGTCTCAGAGATGTTTCCCTGGTTAGACCGGTGCCCCCTCCATAGGACGGCCTTGATCTTGAGGGACAGTTTGGACTGTGGTTTTTGGCTTCTCTTTACTCCTTCGGATGTGGCATCTAATTTAAAAACGGCTGTTCAATTCGAGTACGTCTTGGCTGAGAAACTCCAGAAGGAGTTGGATTTGGGGCGAATGGCGGGCCTGTTTGATCTTCACCTTTTCCACAACCTGAGGGTTTCCCCCCTTGATGTTGACCCCAAAAAGGCTGAGGGAACGTTACGTTACCGCATCCAATTTGCAATAGCAGGAGATTTTAACAGGCTCTCTATGGAGTCGGTTCACATATCTCCACTGCGGCTCCGGTCCAAATTTGCACAGGAGTGGGTGGGTGGGCCTTTTGGTCCATTACAGGTCCGAATTCAGACAAGAATTTTAGCTAAAATCATACCTAAAACGGTGAATGGAGATGCACAGGACCCCTGCTGGGAGCCTCATTGGTATTAGGTGTGAACCCAGCCTCAGACTCGAGATCACTTCTCACATAGACAGACACCACCACCTTTATATTTTACCCTGTCTCTCTGTAAAAGAGCATAGCCAGGAATATTAAAGTGATTCTAAAGCCTTAAGGTTTTTCACCTTAAAGTGGTTCTAAAGTCTTAAGGTTATTCAACCATTAAGATGAAAAACCTTCTGTGCTTCAGCTCTCCCCCAGACCCTCCCTTTTTTCCTGACCTGAGCCCATCCGATCCAGTGATGTGCACAAGCGCAGCGGTTTCCGACTCTATCTGTCTCTTCATTGGACAGATCGATAGCAGCAGGATCGATTGCCTCCCACTGCTGTCAATCAAATCCAGTGACATGGGATTGGGGGGCGGGGCCAAGTCCCACTGTCTGGGCAATGGATGTTGTGTTAAGAATAAAGCCAAGATTCAGCAATAACAATTTAATCATAGTTCTCCTCATGCACCAAAGCTTTCAGCTCTTCTATTTTACTTGGCAGACTTCTGGCATTGGTGACCACACAATTCCTTGTCGCATTTTGCATTTGTGTTTTGCAATTTTTTTAATAGTACAGATAGTACTATGATTTCAAATGGTTGTTTGTACCTGGGAACCTTTTTGTTACCTACCATAACCCTCCCAACATCTTCATCCATTCCACTCACCATTAGGGCCCGATTTGGGTCTGACCTGTCTGCCCCATTATATTCTAACTCCCCTTCCCCCCCTCCGTCCTAGTTTAGATACTGCTCCAGCCTTCCCATAATTTGCTCTGCCCAGTACAGCAGAACCCTTTCCATTTAGGTGTAAACGATCTTTAGCATATAGGTTGTACCCCAATGAAAAGTCAACCCAGTACTTTGGAAACCCAAATCCTGACAAGGTGGCAAGACCCCCCTGTAGCAGACAATGATCATGTTAAAGTATGATTGAATGGGCAACAAAAGTTTAGAGTGGGAGTCCATGCTAAAACTAAAATTCCTGCATCTATAGACACCCACGATCTAACACCTAACCTATCTAGCCCTGTAAAGAAGAAATCAGTATACATACCTTTTCTGAAGCTGATCCGACCCGATCTCACGCTGAGCTGTCAGTCGTGGCTTTGCTGTGTAGGCGGGTGCAGAGGACACATTGGATAATGGAAGCCTCGTAGTAACTCTATGGGTGATGTCACTTCCCATTCATTTCACAGTCGCTGTCAGCCATGTCCTCTGCAGAGCGTCTGCCACTGCAGATTGGGTCGGATCGGCTTCAGAAAAGGTATGTATACTTATTTTTTATTACAGGGCTAGATAGGTTAGTGTCAAATCATGGGTATCTATAGATTCAGGGATTTTAGTTTTAGCATGGACTTCCACTTTAAGCCTTGATTTTGGATCTCAGAAAGGCCCAGAGGGGGGAAGAAAATGCAGTCCCCACCTGTCAGCCAACACCCACTGGTTAGCTCACAAAAACTATATTTGGCTGTTAGAAGAAGCCGAGGCCATTAAACACCACCTGGTCATTGAGGAGACATGTCTAAAAATAGGATCAGTCACAAAGAGAGCAGGGGTAAGACCTACAAACAAAAGAATGAGCTTAATTGTCTCTTAGCTGCTAACAAAATGAAAAGGTTATACATGCGACACAGGGTAGTTAGCTCTCATGGTAGATGTGTTTATACAGTGAGTCCATGGCAGACAGAAACTATATGTAAAGGCCTGGTAGCCCACTTTTATTAAAATGGCAGGAAGCAAATTGACAGTCAAACACAAAGTTTCCCACACAGGGGATCTTCTCCAGTTTCAGCAAAATACAAACACTGAAAAATGCCCTGCCACCTGGCTCATAAGCTCACTCTGCTTTAAATTCAGTACCATGCTGCACCTCTTACCAGTCTCTCTGACTATGTTGTCCAGCTCTCCTGGAATACATGGCTCTCTAACCTTTAGTCAAAGCACCCTGGTGTATGGGCCACCTCTTGTCAGTGCTAATACTAGGCAAACTAGGCAGCTGCCTAGGGCGCCCAGCCGCTGGTCCCCATACTCTCCGTCTCCCGCCAGTCTCCGTGCTGTAAGTTTTTGGTGCGGTGCAGCCAAGTAACTAACTCCATTTCAGACAGCTGCTCCATCCAACTGATTGCTGATAGAGTCATTAGGATGCAGCGCAGCACTGTCTGAAAGACATATCCCAAGTCTCCCGACAGAATGGAAGTAAACATCCCCTGCTGCTGCGTGACTCTATGATCAGACCAGTGACACTGACCTGTCTGTCTCTCCCTCAGAGACTCTTTGGTGATTGCCCCATCCCAGACCAGTACAGCCACCCCAGCTCTGTTTTTCATAGAGGCCACTCTCCCTCCCGGCCGACCTGTCCAGTACAGCGGCAGCGTCACATTACCTGCTAGCCTATAGCTGATCAGAGTAGTGGGCACACCAGGGTTGGTGCCTGGTGACAGCTGGAGCCTGGAGACACAGAATCAGGGTTCGTGCCTGGCAGAGTCATCGGGTTGGATGCACAGCAGAGCCCCAGTGAGTGAAGAACACAAACTGTGACATTCTATTACTCTATAGTGTGTAAAGACTGATCTGTCCTTATCAGACTCCTCACATTTGTGATGTCACACCATCCCCCCTCCACCCTCCTCCCCTCCCCCCCACCCCCCTCCTCCTCTAGAGGTGGGTCAGTGTAGTGGGCAGGTAGATCAGTGTAGTGGTTAATGTAGTGGTCAGGTGGGCCAGTGTAGTGGTCAGATGGGTCAGTGTAGTGATCAGGTAAGTCAGTGTAGTGGCTAATGTAGTGGTCAGGTGGGTCAGTGTAGTGGTCAGGTAGGTCAGTGTGGGGATCAGGTAGGTGAGTGTAGTGGTCAGGTGGGTCAGTGTAGTGGTCAGGTAGGTCAGTGTAGTGGTTAATGTAGTGGTCAGGTGGGTCAGGGTAGTGGTCAGGTGGGTCACTGTAGGGATCAGTTAGGTGAGTGTAGTGGTCAGGTGGGTCAGTGTAGTGGCTAGGTGGGTCAGTGTGGTGGTCAGGTAGGTGAGTGTCAGAATCAGATAGGTCTGTGAAGTCTTCACCCCGCCACCACCACTGTATACATGGGCAGGGCAAAGGGGGTGGGGCCAATGGGGGGCGGCAAAATGATGTTTCGCCTAGGGTTTAAAAAATCCTGCCTCTGGTCTATGGATTGGGGCTCCCCTGACACCCTGATAAAAGCCGACCTGATTGCTGAAACTGAGACACTTTGTCTTTTGGCTTATGCCTGGGCCCTCTGAACCCTCGATGAGACCTTCTGTCTCCCCCGCTGGGAGCGGTCTCCAAACTGGGAGCTCTGAGCTACCCTCAGACCTGAGTATATAATGAGCTTGCACACCTGTGTACTCACCCAATTTGCAGGTGTCAGATAAAACCCAGACAAAAGATTGAATGTTCCGATATGAAACTACAGAATACAGAGAAAGCCAAATACACAGCTTTCTCTGCCCTGAAACACTAGTCTGGATCTCCTAATTCAGTGGGTCTCAACCTTGTTCTCAAGTACCCTCAACAGGCCATATTTGCAGGATTCCTTTTCTCTTCCCAAAACCTCGCCTGTTGGGGGTACTTGAAGACAGGGTTGAGAACCACTGGTCTAATTTATCCTAAATGTAAATCCGCAATTCCCTATATTCTCACAGTGACAGGGCCTTGTCCTGTCACAATAGATACAAAATAAGAGTGGGTCTGCATGGGAAATCAAATCAGTTACTTTAGGTGAGGTCTCAAGGCTGATCCAATATTCAGTATGCAGAATGTCTGCAATCTTACAGTTTGAAAAGTTGGTATGAGGAGGAGATGGTTAGGTAGAATTTAGAATTGATAATGATCACATTCACCTGCACTATACCACTAACAGGGAAAACAGAAAAACTGCGCTAGACTTACAGAAAAAACAAAGGCTGCAACTCAAATGTGGGATACACACAATGTGAGATACACACAATAAACAGGTAGAATAGAAGAGGTTGCACCCACAAAAATTATGATTTATAACAGTCCACAGCTTCAGTTCTTGATATGCACCACAGTGAGTTCACACACCATATAAATTGCCTGCCTACCAAATATCAGGCAATATAAAGCGATCGGCTGTAACCCAGCTATGGCCTTGACTGCAGGAACGGCTGCTGAACACACACAGGAGGCCTAGTACTGGATATAGTATTGGCAACCACTTGAGCGTCTCACTGGGTTGTGGCCATACAGGGATGTACTCCAGATAGGCTCAATGGAAAGAGAAACTGACCATAGTGTAATACAGTCTACCAGGTTTATTAAAGAACAGAAAATATATTGCACTTACATGAATAAATATAACTTTGCATTAAAAACAAGTGCCGGCCGGCAACACAGGAGCCCATCCTCCTCACATACAGCGTGGTGAGGAGGATGCCCTCCTCCCTCGTGCCCTCCCAAACGCATTTCGTCATAGGTGACGTTTTCAATTGGGGTCGGGCAACTCAATGATACACCGCCATAAATAGGACCAGACCTTGTTCTGAGACGTGTCAAGCCACTAATGCCATTTTGGTTATGGCATCCAGTACCCATTCAAAGCGGCAAACATAAATTGGGTGGCTTGGCGTGAACGTCAAGCCGTAATCACCGTAACAATGTTAGACATCCAATCCTGAATGTGACGACTAAAAAACTAACATGCTGAATAACACGGCTAAGAAAAAACGGCTGAGAAAAAAACACCCCATAATAAACCATGCTCCACAACTCTTTAACGTTATGGGCAATGGATACTATAGGAAAAATATTATTATAGGAAAGAAATCTGGTCGATTGTATAAAAGACCGATAACTGAAGCTCATGCCTATTAACAATACTGGAAAACCCGGCAGTGACCGACAGAATGGGGAGAACAGCAAAAAGACCTAAAAGGCTAAAAAATGTGAATAAAAAATATAAAATTAAATAAAAAGTAAAAATATGACAATATAAATAAAATTAGGGAATTTTATAAACTCCTTTATTGAGAAAAAACATGAAAAATGAAAAACTAAAGGTGAAAACTCAAAAGACCCCTCACTTAGTGTGGGTAATAATCTCCCACTAAATGAGAATATAGATAAACCTAGTACCATAAACTAGGTAAGTGAATATAGACGCAAAACAAATACGTTGCTAAATTTATGAATAAACATAAATGTGAAAAATATTATAAGGATAGTGATAAATTATATCAACTACCATAAATATTCTCATTCAAGAAAAAGAAAAAGAATATGTGTAAACAAACATAGATTGTGCAAATCCAGTAAGGCTTGAATGTATCTATACCAAGAAAAAGAGTCTTGGAAGGGTCTTTATTATGGGTAAGCAAATAGTGCTTGGATACAGAATAGTTCTTAAACCCAATGTTTATGTTTGTAATATGCTCATTCAAGCGAACCTAAACATTTGATTACTAAGCATTGGCATATTGTGAACAATCAGTGATTATCAATGTAAATGTGTGCTGCCACAGGTTAGCCGATTATTGACTTTCCTTTCCTCACACAGTAACAGTGCTGAGGAAGGGAAATGTTGATTACCAACATTTATTTCATATGGAATCAGTTGTGATTGGACATAGCTGATCACATGGTAAAGGGCAGCTGTGATTGGCCCTTTACTTCAATCCACGATCAGCTGCATCCGAAGGACACAGCGATCACAGAGTGTGCCCGATGCGCTCCCAAGGCATGCATGAGGCAGAGGGGTTTTGGGAGAATGTCAATAGATGGCCTCCCAGAACTGGGCGACCACACTGTAGGTGTCTTTCAGCTATAATGAAGTTGGCAAATGGTTAATCTTGCATGTATACAAATATCTTAAGTCCAAAGTTTAACTTCTAGAAGCAGTCTCAACTTAGCTTTCCTATTCCTATATTTCTCTGTTAAACTTGCTGTAATACATAGTGTCAAAAAGCACATACTAGTTCCACAGTAGAAATGTAAAAAGACTGACCACACTGAGCTTGTTTGGATTGGTGTAGGTCACTGTGCTGCAAGCCTCAGCATTTGGATGACATTGTTCCAGCTTTCTGAGTCCCATGCCTCTCTCCGGGTCACTCTTTCAGCTACAAGTATTCAACTGACCAAACGTCACTGTCAGTCTTTCTCCAGTGTTACTTCCTTTGATCTTGCACCAACTTGCCTCACCAAAGAATGCAGTGCCTCACCCTTACTTCTGAGCCTTCACTCTCCTTGAAGGCAAACCAGAAAGAAAACTTGTGCAGTACAAACATACAGAGCTAAAAAAGTGATAAAAGTACTACTCACGTATATACAATCTATCTATGCATCCAGAAGATGGCCAACTACCACTGATAACACTGATTGGAGCAGGCACTCTAAAACAGAATCCAACAGCTTATGGTACCTTCCTTCCACAGAGACATGGCTCCCACCATAATCCAATGCATTCCAAAGGTCTAGACACCTGCTTCATTAGGGGGCAAAGAGCCACTTTCCCCCCCTTTTTTGTAATATATTTATGTAAACTATATCCATTAACCCACCTTAATTCACAGTACTAGTTAATCCATTGTAAATAGAATAAAATGAAGATCACTTTGTCCAATGTTAAAACAAATACCTCAGGTTGCATCACAATACCTAGACAGCATGGTGGTCCATTGGTTAGCACTCTCGACCAGCAATTCCAAGGTCACCAGTGCAAGTCCCAGCCACAACACCACCCAGCATGAATCTTCCCCAAGGAACATGCAAATATACATGTAAATTGCAAATACAAATAAAATGTTGATGCTGTACAAACTGCTGCAATATAAAAAGGCTTTCCATAATAAAAATATAAATACTGCTCTTGCTTAAAATGTAAAACAATATCAAAACTATTATTATTAAAATCTACTTTCAGACCTTTTGGAGCATGATCCCTAACTGATGAATCCGCTACCCTCTTTTTGATCCAAATACATAATAGGGTCTCCCCTCTCTACTTGGCTGATACTTCACTGGATCGCTAAAAATTTTAGTGAACTTTGGTCCCAATTATGACAGTGTCTAAAGTGTTCTTGTATGCTATGATTCTTTTTCCCTTTGGTAATGTGCTTAACATGCTCCTTATTTCACTAGGGTCCTTTTCCAATATATTTCCTGACGAGAGCACTTTTTACAATTTGGCACTGCGTCAGTTTAACTGCTAATTGCACGGTCATGCAATGCTGTACCCATACGAAATTTGCGTCCCTTTCTTCCCACAAATAGAGCTTTCTTTTGATGGTATTTGATCATCTCTGCAATTTTAATTTTTTGCGCTATAAACAGAAAAAGACCGAAAATTTTGAAAAAAAATGATATTTTCTACTTTTTGTTATAAAAAAAATCCAATAAACTCAATTTTATTCATACATTTAGGCCAAAATGTATTCGGCCACATGTCTTTGGTAAAAAAAAATGTCAATAAGCTTATATTTATTGGTTTGCGCAAACGTTATAGTGTCTACAAACTAGGGTACATTTTATGGAATTTACACAGCTTTTAGTTTATGACTGCCTATGTCATTTCTTGAGGTGCTAAAATGGCAGGGCAGTACAAGACCCCCCCAAATGACCCAATTTTGGAAAGTAGACACCCCAAGGAAATTGCTGAGAGGCATGTCGAGCCCATTGAATATTAATTTTTTTGTCCCAAGTGATTGAATAATGACAAAAAAAAAAAATTTACAAAAAGTTGTCCCTAAATGATGTATTGCTCACTCAGGCCATGGGCATATGTGGAATTGCACCCCAAAATACATTTATCTGCTTCTCCTGAGTATGGGGACTTTTTAGGAGCCTAGCCGCGTATGGGGCCCCGAAAACCAAGCACCGCCTTCAGGATTTCTAAGGGCGTAAATTTTTTATTTCACTCCTCACTACCTATCACAGTTTTGAAGGCCATAAAATGCCAAGATGGCACAACCCCCCCCCCCAAATGACCCTATTTTGGAAAGTAGACACCCCAAGCTATTTGCTGAGAGGCATGTTGAGTCCATGGAATATTTTATATTTTGACACAAGTTGTGGGAAAATTACAAACTTTTTTTTTTTTTGCACAAAGTTGTCACTAAATGATATATTGCTCACACAGGCCATGAGCATATGTGGAATTGCACCCCAAAATACATTTAGTTGCTTCTCCTGAGTATGGGGATACCACTTGTGTGGGACTTTTTGGGAGCCTAGCCGCGTACGGGGCCCCGAAAACCAAGCAACGCCTTCAGGATTTCTAAGGGCGTAAATTTTTTATTTCACTCCTCACTGCCTATCACAGTTTTGAAGGCCATAAAATGCCAAGATTGCACAAACCCCCCCCAAATGACCCTATTTTGGAAAGTAGACACCCCAAGCTATTTGCTGAGAGGCATGTTGAGTCCATGGAATGTTTTATATTTTGACACAAGTTGCGGGAAAATTACAAACTTTTTTTTTTGCACAAAGTTGTCACTAAATGATATATTGCTCAAACATGCCATGGGCATATGTGGAATTACACCCCAAAATACATTCTGTTGCTTCTCCTGAGTATTGGGATACCACATGTGTGGGACTTTTTGGGAGCCTAGCTGCATACGGGGCCCCGAAAACCAAGCGCCGCCTTCAGGATTTCTAAGGGCGTAAAGTTTTGATTTCACTCCTCACTACCTATCACATTTTTTAAGGCCATAAAATGCCCAGATGGTACAACTCCCCCCCCCCAAATGACCCAATTTTGGAAAGTAGACACCCCAAGCTATTTGCTGAGAGGCATGTTGAGTCCATGGAATATTTTATATTTTGACACAAGTTGCGGGAAAGTGAGACATTTTTTTTTGCACAAAGTTGTCACTAAATGATATATTGCTCAAACATGCCATGGGCATATGTGGAATTACACCCCAAAATACATTTTGCTGCTTCTCTTGAGTACAGAAATACCATATGTGTGGGACTTTTTGGGAGCCTAGCTGCATACGGGGCCCCGAAAACCAATCACCGCCTTCAGGATTTCTAAGGGCATAAATTTTTTACTCACTCCTCACTACCTATCACAGTTTGGAAGGCCATAAAATGCCAAGATAGCACAAACCCCCCCAAATGACCCCATTTAATGACCCCATTTTGGAAAGTAGACACCCCAAGCTATTTTCTGAGAGGCATGGTGAGTATTTTGCAGCTCTCATTTGTTTTTGAAAATGAAGAAAGACAAGAAAAATTTTTTTTTTCTTTTTTCAATTTTCAAAACTTTGTGACATAAAGTGAGGTCTGCAAAATACTCACTATACCTCTCAGCAAATAGCTTGCTGAGAGGTATCAAATATCACCCACTCTTCTAACTACTTGAAGACAAAGCCCTTTCTGACACTTTTTGTTTACATGAAAAAACATTTTTTTTTGCAAGAAAATTACTTTGAACCCCTAAACATTATATATTATTTTAAAGCAAATGCCCTACAGATTAAAATGGTGGGTGTTTCTTTTTTTTTTCACACAATATTTGCGCAGCGATTTTTCAAACACATTTTTGGCGGAAAAAACACACTTTTTTAAATTTTAATTCACTAAAACACACTATATTGCCCAAATGTTTGATGGAATAAAAAAGATGATCTTAGGACGAGTATATGGATACCAAACATGACATGCTTTAAAATTGCGCACAAACCTGCCGTGGCGACAAACTAAATACATTTTTAAAAGCCTTTAAAAGCCTTTACAGGTTACCACTTTAGATTTACAGAGGAAGTCTACTGCTAAAATTACTGCCCTCGATCTGACCTTCGTGGTGATACCTCACATGCATGGTGCAATTGCTGTTTACATTTGACGCCAGACCAACGCTTGCGTTCGCCTTTGCGCGAGAGAGGGGGGAGGGCAGGGGTGCTTTTTTTTTTCTTTATTATTTTTTTGCTTTTTTATCTTATTTTTAATCTGTTCCTTTCATTTTTTTAAATCATTTTTATTGTTATCTCAGGGAATGTAAATATCCCCTATGATAGCAATAGGTAGTGACAGGTACTCTTTTTTGAAAAAATTGGGGTCTAGATCTCTCCTCTGCCCTCAAAGCATCTGACCACACCAAGATCGGTGTGATAAAATGCTTTCCCAATTTCCCAATGGCGTTGTTTACATCCGGCGAAATCTAAGTCGTGAAATGCTTGTAGCTTCCGGTTTCTTAGGCCATAGAGATGTTTGGAGCCACTCTGGTCTCTGATCAGCTCTATGGTCAGCTGGCTGAATCACCGGCTGCATTTTCAGGTTCCCTGTTGGGACAGGAGAGCCAGAGAAAAACATGGAAGACGGTGGGGGGGGCATTCCCTCCCACTGCTTGTAAAAGCAGTCTAGAGGCTAAATAGCCACTAGGATTGCTTTTACATGAAAGTCGACTGCTGGCTGAAAAGAATGATACCAAGATGATACCTAAACCTGCAGGCATCATTCTGGTATAACCACTTAAAGTCCAGCAACATACCAGTACGTTGCTGGTCCTTGTTGGGCATATATTGTAATCTTTTTTTTCATGCAGCCTGTGGGCTGAACAAAAAAAAGAGATTGATCGGTGGGTATGCCCACCATTAGAATACCTCCCCTTCATCCACCCACTTCTTATGATGGGCATACATGCACCGTATATATAAGCCGAAGCATGGGGGCATCCTCCCGCAAAAGTTAGGAGCAAATCGCTCCTCCTCCCTCTGCTGCCCCCACGCTTCAGCATATATGCTGAAGTATGTAACTGTGGTGGTGAAATCACCTCCAACAGC
Organism: Lithobates clamitans; assembly: GCA_037952925.1. Lineage (NCBI taxonomy): Eukaryota > Metazoa > Chordata > Amphibia > Anura > Ranidae > Lithobates > Lithobates clamitans. The sequence continues at coordinate 1,498,248 of JBBGZY010000035.1, forward strand.
GCTGGAGTCATGACTTTATATCGTGGGAGCAAACGCTGTTGCTGTCAAGATAAATAAATCCGTGCTGCAACTGAATGGCGTACCTGCTAAGCAAATGATGGTTAACAATAAAACAAAGTAACATTACAGTATAACAGTAAGACTTACCATAGCTGCAAAGCAAATACAAAAAAAACATAGTAAAAAATAAAACATTTAAAGCAACCTGTGCCTAAAATATATATATGCCGAAGCATGGGGGCATTCTCCAGCAAAAGGTAGGAGCAAATCGCTCCTCCGCCCACTGCTGCCCCCACGCTTCGGCATATATGCTGAAGTATGTAACTGTGGTGGTGAAATCACCTCCGACAGCGCTGGAGTCACGGCTTTATGTATCGCGGGAGCAAACGCTGTTGCTGTCAAGATAAATAAATCCGCCCTGCAGCTGAATGGCGTACCTGAAAGCAAAAAAATGGTTAACAATAAAACACAGTAAACAGTAAAGTATAAAAAAAATGCATATCTGAAAAGCAAACATGGTAAAACATAATAACAATAAAACATTGCAGAATAGAATACAGTAAAAAAGAGCAGAACAATAGAGAGAGAATAGAGAGAGAGAGAGAGAGAACAATAAAATGACAACTATTTTTGTTTTTTTTATTTTATATTTTTTGTGTTTTTATTTTTTTTACTTTTTTTTTTTTACACTTTTTTTTGTAACTATAACTTTTGTAACTGGTACCAGGTTTGGGTCTCTCAAAATGAGATGGCATCTTGGGAGACCCTGTGTCAGTGTGCCTAGTCTGTGCAGTGCTGTACCCTACGTTAATACTCAACTAGTGAATGGTAGCGTTCAAAACATTCACCAATGCAAAGACCAGGATTGTCAGGACAGGAGGGACAATAATAGCGGGTGTCACGCCTATATCCGCGCTTGCTGCAGAAACGACATCTTCTTTGGGGGGCTCGTTGGGTAGGGGTACTCGGGAGGACATAAGGAAAATGCCTCTCATGCAGCCGGCTTACTGCATTTGGTTGGGGAAGGTGAGGTGGAGCACCATCTGGAAACAGAAGGGCTCTGACGATCTCTTCCTGGAATTTAAGGAAGGATCCAGTCCGTTCTGAAGCTCTGTATAGCACATGAGCGTTCAGCAAAGCCAATTGAAATAAATAAACAGACACTTTCTTGTACCAGCGTCTGGCCTTATGGGCAATTAGGTACGGCACCAACAACTGGGCATTAAGGTCCACCCCTCCCATATTTTGGTTATATTCGTGGACACAGAGGGGTTTCTCCACAACACCAGTCGCCGTAGTAATTTGGACCGTCGTGTCTGCATGAAGGGAGGTAAGAACGAAAACATTCTTATTATCCCTCCACTTCATAGCAAGCAAGTTGAAGCAGGGTCTCTCCCCCAGCCTAAGATGGGAATTTACAAGCCGCTGGGGAAAGCCCCGGCGATTAGGTCGTACGGTGCCACATGCTCCAATCTGTTGATCAAAAAGGTGACTAAAAAGTGGCACGCTCGAGTAATAATTGTCCATGTACAAGTGGTACCTCTTTCCGAATAAGGGTGACACCAAGTCCCACACTATCTTGCCAGCGCTTCCTATGTAGTCAGGGCAGTTTGTTGGCTCTACGTGACTATCTTTGCCCTCGTAATACATAAAACTACATGTATAGCCTGTGGCCCTGCCACAGAGCTTATACATCTTGACCCCGTATCTGGCACGCTTGCTGGGAAGGTACTGTTTGAATGACAAGTGGCCAGAAAACTTAATCAGGGACTCATAAACGCAGACAACTTGATGGGGAGTAAACAAGTCTGCAAAATGTTGGTTGAAGTGGTTTACGAGGGGCCGAATTTGTAGAGCTGATCGTATTCAGGGTCTCCATGAGGATGACAGAGTTCATTGTTGTTGAAGTGCGTGAACAGCAAAATCTGCTTGTATCGTGCCCTGGTCATGGAGGCAGAGAACAAGGGCATATGGTGAATAAGGTCATTGGACCAATATGACCGCAACTCACTCTTTTTAGTTATGCCCATGTTGAGGGAAAGGCCCAGAAAGATCTTAAATTCGGAAACCGTAATTGGTTTCCAATCTCTGGCAAGGGAGGACTGGGGAATAGTGGCGATGTGTTGACCAGCGTAAAAATCGCTTTGGTCCACAATTGAGTGGTATAACCACTCAAAGTCCAGCAACATACCAGTATGTTGCTGGTCCTTGTTGGGCATATATTGTAATCTTTTTTTTTCATGCAGCCTGTGGGCTGAACGAAAAAAAGAGATTGATCGGTGGGTATGCCCACCATTAGAATACCTCCCTTCATCCACCCACTTCTAATGATGGGCATACATGCACCGTATATATATGCCGAAGCATGGGGGCATCCTCCCACAAAAGTTAGGAGCAAATCGCTCCTCCTCCCTCTGCTGCCCCCACGCTTCAGCATATATGCTGAAGTATGTAACTGTGGTGCTGAAATCACCTCCGACAGCGCTGGAGTCATGACTTCATGTATCGTGGGAGCAAACGCTGTTGCTGTCAAGATAAATAAATCCGTGCTGCAACTGAATGGCGTACCTGCTAAGCAAATGATGGTTAACTATAAAACAAAGTAACATTACAGTATAACAGTAAGACTTACCATACCTGCAAAGCAAATACAAAAAAAATAGTAAAAAATAAAACATTTAACCCAACCCGTGCCTAAAATATATATATGCCGAAGCATGGGGCCATCCTCCCGCAAAAGGTAGGAGCAAATCGCTCCTCCGCCCACTGCTGCCTCCACGCTTCGGCATATATGCTGAAGTATGTAACTGTGGTGGTGAAATCACCTCCGACAGCGCTGGAGTCACGGCTTTATGTATCGTGGGAGCAAACGCTGTTGCTGTCAAGATAAATAAATCCGCTCTGCAGCTGAATGGCGTACCTGAAAGCAAAAAAATGGTTAACAATAAAACACAGTAAACAGTAAAAAAATGCATATCTGAAAAACAAACATGGTAAAACATAATAACAATAAAACATTGCAGAATAGAATACAGTAAAAAAAGAGTAGAACAATAGAGAGAGAATAGAGAATAAGGGTGACACCAAGTCCCACACTATCTTGCCAGCGCTTCCTATGTAGTCAGGGCAGTTTGTCGGCTCTACGTGACTATCTTTGCCCTCGTAAACCATATATATATGTATATATATATATATATATATATATATATATATATTGTATTGTGCCCTGGTCATGGAGGCAGAGAACAAGGGCATATGTTGAATAAGGTCAGTGGACCAATATGACCGCAACTCACTCTTTTTAGTTATGCCCATGTTGAGGGAAAGGCCCAGAAAGATCTTAAATTCGGAAACCGTATTTGGTTTCCAATCTCTGGCAAGGGAGGACTTGGGAATAGTGGCAATGTGTTGACCAGCGTACAAATCGCTTTGGTCCACAATAGATCTATAGAGATCTTCGGTGAAAAACAGCGAATAAAAATCCAGTGACGTAAAATCAACTGTTTCCACCTGAATGCCGGGTTGGCCAGTGAATGGGGGAAATACGGGTGCTGCAGAAGTGATGGGTTCCCAATTCGGATTGGTGAATGCAGCAGGAAGGGCACTATGGGCATGACGGGCCTGTGTTTGTCTTCTTGGTGGCAGCGGGACACTACTTGTGCTTGCCACCTCGCCAGCTTGAACTGCACTTATGGGACTAGCCACGTCACCAAGTGTTACTGCAGTGCTGGATGTACGACCAGGGTGTACTAGGCCGCTGGTGCTTGCCAGTTCACCAAAAGGAATAGCGGCGCTAGTACTGCTCTGCTCCATACGAGGGACCTGCGGTTCTTGCACATCAAGGACAGAAGAAGAAGTTCGGGGTCTGGTACGGCTGACCCTGGCAGGGACCACAACTCCATCATCAGAGCTATCTGTCATGGAGCCGCTGTCCTCTACAGGATCGTATTCTGAGCCTGAATCTGACAGATGAGTGACTTCCTCTTCACTATCTGTCATGCTCAGAAACGTGTAGGCCTCTTCACTAGTGTACCTTCGATTTGCCATTTTGGGCTCTAAATTTAGTGGCGCACTAGTGAGACTCACAGGCAAAAAAGCTCCTGACTGTTAGCGACTGTATCAAAATCCTACCAACAAACATTGTTAGCGATCGCAGGGATCAGGCCTGACTCTGCGAATGCTGCAGTTATGTGTGTTTAGTGTTTTGTAAGTGACAGTGATCGATCGATATTGCACTTGGGTGAGCTGGGCAGGGCTGGGTCGTGGGGCAAAACGCAGGTGCTAGCAGGTATCTGGGCTGATCCCGCTAACACTATATTTTTGGGAACCCTAAACTGCTGGGGATGCTAGTATAGATCTGATTGGATTAGATATTGATCCGTTCAGATACTATACCATTAAGGGAGGTGTATGCTGCGTGCGTAGGTGTTAGCGGTACTGGCGCTAACCTGGCGCTGCCTGGGGAGACACAGACCTTATCTGACCCTAAAACTTAACTTGTATCACTGCCGGGAGATTAGGGGGTTAAACCTTTATAAGGTAATAAACGGCGGGTGCCCTGAAACTATAATAAACAAACTAACTAACCAGCGTCACCCGTAACAGTTATACTGTGATCACTGGTGAAAGGGTTAACTAGGGGGCAATCAGGGGGTTAAAACCTTTATTAGGTAGTATATGGGGGTCCCTGTCGCTATAAAACACTGACAGCGAACCTATATACTTACCTCCCTAACTAGCTTCACCTGTGTCACTAATACAGCGATCAGAAAAACGATTGCTTAGTGACACTAGCGACAGGGGGTGATCAAGGGGTTAACCTTTATTAGGGGGGTTAGGGGGGTATCGTAGACCTAAAGGGGCTACCACTAATGCGTCACCCATAACAGTTATACGGTGATCACTGGTGAAAGGGTTAACTAGGGGGCAATCAGGGGGTAAAAACCTTTATTAAGTAGTATATGGGGGTCCCTGTCGCTATAAAACACTGACAGCGAACCTATACACTTACCTCCCTAACTAGCGTCACCTGTGTCACTAATACAGTGATCAGAAAAACGATCGCTTAGTGACACTGGCGATGGGGGGTGATCAAGGGGTTAGCCTTTATTAGGGGGTATCCTAGACCTAAAGGGGGCTACCACTAACTGCCCTACCACTTATAACTGTCAAAAACTGACACCAATGCAAAAAAAAAACTGTTATTGGTATCACTGTGACAGGGGGTACAGGGGGGTGATCGGGGGGTGATGGGGGGTGAAATGTGTGCCTAGAGTGTTCTACTGTTAGTGTAGTGTTTGGTGCACTTACTAGATGTCTTCTCTCCTCGGCATCGGAACGAAAAGACTGGCTCAAGGAGAGATGACATCACTTCCTCCGCCGCTGTTTACATTACAGCAGCAGTGGAAGAATGTCATTGGCTGGGAGCAATGGTGAGGGGGTGGCCACAAATGGATGGCCTCCCCCTCACCTCTGATCGCAGCGGGACAGAAGCCGGCCGCCTCGGGCACCGGGGGGGGGTCTGATCCCATACGATACTTTGCCTGCCCGTGCCATTCTGCCGCAGTATATCTGCGTGAGGCGGTCGGCAAGTGGTTAAATAAATAACATCAGTTGTGTTGCAGGTCAGATATTCTCTAATTTAATACTCTTTCCCTGTGTCACATTACGCTTGTATGCCTACAGGCAAAGCACCTTCAGCGCCACCTAAAGCCCCTTCCCCTGTCTGAAAGTTCCTTATAGGGGCTTATTTTTCTTGTATAAAAACTCCTTACTAGGGATGAGCTTCAAGTTTGAGTCGAACTCATGTTCGACTCGAACATTGGCTGTTCGCCAGTTCGCTGAACAGCGAACAATTTGGGGTGTTCGCGGCAAATTCAAAAGCCACGGAACACCCTTTAAAAGTCTATGGGAGAAATCAAAAGTGCTAATTTTAAAGGCTTATATGCATGGTATTGTCATAAAAAGTGTTTGGGGACCTGGGTCCTGCCCCAGGGGACATGTATCAATGCAAAAAGAATTTTTAAAAATGGACGTTTTTTCAGGAGCAGTGATTTTAATAAAGCCTAAAGTGAATCAATAAGTGTAATATTCCTTTTAAATTTCATACCTGGGGGGTGTCTATAGTATGCCTGTAAAGGGGCGCACGTTTCCTGTGTTTAGAACAGTTTGACAGCAAAATGACATTTCAAAGTCATTTAAAACTACTCGCGGCTATAATGAATTGTCGGTCCGACAATACACATAAAAGTTCATTGATAAAAACGGCATGGGATTTCCCCACAGGGGAACCCCGAACCAAAGTTTTAAAAACATGGCGTGGGGGTCCCCCTAAATTCCATACCAGGCCCTTCAGGTCTGGTATGGATATTAAGGGGAACCCCGCTCCAAAATTTAAAAAAAATCTGAGCACGCAACCTGGCAGGCCGCAGGAAAAGAGGGGGGACGTGAGAGCGCCCCCCCTCCTTAACCGTAAAAGGCCACATGCCCCCAACATTGGGAGGGTGCTTTGAGGTAGCCCCCCAAAGCACCTTGTCCCCATGTTGATGAGGACAAGGGCCTCATCCCCACAACCCTTGGCCAGTGGTTGTGGGGGTCTGCGGGTGGGGGGCTTATCGGAATCTGGAAGCCCCCTTTAACAAGGGGACCTCCAGATCCTGCCCCCCCGTGTGAATTGGTAATGGGGTACAAATGTAACCCTACCATTTCACAAAAAAAGTGTCAAAATGGTTAAAAAACACAAGAGACGGTTTTTGACAAGTCCTTTATTAATTTCTTCTTCTTTCCGCTTCTTCTTCCATCTTCTTTCTTCTGGTCTTCCTTTGGTGTTCTTCTTCTTCCACCATCTTCTTCTTCTTCATCTTCTTCTTCTTCTTCTTCCTCTTCCTCCGCTCTTCTCATCCAGCATCTTCCTCCAGGCTTCTTCTCCGCTCCGCCTGCACGATCCGCCTCAGTGGGAGTCTTCAGCCGTGTGAGGCTTCGCTTCTTCTGACACTTCTTTTATAACAGAGGGCAGGGCCACCCAGTGACCCCGCCCTCCTCTGACACACTGGGAGTTCACGGGAGTTCCCTGTGGCTTTCCCCGTGTTGTCAGAGGGGGTGGCCCTCCGTTATATAAGAAATGTCAGAAGAAGCGAAGAGTCACACGGCTGGTGACTCCCACTGAGGCGGATCGTGCAGATGGAGCGAAGAAGAAGCCTGGAGGAAGATGCGAGACGAGAAGAGTGGAGGAAGAAGAAGATGAAGAGGAAGAAGATGAAGAAGATGGAGGAAGAAGAAGAACACCAGAAGAAAGAAGATGGAAGAAGAAGCGAAAAGAAGAAGAAATTAATAAAGAACTTGTCAAAAACCGTCTCTTGTGTTTTTTAACCATTTTGACACTTTTTTTGTGAAATGGTAGGGGTACATTTGTACCCCATTACCAATTCACACAGGGGGGCTGGGATCTGGGGGTCCCCTTGTTAAAGGGGGCTTCCAGATTCCGATAAACCCCCACAACCACCGACCAAGGGTTGTGGGGATGAGGCTCTTGTGCTCATCAATATGGGGACAAGGTGCTTTGGGGGGCTACCTCAAAGCACATTCCAAATGTTGAGGGCATGTGGCCTGGTACGGTTCAGGAGGGGGGTACTCTCTCGCCCCCCCTCTTTTCCTGCAGCCTGCCAGGTTGCGCGCTCGGATAAGGGTCTTGTATGGATTTTTGGTGGGACCCCACGCCATTTTTAAAAGAAATTGTGGCACGGGGTTCCCCTTGAAATCCATACCAGACCTGAAGGGTCTGGTATGAATTTTGAGGGGGGCCCCACGCCTTTTTGTTTTTAAATTTTGGCGCGGGGCTCCCCTTAATATCCATACCAGACCTGAAGGGCCTGGTATGGAATTTAGGGGGACCCCCACGCCATTTTTTTAAAAATTTTGGTTCGGGGTTCCCCTGTGGGGAAATCCCATGCAGTTTTTATCAATGAACCTGTATGTGTATTGTCGGACCGACAATTCATTAATATCTGCGAGTAGTTTTAAATGACTTTTTTTCCTTTGAAATGTCATTTTGCTGTCAGACTGTTCTAAACACAGGAAACATGCACCCCTTTACAGGCATACTATAGACACCCCCAGGTACGACATTTAAAGGAATATTACACTTTTATTGTTTCACTTTAAGCATTATTAAAATCACTGCTCCCAAAAAAATATCTGTTTTTAAAAATTCTTTTTGCATTGATACATGTCCCCTGGGGCAGGACCCAGGTCCCCAAACACTTCTTATGACAATAACTTGCATATAAGCCTTTAAAATGAGCACTTTTGATTATTAATGTTTGCGTCCCATAGACTTTAATGGTGTTCGCGTGTTCGACTAAATTTTTTGCCTGTTCGCAAGTTCTGCTGCGAACCGAACCGGGGGGTGTTTGGCTCATCCCTACTCCTTACCAATATACCCTTCAGAGTGGGGGCCCTTATGTATACATCCTTAGGCTTAAAGGGTAAAATACTGAGCAACTGATCTCGGGAGCTGAGCTCTGCTCAATTCCCTGGTTCTCTGAAAAGTACATACCACCAATCATCCATTCACATCCTCTTATCGCCGCGACCCTTCATGCCTTTGAAAAGGCCTGTAAAATTCACTCCCAGCCAAAGAGTGTGCGATCACTCCTGTCAAGAGTAACCCAGACTTTCTTCCAGGTATGGATAATGCTTCTGGATAACTGGGGATGAAACAACGCCACCTAAGGCCTGTCCTTGACAGGACCTCAAGGTTCGGGCGTTCCCTGGATGGGTAGGAAAAGTCTTCAAAAAGTGACCTGCCTGGCCACAATAAAGGCACAATCTCTCCCTCATCCTAAAGGTTCTCTCATCAGCAGAGAGACGCATGAATCCCAAGTGCATGGGTTCATCTTTACTGACCGACTCAGTACCAGGAGGCATGGGAGATGAGGGAGGCACAGGTGGGACTGCAAAGCTCGGAGGCAAACATACAAGAGGCTTCCGCAATCGCTCCTTAAAAGAGAATCTTTCTCTGAATCTGGAGTCAATGAGGATGGCAAACGTGATCAACTTCTCCAGCTCAGTGGGTATATCTCGGGCTGCTATCTCATCCTTGATGGAATCTGAGAGACCATGAGAATAAGCAGCCACGAGGTCCTCATTGTTCCAAGCAACCTCTGCTGCCAGAGTACGGAATTCAATGGCATAGTCGACAACAGTTCTCGCACTCTGATAGACATGAGGCACTTGGCAGCAGAAGCAGAATGTGCGATAACATCAAATACCCTTTTAAAGGAGGCCACAAACTCAGGGTAACTCAAGACAACGGGTTTTTGTGTCTTCCATAGAGGGTTTGCCCTGGCCAGGCCCCCCCGAAAGCAAAGATATCACGAAACCTACTTTGCTTCTGTCCATGGGAAAGGCCTGGGGCAGCATCTCAAAGTATATCTCAACCTGGTTGAGAAACCCTCTGCATTGAACTGGATTGTCCCCAAATCGCTGGGGAAGCGGAGGGGAACCAGACACACCTCTTATAGAGGTAATACACGAGGCGGGTGCCTGCACAGAGACTGGCACAGCAGCAGGGTCGGCCTGCAACTCAGGTTGTACTAGAGCTGCCACAGTCGGAGACTCCAGGTGACCCGTACGACTCAGGAGCATTTGTAACGCCATGGAAGACTGATCCATGTGGTGATCTTGCTCATCCAATCTGGAAAAAATATTACCAACAAGTGGATTGACTGTATCTTCTGAATTCATGGCCTTGCCTACTGTCAGAAACCATGAAATCAGAACGAGACAGAAGTAAAGTTAAATCGCACTTGTTTAATAGTAAAAGTAAAAAGAACAAACATAGTCAAAACATAGCCAAAGTTCAGTAACGGGAATGGATAGTCAGCCAAGCCAAACGTCAGGGAGCCGGAGATGAGCGTAGTAAAACAGCAAGCAGGATCTGGAGCCAGAAGGGATGTCAGCCAAGCAAGTCTTCAAACAGGAATGCAGGAGAGCGTCTCTGTGATATTGACCAAGGCAAAGGCAGAGATTCTCTGCACTGGATGACTTAAGTAGGCAGAAGTGACGAGCAGGAAATCATCAACAGCTGAGTAACTGTGGAGAGATAGGCATTAGCCGACAGCTGAGCGGCCAGATCAGAGAAGGAAGGGCTGAGCCCAGCCCTGACAAGTGTCTTGTCCATAACGCCACACAGAGTCTGCTCCAGCAGAAACACAACAGGGATTGTGTCACTAATGCATGCATTGTCACGGCTCACCATCTTTGTGGCCTCCTCAAATGGTGACAGTACAGTGCATGCACCATTTATGAGCAGCCATTGGCGTGGGGAAAATAAGCCGAGCTGGCCTGAGCCTGTCATTGTGCCATACTCACACAGGTACTCATTGATGGCCCTCTGCTGCATGTGCAGCCGCTGCAGCATTGTCAAAGATGAGTTCCACTTGGTGGGCATGTCACAAATCAGGCGGTTTACGAGCAGGTGGAATTCCCTCTGAATCTCAGCCAACCGAGCACTGGCTGTGTATGATCGCCTGAAATGGCTACAGACTCTTCTGGCCTGCTTTATAAGATCTTCCAACCCTGGGTACCTATTTAGGAAATGCTGCACCACCAAATTGAGGACATGTGCCAGGCATGGTACATGTGTCAACTTTCCCTGTCTAACAGCGGACAGGAGGTTTGTGCCTTTATCACATACCACTATTCCTGGCTCCAGCTGGTGTGGCTTGAACCACCTCTGGGCCTGTCCCCGCAGAGCTGCAAGAATCTCTGCTCCGGTGTGGTTCCTGTCCCCTAGACACACCAGCTGAAGCACTGCATGGCACCTTTTAGCCTGACTCATTGAATAGCCCTTTGAATGCTTAGGGTGTATTTGAGATACATAGGACAATTCAGCAGAGGAGGAGGAGGGGGTAGAGCTGACTAATCTCACATCATCACCAGCTGTATGGAGACGTGGGGCACAACAAGCTACAGCACTGAGCCCTGTCCTGCATCCTTTTGAGTTGTAAGCAGAGTTACCCAGTTGCTGTGAACTAAATATATCGTCCCTGCCCAGGCTTGCTGGACCATGTGTCAGCAGTAACATGGACTTTGCGGATGACTGCCTTGACCCATGATGCCACAACATTAGGTAAAAGAAAAATTGCGCACAGAGAATGAATAAGCTCCCAACACGCCACTAGACGTGTAGTGCAAACAGGATAACAAAACAATAGTGTGGCGCGTAACAGTGGCACGCCCTATATTTCCTTATGGCCCTTCTCAGGATAACGAGGGGACACCATGTACCAAAAATATTGAAAAAAGAGTAAAAAACTGTGCTAGGATAAAATAAATAAAATTGAAATAAAAATTGAGAGAAGTTGTTTCCAAAACTGTGATCCCTCAGGAGCTGCAATTCTCATGTATGACATTAATACAAAAAAGAAGGTTTGGAAAGTAATGCAGCGTACACTCGAGCGGACTTTACGGCAGACTTGGTCCGGCGTACTGGATTTCGTCGGACAATTCGATCGTGTGTGGGCTCCAGCGGACTTTGTTTGCTCCAAAGTTGGATGGACTTAGATTTTAAACAAGTTTTAAATCTATCCGACGGACTCTTCTTTCTAGCGGACAAACCGGTCGTCTGTGTGCTAGTCCAACGAACTCAAACTGATGCATGCTCTGAAGCAATTACAAGAAGGAAGCGCTCGGTCTGGTAAAACTAGCCTTCATATTGAAGCTAGCACATTCCTCTTCTGTGATCTTTTAATACAGCGCTTTTATTTTTATTTATAATGCGTGAGGAATGAAGTTGTTTTTCTGCTTTATATTCACACAGAGTTCTCACAAACTACTTTCTTTATGATTTATCCTCATGCCATGACTAATATGATATTTGTAAAAAGCCAGATCTCCATAAATAAAAACTTTTAAATTAGATTTTGGACTCATCTTTATTATTTTTATTGATTTCAACACTTATCTATTTTACAATGTGTGCTAAATTATACCAACATTTTTTTTTTTTTTTGTGGATTTTCAAGTTACCACAATAACCTTAATATTTTGTGTTGTTTTAATGAACCTTAATGAGGTTGTTGTCCCTTGTTAATTAGACATAGGGGGGTGTATTTTCCAAAGGCAAATTCATTTTTCACTACAAGTGCAAATTCTACTTGAAATTGCACAGAAAGAGCATTTTGAAGTGCCTTCGCTGTGGATCCGAGGGGCACATGCAAGGAACCCCAAAAAAAACAAAACTTTTTATTGCACATGATTGTATGATAAAATCAGCAGAGCTTCATTTCATTTCAGCTCTTCCCCTCAGATTTACAGCGACTGCACTTCCAACAAGTGCACTTGCTGTGCAATTTCTAAAGTGAACTTTTCACTAGTACTTTTCACTTGATTTTAGAAATGATTTAGCCTTTTGGCAAAAACACACATATGGGTTGATTTACTAAAGGGAAAAAAGGCTGTGCACTTTGCAAAGTGCAGTTGCCCTCTGCAAGAGCAGTTGCTCCAGAGCTTAGTAAATGAGCAGAAGCTCTGCTGACTTCCATCATCCAATCATGTGCAAGCAAAAATGCTGTTTTTAGAATTTTCCTTGCACAGGATTGGGTACTCTTTGCAAAGTCAAGCCTTACCTTATTTCCTAAGCTCTGGAGCAATTGCACTTGCAGAGGGGAACTGCCCCCTGAAAAGTGCACAGTCTATTTGCTTTTCTTAAATCAACCCCATAGTCTTTTTGACCTGTACCTGCCTACTCCCAAACAAAATGGCGTTTTTGAATCAAAACACATAGTCAATAATGTAAGGTAACAAAAAAATCCATTTATTTTGGTCAAAAAAAATGAGGAAGGCAACACTGGAGACACTTTTAGAATCTGTGAAGCCTTTCGTCCCCCAGGACACACATCAAGTTTTAGGACAAGAAAATTGGTATCTTGCGACTAGGGAGCACAGGGAGCACAGTAAGACCAGACAGAAACCAGGCAATCACTTTCGACTCTGCCGTGGAGCCTTCCCTGCACGCTTCTCTGCAGCCTTCCCTCCACACTTCTCTGCAGCCTTCCTCGGAGGTTGTGCCTCTGGTGGTGTACTTGGGGCATGAGGAGGAGGAGGAGGAGGAGTGGCTTCATCTGCCAGATACGTGGTAGCAGTAAGCTCCCCTCTCAAGCCCTTCTGATATGCCTGTAAAATCAAACCCTCACAGAGAAGGCGTTGGCCCTTTTTCAACTCCAGCAATCTGCTGGCTATATAGGTGCCATACGCCTCCTCTGCATTGGGTGGTGTGCTCAGGATTTGGCTTGCTTCCCGTATGAGGGCTAGGGATTCCTGCTCAGTTTGTGTCATTCTCCTGGGCCTTTTGTGGAGAATGAGGAGTGGAGGCACCTGACACTTTGTGCGGCTTAGACTTGGCCAAGCCACAGCCTCCTGTCTTCCACTGGGCAAGGCCTCCTCCTGGCTGAGGTCATCCTGTGTCAAAAAAAGGGACATAGTTGTAATTTTGTGTTATGCAATCACACACAATTTTCAGCTCATGACTTGCAAATATAATTTTCAAAAAATAGTAAAGGCTATCTATTTGACACCACCATTATTCCAGATAATCAACTATATCTGAAGTACATAGGTGTGCGCACAGGGTGTGCCAGGTGTGCCTGGGCACACCCTAATTGCCTTGTGTGCTGCATATTCCCCCTGTTTAGACCACTGATATTTCATCCCCCCCAAAAATGTTACACAAGCCAAAAATTTTTGGGAAAAGAAAATTAACAAAATGACACTGTCCACTGCCCTACTGACACCATCAGTACATATACACATGCATATGTATTTGAGTTTTGGGGTGTACACCCTAATGCAAGAGGCTGCGCACACCTATGCAGAAGTATATTTTTGGCCACTACTGTCTAGTGATATGTCTACATATTAATATTTGTGCTGAAGTCATTTTTTAGGAAGCACTTAAAAAATTAACACATTAATATCATTAATAACATTTACACAATCACAAATTACACAAAAAAGGATATCTGGCTGAAGCTGGGCGCATCAACTTCATCAATGCTGAAAAGGCCCAGTTCTTCCTGGGACTCCTCAGCTGGGGTGGAGGTGGATGGAAGGCTGGAGGGAAGAGTGGAGGGAAGGCTGTAGGGAAGGGTGGGGGGAAGGGTCGAAAGTGATTGCCTGGCTTCGGTCTGGTCATCCAGGAATCACATTTTGTGGTAGTACCACAACTTGGGTACATATACTTGGTCAGCTGCTGCACCGGATCTGAGCGACTCCTGGATTTTATTGTGTTCCCGCTTGTACGTGTTTCGCAAGATACCAATTTTCTTGTCCACAAACTTGAGGTCTGCCTGGGGGACTCGAGTCTTCACAAATTCTAAAAGTGTGCCCAGTGTTGCCTTCCTTACATCTCTATTGTAATACAGTGGGTGTTTGACCTCCCACAGGTTTTTCTTTTCCTCATATAGCTCAATAAATTGGGACAAAAATTCTTCCTCTTTAAAGGGATTCATTGTTTCTGAAAGACAAGACACAAGATCCAAACTAATGTCAGTTACAAATCACAGGATTATTTTGGTTTGGAATCTAGGGGACACATACATACACACACACACACACACACACACACACACACACACACACCAAACACACACACCCCCACTTTAATCTTACCTTCGTTTCTGACGCTCGCTACTTCCGCACGGACATACGTAGGCCATCGTAATAGCTTTATATACACTGCGCATGTGTCATGCTCCGCCTGCGTCGCCTGCCCCTGACTTTCTTTAGTACGATTTGTCCCCGCCCCTTCACTCTTCATTGCACAGTGGGAGTAGATAGATAAAGATGGCAGAGAGAATCAGTGGAAGTAGCGCGGAGGAAAGCCCGGAGCTGCAACCATCCACATCCCGGAGGAGATATAAGGCCACCAACATGGCTTTTGAAGAGATGGTGGAGATGGTGTCCATATTGAGAAGGGAGGACTACGATGGCAAAAAAGGACCGTACACATGACCGAATATGCGTAAGGACAAAATAATGTCCTCAGTTGTCACCGCTCTAGAAGCTAAATTTGGCACTAAATGGTCGAAAGAACAATTGAGGAAGCGGTGGTCTGACATCAAAAGTCGGAAGCCAGAACAATATTGGCGAATAAAGAAGCTGCTTAAAAAAAGTAAGTACTTGTTGTGTTTTCCTATTGAGATACTTACCTTGCATGCTGATCCATATTTTTTGACTTTCTACAGCATTGTTCGTAAAGACCGTTCTTTGTAAAATACATATGATACTTTAGAAAATGACGTTATTTTTTCGCCAAATATGATGGTACAGGGTTGGACATACATTTATGTCTTGATAATTTGTCGAATTCCCACAATTTGTTGATGTGGTGTAGATGTGTTGGAAAATATAATGCTTCTTCAAAAATGATTCAGTGTAATGTAAGGACAGGACACAGCAGCTGTTTACACATCTGGACTCACGAGCACTATAGTGTACTATGTGATTATAAATAAATTTTAGAGGGGTAATACACATAGGAGATCATTGAGGTGTCTGCATCTGTGAAACTTGCCTGAAAATGTGCATTGTTTATAATTGTTGTTTAGAGGGAATGTTCATCCTGTCTTCTAAATTTTTCAGGACAAAAAAAGGCAATTGGACACAACTCCTAACCAACGTTTCATATTATTTGATAAAATCTAAAATATCACTGTGTTTTAACCATACCTTTTGTTCAATTATCATAGGGGAGAAAAGACTCAGACAACAGTCCAAGGATCCTAGGACCCCCCCAAGTCACCAGCCTGAGGCAGAAGATATCCCAAACCCCAGCCCGAGACCACGCCCACCCGACGACCTGGAGGAAGGAGAGGTGGAGGAAGTGTGCGAGGTTTCAAGCCCACCAAGTGAGTGACTGACACCCCAGCTTAAGGTAATGTATTTTGGCGTGCATATTGTAACCTTTGTTTTTATCCACTCATTTTAGGTGAGTTTCTGGTTGTGGAAGGCCAAGCGACAGAGCCATTCAGCACAGACAGTGCCCAAAGACTGATTGGCCAGATAATGCTGTGGAATGGCCAAATAGATAAAATGCATGACCAAATTCACAGCATGCAACTTCGCCTGGACTCCATGCAACAGGAAATGAAGAACATGATTGATGTTTTGGGCAGAATATAATAACTTTTTTCCTAAAAACAACAATCATGTTCTTCATTTCTTTGTGAAGTTTGTTTCTTCTAGAAAATTGTTTTTAATATTTTTTGGGATCCCCAAATTTTGATTATGATGCACACGGTGTGTCATCATGTGCTATCTTCCATCATGGGTTATCAATGTACTTGTTTTGTGTATGCAACCCCTTCATCCTCAATGATAGGAACAAAAAGGGATTGCACACACAAAACACGTACATTGCTCACCCATGATGGGAGATAGCACATGTTGACTTGACCCTTTTGTAATGCTCAATTTTGAGCATATTCAAAATGAACGATTTCCAAGGGTGACATCACATGCACTGTTCTTTAAATGTTGAACTTTGTAAGTTCTTTAATGTTTTAGTATGTTTTTCAAAACACTGTTGTGAATTTAAATATTTTTATCAAGGTCTATTTTTGTAAAAATATGCCTTTAATAACGTTAAAACTAAATAAATATTTTTACACCAAAAAAATAAAAAATAAATAAATTTAAAAAAAAAATTCAAAAATGCACCTTTCAATGTGCACACAGTAAAAAGTTTTTACTAATACAATGTGTGTGGCTGATTATTTCTGAAAAATATATATATTTTTTTGGGTGGTTACAGTGACAAAGGGCCTGATTAACTAAAGGTAAATGCACTTGCCACTACTACAAGTGCACTAGGAGACAGACCAAACTAAATGCAAACAAGAATAAAAACAAGATATTTTTAAACAATTATTTTTATTGTATTTCTTGGTAAAATTAAAGCTCTTGCTGAATAGCAATGGCCCCCTGACCATTAAAATAAACATATCGCTCACGCACTTGACGTGCGGTTCGGGGGGCCAAGCCAATTCGGCTAATTTCTAGGCCTGTCCCTGTTGGATCTTGTTCCAGTCCGGCCTCAGACCCAACAGAAGAAATATATGTCGCAGAATAGGGATGAGCTTCGTGTTCGAGTCGAACCCATGTTCGACTCGAACATCGGCTGTTCGGTCGTTCGCCGAATTGCGAACGATAAGGGCCATTCGCGCCAAATTCATGTGGCGCGTCACGGCCCATAATTCACTGCGGCATCGCAGTGCATTGCTTGCTGATGATTGGCCAAGCATGCACTATGACCCACATGCTTGGCCAATCACAGCGCCGCCTGAACAGAGAGCCGTAATTGGCCAAAGCCAAGGAGGCTTTGGCCAATTATGGCTCAGGGGATTTAGTACACGCCCCACACTATATAAGGCCGCCTGCACGGCGGCCCTGTGCAGTGTGTTCCGGTGTGCTTAGAGAGAGAGAGAGACAGTGTCATTTTATTTGAGTTAGCTAGATTAGACAGGACAGTCAGTCAGTTAGCTGCACTTAAAGTGTATTGTATATATATGCATCCCAGGTGTTGCATATATATATATATACACTGTATTCAGTTTAGCTAGATCAGTTCCTGTTATCTTCTAGACTATTTACATTTAGTGCAGTGCGTCCTGCTCACAGTGTTAAGCTAGATCCATTCCTGTTATCTTCCTACTGACAGGCAGGCTTGTCTTGTTACAGTATATAAAGCTACCTGAAGAAAATTACTGGTGTTCTTTTGATCCTATTAGTACCACGGTCAGGCAGCTAGACTATTTACATTTAGTGCAGTGCGTCCTGCTCACAGTGTTCAGCTAGATCCGTTCCTGTTATCTTCCTACTGACAGGCAGGCTTGTCTTGTTACAGTATATAAAGCTACCTGAAGAAAATTACTGGTGTTCTTTTGATCCTATTAGTACCATGGTAAGGCAGCTAGACTATTCACATTTAGTGCAGTGCGTCCTGCTCACAGTGTTCAGCTAGATCCGTTCCTGTTATCTTCCTACTGACAGGCAGGCTTGTCTTGTTACAGTATATAAAGCTACCTGAAGAAAATTACTGGTGTTCTTTTGATCCTATTAGTACCACGGTCAGGCAGCTAGACTATTTACATTTAGTGCAGTGCGTCCTGCTCACAGTGTTCAGCTAGATCCGTTCCTGTTATCTTCCTACTGACAGGCAGGCTTGTCTTGTTACAGTATATAAAGCTACCTGAAGAAAATTACTGGCGTTCTTTTGATCCTATTAGTACCACGGTCAGGCAGCTAGACAACAAGCATTTAGAGGTATTTAGGAATATGGTGTGCCATGATCTCGATTTACTCAAAGTTAAAAGGGCTAGAGATTCACAGGCCATTAAGAGAGGTATTACTTCCCTTGAACAAAGGAAGGACATAGTTATCCGGCCGGCGGATAAGGGTGGTGGGTTGGTTGTGCTTAGCAAAACGTATTACCAAGCAGAAATGGAGAAACTGTTGAATGATAGGAATACATACGAACTTCTGAGGAGCGACCCTATGCTGCCTTTCAAGAACAATTTACATTGTCTCATAGAAAGAGGTAAAAATGAGGGGATCCTAAATTCCAAAGAAGCTGCTTATTTGGACCCCTTTTATTGTAGGACCCCTATCATTTATATCTTACCCAAACTACACAAGAACGCAGAACAACCACCTGGTCGTCCGATCGTAAACGGAATTGATTCCGTGACTTCCAGACTCGGCCAGTACCTAGATTTCTTTCTCCAGCCACTTGTTTTAAAAACTAAATCATTTTTAAGGGATACTAAGCAAATTCTTCAAATTCTATCTACTCTTCCTTGCACCCCATCTAGCATTCTCATTACCGCTGATGTAGGTTCTCTCTATACTATTATTGACCATAAACAGGCCCTAGATTCAGTCAGATGGGCCCTGACGACCTCCAATCTTTCAAGTGATCACATTTCATTTTTATTGGAAAGTTTGGAGTTTTGTTTGTTAAATAATTATTTTTGGTTCAATGGGGATTTTTACTTACAGACAAGAGGAGTCGCAATGGGGGCTAGGTTCGCTCCCAGTGTGGCCAATTAATTTATGGCCCACTGGGAGGAGGACACTATATTTCAAAATCCCCCCCCACAACTGTCGTGTTACAGACGCTATATAGACGACTTAATCATGGTCTGGGAGGGGGACAGGCCCAGTTTACAGACCTTTATGGATAGGCTGAATGCTAATAACAAAAATATCGAGCTGACTTGGACGATTAGCCACCAACAGATTGTATTCCTTGACTTGGAAATTTTTAAAGGGGAAGGGGCTTTCCACACCAGGAATCATTTCAAAACAACCGATAGAAATGCATATATCCCTCTCAACAGTTGCCACCATAAATCTTGGCTCTGTAATATACCCAGAGGCCAATTTATCCGCTTACGTCGTAACTGTACTTCAGATGATGACTATCTTGCACAATCGCAGGTACTTGCGGAGAGGTTCAAGGAGAAAGGTTATACCCAAGCTTCTGTAGATGCGGAAATAGCCAATGTACTGACAATCGATAGAAATACTGTAGTCGCAGACAAGGTGAAACCTTTGGAGGATAATACTAATATATCTAATTATCGTATTATACTCGATTACAATATTCAGTACAAAAAATTAGAACACATCATAGCCAGACATTGGCCTATACTCAAGGGAGATAGGACCCTGGGCCCAGTGCTTCCTGATCAACCTCGGTTTATATATCGCAAAGCTCCGACTTTGCGTGATCGTGTGGCACCTGGGGTCATTGATCCGCCTAAGACTGTGACCAGTGGCCTTTTTGGGTTCCTTTCTGGCTTTTATGCATGTGGGAAGTGTGCCACATGCAGGAAGGCCTGCAGAAACATTAAGAGACGCAAAGAGTTTGTTTCATATGCCACGCAAAAAAGTTACAAAATTGAGAGTTTGATTACGTGTTCAACAGTGGGGGTGGTCTACATGCTGGAGTGCGATTGTGGCCTTCAGTATGTAGGCCGGACCTCAAGAGCACTCCATGTAAGAATTGGAGAACATATTAGTAACATCAAGCGGGGGGTTAAAACCCACAGTGTCTCTAGGCATTTTCGCCTTTTTCATCAAAAAGACCCCAGATGCCTTAAATTCTGGGGGATAGAAAAGGTGCCGCGACACTGGAGGGGTGGTCACTACATCAGACAGCTCAGCCGTAGGGAATCTTTCTGGATCTATGAGACCAAAGTTCTCTCCCCCTTTGGAATGAACGTTGATTTTGATTTAAATTGTTTTATTTCAAATAGATGATATTATTGTTGTTAATTTTATTTCTAATTTTTAATTGTACATGTGATCGTATTTGATGGATTCCCGTGGGTCGACGTCTTTTCTTTCGTATTATCCATACGTATCTTGTATAGGCTTTTAAGCATGCGATTTTTTTAACATGCGATTTTGCTGCATTAATTTATGCGCATTTAATTTTATCAATTTTTATTAATCTTTAAGTTTTAGATACTCCAATTTGGAGATTTAGAGTGTTTGCTGTGCATAGTGATATATGCCTATCCGGGCATTGTAAGCAATCATTCTTATATGTTATGCGTTTATTTTGTATGCGACTTTGCATTACTTATGCGTATAATTTTTAAAAAACATTATGACATATACATTTATAGAGTTTGCTATGTATTAGGATATATGCCATTTCGATACTGCAAACAATTGTTTCTGTATATCATATATTTTAAGTTTGTTTATTGCTGGCGGCGCTCATCTATGTAATTTCCGTTGGGAGCAAAGGATAATAGTTATAAATGAATGACAGGGAGGTGTTTGTCCTCCTGATCACTGCTTCTGGCCTTTTGATTGGTGCTGCCGTCGCCATGGTGTATAATAACAACAATGCGGGCCGTCACTGCGCATCCCGCCCCACGCCAATGAAGTCCCGCCCATAGGACGTAACGCGTACGGGGGTAAGGAGCGTGTGACGTCACCCGCGGTCTTCCGACAGATACGATCACAAGCCTGCTGGCCGGCACTCGGATCGGAGTGCCGGTTGTATGTAAGTGTCACTGATGTGCTTTTTTATTCATTTAATAAAACTGTTACACGGAGAACACTATGGTCTGTCGCTTTCTACTTTACATATACCATCTGGCTATACTGAGCGTTGTGAGCTGAAGGAATTGAAGGAGTAACCTTAAGACTGATCCATTCAATCCTTATAAGCGGTGTGACCTGTTTCAGGTCGAATATCTGAGGTGAGGGGCCATCTAAAAGTGGTGGAGGGATAAAGTCACCATCCAGATACTTATTGTCACCGGTGGTTCCTGCTCTTTCATATTGACATTACATTACCATTTATTATTTAGTTGTTTATGAACTTTTATTTGCGCAGCACTTTTTATATATACACATGTTTTTGAGGTATTTTTTGAGTTGACCTTAGTGCCTGCTTGCATTTATAATATCAAATCAATCAGCGCTGAATTTATTACATTTTCTCTATTTACATTTAGTGCAGTGCGTCCTGCTCACAGTGTTCAGCTAGATCCGTTCCTGTTATCTTCCTACTGACAGGCAGGCTTGTCTTGTTACAGTATATAAAGCTACCTGAAGAAAATTACTGGTGTTCTTTTGATCCTATTAGTACCACGGTCAGGCAGCTAGACTATTCACATTTAGTACAGTGCGTCCTGCTCACAGTGTTCAGCTAGATCCGTTCCTGTTATCTTCCTACTGACAGGCAGGCTTGTCTTGTTACAGTATATAAAGCTACCTGAAGAAAATTACTGGTGTTCTTTTGATCCTATTAGTACCACGGTCAGGCAGCTAGACTATTTACATTTAGTACAGTGCGTCCTGCTCACAGTGTTCAGCTAGATCCGTTCCTGTTATCTTCCTACTGACAGGCAGGCTTGTCTTGTTACAGTATATAAAGCTACCTGAAGAAAATTACTGGTGTTCTTTTGATCCTATTAGTACCATGGTAAGGCAGCTAGACTATTTACATTTAGTGCAGTGCGTCCTGCTCACAGTGTTCAGCTAGATCCGTTCCTGTTATCTTCCTACTGACAGGCAGGCTTGTCTTGTTACAGTATATAAAGCTACCTGAAGAAAATTACTGGTGTTCTTTTGATCCTATTAGTACCACGGTCAGGCAGCTAGACTATTTACATTTAGTGCAGTGTGTCCTGCTCACAGTGTTCAGCTAGATCCGTTCCTGTTATCTTCCTACTGACAGGCAGGCTTGTCTTGTTACAGTATATAAAGCTACCTGAAGAAAATTACTGGCGTTCTTTTGATCCTATTAGTACCACGGTCAGGCAGCTAGACTATTTACATTTAGTGCAGTGCGTCCTGCTCACAGTGTTCAGCTAGATCCGTTCCTGTTATCTTCCTACTGACAGGCAGGCTTGTCTTGTTACAGTATATAAAGCTACCTGAAGAAAATTACTGGTGTTCTTTTGATCCTATTAGTACCACGGTCAGGCAGCTAGACTATTTACATTTAGTGCAGTGCGTCCTGCTCACAGTGTTCAGCTAGATCCGTTCCTGTTATCTTCCTACTGATAGGCAGGCTTGTCTTGTTACAGTATATAAAGCTACCTGAAGAAAATTACTGGTGTTCTTTTGATCCTATTAGTACCACGGTCAGGCAGCTAGACTATTTACATTTAGTGCAGTGCGTCCTGCTCACAGTGTTCAGCTAGATCCGTTCCTGTTATCTTCCTACTGACAGGCAGGCTTGTCTTGTTACAGTATTTACAGCTACCTAAAGAAAATTACTGGTGTTCTTTTGATCCTATTAGTACCACGGTCAGGCAGCTAGACTATTTACATTTAGTACAGTGCGTCCTGCTCACAGTGTTCAGCTAGATCCGTTCCTGTTATCTTCCTACTGACAGGCAGGCTTGTCTTGTTACAGTATATAAAGCTACCTGAAGAAAATTACTGGTGTTCTTTTGATCCTATTAGTACCACGGTCAGGCAGCTAGACTATTTACATTTAGTGCAGTGCGTCCTGCTCACAGTGTTCAGCTAGATCCGTTCCTGTTATCTTCCTACTGACAGGCAGGCTTGTCTTGTTACAGTATTTAAAGCTATCTAAAGAAAATTACTGGTGTTCTTTTGATCCTATTAGTACCACGGTCAGGCAGCTAGACTATTTACATTTAGTACAGTGCGTCCTGCTCACAGTGTTCAGCTAGATCCGTTCCTGTTATCTTCCTACTGACAGGCAGGCCTGTCTTGTTACAGTATATAAAGCTACCTGAAGAAAATTACTGGTGTTCTTTTGATCCTATTAGTGCCACGGTCAGGCAGCTAGATTATTTACATTTAGTGCAATGCATCCTGCTCACAGTGTTCAGCTAGATCCGTTCCTGTTATCTTCCTACTGACAGGCAGGCTTGTATTGTTACAGTATATAAAGCTACCTGAAGAAAATTACTGGTGTTCTTTTGATCCCATTAGTACCACGGTCAGGCAGCTAGACTATTTACATTTAGTACAGTGCGTCCTGCTCACAGTGTTCAGCTAGATCCGTTCCTGTTATCTTCCTACTGACAGGCAGGCTTGTCTTGTTACAGTATATAAAGCTACCTGAAGAAAATTACTGGTGTTCTTTTGATCCTATTAGTACCACGGTCAGGCAGCTAGACTATTTACATTTGATGCAGTGCGTCCTGCTCACAGTGTTCAGCTAGATCCGTTTCTGTTATCTTCCTACTGACAGGCAGGCTTGTCTTGTTACAGTATATAAAGCTACCTGAAGAAAATTACTGGTGTTCTTTTGATCCTATTAGTACCACGGTCAGGCAGCTAGACTATTTACATTTAGTGCAGTGCGTCCTGCTCACAGTGTTCAGCTAGATCCGTTCCTGTTACCTTCCTACTGACAGGCAGGCTTGTCTTGTTACAGTATATAAAGCTACCTGAAGAAAATTACTGGTGTTCTTTTGATCCTATTAGTACCACGGTCAGGCAGCTAGGCTATTTACAGTTAGTGCAGTGCGTCCTGCTCACAGTGTTCAGCTAAACCTACAAGTTAGTGGGGTGCGTCCACCTCACAGTGTTCAGCTAAAGCTACCTGTAGAAGGTTGGTGGTGTTCTCATACTACAGGCAGGCAGTTGATTTTGCTAGCTGCAGTATCAGTATATATATATATATATATATATATATATATATATATATATATATATATATCCCAGCTTAGTGTAGCTACAGGCCATTAGTATGTCTGGAAGGCCAAGAAGGAGAGGCAGACAGTCACAAGCCAATAAGAGAGGGCAAGCAGGCTCTGTGTCTAATGCTGGTCGTGGAGACGGTGAATCCTCATCAGCACGTGGCCATGGGACACGCTTGGCCTTTTTTTCGGCAGCTGGCCGCGTTGAGCTGCAACATGCGGAAGACTTGGTCGAGTGGATGACCAAGCCGTCCTCATCCTCCTCATCCTCTCTCACCCATGCCCAGGGTGCTTTGTCTGGCAAAGCAGCGGCCTCTTCCCTCGGCTCAATGTCATCAGTGACTCCTTCCCTAGCTCCACCATGTCCTCCTGAGGAGTCCCTCGAACTGTTTGACCACAGTGTTGGGTACATGCTCCAGGAGGATGCCCAGCGTTTGGAAGGCTCTGATGATGATACTGAGCTCGATGAAGGCAGTAACATGAGCACGGACAGAGGGGGTGCCCAAGAAGGACAGCAATCTGGCAGTCATGCTCCCCCTGCTGCAGAATACTGCCAGGTTTGCTCCAGTGATGAGGAGGGAGGGGATGATGAGGTCACTGACTCAACGTGGGTGTCTGATAGGAGAGAGGAGGAGGAGGAGGCGGCACATCACCAACGAGGCAGGATGCCCTCCAGGGGCCAGCCTAAGGGCAGCACATTGACTGCATCACATGTGCAGGACGCTGCAGTCTCTGCGCGTTATTCAAAAAGTTCTTTGGTGTGGGCCTTTTTTGAGACGAGTGCATCAGATCGCACTGCTGCTATTTGCAACATATGTCTCAAGCGTATCTCACATGGCCAAAACATCTCCCGCTTGGGTACCACATGCTTGACCAGACATATGTTGACCTGCCATGCAGTTCGTTGGCAAGCGCATCTAAAAGACCCACACCAAAGAACAAAGAGGACCTCTCCTTGCTCCTCATCAGCTGAGATTTCCAACCCCACTAGACCTTCAGTCCTCTCTGAGACCTGCACTGAGAGGAATGAAGGTGTAGAATTAGGTGTGTCACAGCCAAGTACTTGTGGGCAATCTGCTTTTGGTACACCGACGTCAGATTGTACCAGGCAAATTTCCCTGCCCCAGCTGCTGCACCGCCGAAAGAAGTTTGCTCCCAGCCATCCACATGCCCAGCGGTTGAATGCTAGCTTGGCAAAATTGCTAGCACTTCAACTGCTGCCTTTTCAGTTGGTAGACCCTGCCCCCTTCCGTGAGTTTGTGGAATGTGCGGTTCCTCAGTGGCAGGTACCCAAACGCCACTTTTTCTCATGGAAGGCGATTCCGGCTCTCTACCGGCATGTGGAAGGCAATGTCCATGCCTCGCTGGACAGGGCGGTCAGCGGTAAGGTGCATATTACCGCTGACTCATGGTCCAGCAGGCATGGACAGGGACGTTACCTAAGTTTCACGGCGCATTGGGTGACTCTGCTGGCAGCTGGGAAGGATGCAGGACAAGGTGCAGTAGTGTTGGAGGTTGTTCCGCCACCACGCCTCCAAAATGCTAATGATTGTGACACACCTCTCTCCTCCACTCCCTCCTCTTCTTCTTCCTCCATGGCCTCTTCCTCGGAACCAACGGTGCTCCGTAGTCGTTCAAGGGGCTACGCAAGTACGCAGGCCAAAAGATGCCATGCGGTGCTTGAGCTGGTGTGCTTGGGGGACAGGAGCCACACTGAGGCAGAGGTTCTGTCAGCTCTGCAGGGGCAGGTTCAGAGGTGGTTGACGCCACGCCAACTTAAGGCAGGAATGGTGGTTTGCGACAATGGCACCAACCTCCTCTCTGCCCTCCGACAGGGACAAATGACCCATGTGCCCTGTTTGGCTCACGTCCTTAACTTGGTGGTGCAGCGGTTCCTGGGCAGGTACCCGGGCTTACAGGATGTCCTGAGGCAGGCCAGGAAAGTCTGTGTGCATTTCCGCCGGTCATATAATGCCAGTGCTCGGCTGACGGACCTCCAAAAGGAGTTTAACCTGCCCAAGAACCGCCTAATCTGTGACATGCCCACCAGGTGGAACTCAACGTTGGCCATGCTGCAGCGGCTGCACACGCAGCAGAAGGCCATCAATGAGTACCTGTGCGACTATGGCACCAGGACAGGGTCAGGGGAGCTTGGTTTTTTTTCCCCACGCCAGTGGGCCATGATCAGGGATGCATGCACTGTCCTGTCACCATTTGAGGAGGCCACGAGGATGGTGAGCAGTGACAGTGCATGCATCAGTGACACTGTCCCTCTTGTCCACCTGTTGGAGCACACGCTGCGTGGAATAATGGACAGGGCACTTGAGGCAGAACAGAGGCAGGAAGAGGAGGACTTCCTTAGCTCTCAAGGCCCCCTTTATCCAGACAGTGTTCCTGCGTGCCCGCCGATCACACAGGAAGAGGACGAGGAGGAGGAGGAGGAGGAGGAAGATTGTGTCAGTATGGAGGTGGAGCCTGGCACTCAGCATCAGCAGCAGTCTTTAAGGGATCAGTCCCAAGAAACACATGGACTTGTACGTGGCTGGGAGGAGGTGGCTGCGGACCATGTCGTCCTTAGTGACCCAGAGGACCCCGGACCGAATGCCTCAGCAAACCTACGCTGCATGGCCTCCCTGATCCTGCAAAGCCTGCGTAAGGATCCTCGTATTCGTGGTATCAAGGAGAAGGACCAATACTGGCTGGCAACCCTCCTTGATCCACGTTACAAGGGTAAGGTTGCGGACCTTATCTTGCCATCGCAGAGGGAGCAGAGGATGAAACATCTTCGGGAGGCCTTGCAGAAAGGTTTGTGCAACGCGTTCCCAGAGACTGGGAGGTTACAAACTCCTGTTTCTGGACAACGTGTTGCTGAGGCTTCGGTCAGTCAAAGAAGGAGCGGTGGAGAAGGTGGCCGTCTGACCGATGCGTTCAGACAATTTTTTGGCCCGCAGCCCCAAGGCATGATCGGTTCCAGCAACCACCGCCAGCGTCTGTTTTACATGGTGCAAGAATACCTAGGGGCAAGATCAGACTTGGACACCTTTCCCACCGAAAATCCTCTGGGTTACTGGGTCTTGAGGATGGATCACTGGCCAGAGCTTGCACAGTATGCAATTGAGCTACTGGCCTGTCCTGCATCCTGCGTTCTTTTGGAACGCACATTCAGTGCTGCTGGAGGCGTGGTAACCGATCACAGGGTGCGTCTGTCCACCGACTCGGTCGATCGACTGACCTTCATAAAAATGAATCAGTCTTGGATCACCACCAGCTACCAAGCACCTGATGCTGATGTAACCGAATAATTTTTTTTGAAATCTCAGATCCCTTCAAAGACTGCCTATGCTGATGCTGAGTGACTATCCCTGAGTAATTATCCTCTTCCTCCTCAATCATCACGCTGATAGCTTGTAAGAACATTTTTGGTTCTGGGCGCCACCACCAGTGCCTAAGGCACAATTTTTCAGCCCCTGTTTAACAGGGGCGTGTAATTACAATTTTTGATGTAATACTTTGCAGCAGGGCTCGTTCCTGCATTCCAACTAGAGTGTCTGTGAGGGGTTGCAGTGTTGTGGCACCAGCACCAGTGCCCAAGGCCCAATTTTTCTGCTCCTGTCTAACAGGGGCGTGTAATTACAATTTTTGATGCAATACTTTGCAGCAGGGCTCGTTCCTGCGTTCCAACTAGAGTGTCTGTAAGGGGTTGCAGTGTTGTGGCACCAGCACCAGTGCCTAAGGCCTAATTTTTCAGCTCCTGTTCAACAGGGGCATGTAATTACAATTCTTGATCTAATATTTCACAGCAGGGCCCTGTGAGGGCTTACAGTGTTGTGGCCACAGCAACACCTAAGGCCCAAATTTCTGCTGAGTATATAGGGCAGGACCCTACTTTCAAACATCTAACTTACAAACGACTCCTACTTGCAAACGGAAGGAGACAACAGGAAGTGAGATGAAATCTACCCCTAGGAAGGGAAATTCTCTCCTGTAAGAGTTAATATGGGAAAAAATATTCTCCTTTCCACTGATGCTTTCCAATCCTTGTTCCACAAAAAAACCCAAATTTTCAAAAAACATTTTTCATTGGGACAAAAAGTGAGGTGAAATCTTCTGAAGAGGAGGAAAGACAGCAAAACAAATGTCACAGGGGTGATAACCCTTCCCTATGTTTTCCAAAAAGCTTAAAAAAGATTTTTTGGCTGGAGCTAAACACGTTAAAAATGTACCCGTTCAAAATTACAAAGAGATTCTACTTAACAACAAACCTACAGTCCCTGTCTTGTTTGCACCGCCTGTATACTGCTGTTCAGAGTATATAGGGCCTGGTGGCCCCACACCTTTCCTTATTTTAATTTGGGTGCGGGGTTCCCCTTAATATCCATACACGACCCAAAGGGCCTGGTAATAGACTGGGGGGTACCCATGCCGTTTGTCTCACTGATTTCCATCCATATTGCCATGACCCGACATTACATTAAACCCGCAAGCAGTTTTAAATGAGATTTTTTCCTTTAAAAATGACATTTTGTGCAGGGACTGTTCTAAACACGGGAAACACACGTCACTTTACAGGCATACTATAGACACCCCCCAGGTACGATATTTAAAGGAATATTTCACTTTTTTTTTACTTTAAGCATCATTAAAATCACTGCTCCCGAAAAAACGGCCGTTTTTAAAAGTTTTTTTTGCATTGATACATGTCCCCTGGGATAGGACCCGGGTCCCCAAACCCTTTTTAGGACAATACCATGCAAATTAGCCTTTAAAATGAGCACTTTTGATTTCGAACGTTTTAAGTCCCATAGACGTCAATGGGGTTCTAACGTTCGTGCGAACTTTCGGTCCGTTCGCAGGTTCTGGTGCGAACCGAACCGGGGGGTGTTCGGCTCATCCCTATCGCAGAATGTCTCCGTAAAAAGTTATGTAGGATGCAGCAAGCAAGTATGACGTAATTTAGTTTATAGTCCACCAGATTTATTGCTAAAAGGAACAAACGGAACCGGCTGGCCAGAATCCCAAAGGCATTCTCCACAACTCTTCTTGCTCTGGCCAGCCGGTAATTAAATACCCTCCTCTCAGGGGTGAGTGTCCTTTGGGGGAACGACCTCATCAAGTGCTCACCGAGAGCATACGTTTCATCAGCGATAAAAACTGAGGGGAGTCCATCAACATTCTGGTCATCAGGTGGCAATCCCAGGCCACCAGTCTGGAGATGCTGGCACAGCTCAGTCTGTACAAAGACTCCTCCATCAGACATCCGGCCGTTCTTCCCCACATCCACAAACAGAAAGTCCAAATGTGCCGAGACCACCGCCATCAAAACTATACTATGGAACCCCTTATAGTTGTAGAAATAAGACCCCGAATGCGGTGGTGGCACAATGCGGACATGCTTCCCGTCAATTGCCCCGACACAGTTGGGAAAGTCCCAGCGGTCAGCGAACTGGGAGGCCACAGTCTGCCATTCCTGTGTACTGGAAGGAAACTGTGGAATGAAAAAAAAAACATTAAGATAAGGACTTTTAAACATAACTTGTATATCAGATTACACAAAAACATTAGTGAACAACAGCAGTCAAACATTATTAATATGTGTGTGTGTAATTTAAATTGTAAAAAACATAAGGCCCACTTATAAGATTAATCACCCCCTCTGATGGCCCATTGGTCCATTTAAATGTGGGGGGAGGGGTTCTAGTTAGGTTAACAAACACACCTTACTGTTTTAAACATTTGTGGGGTGGGGGAGGGGTTCTAATTAGGTTAACAAACACACCTGACTGTTTTAAACATTTGTGGGGTGGGGGAGGGGTTTTAATTAGGTTAACAAACACACCTGACTGTTTTAAACATTTGAGGGGTGGGGGAGGGTGAAACAAGACAATGGAGAAGACGATATACATTGTTCAAGGGACTATAGGCTAGAGATATAAATGGACCCAGGATTGCATGGTGGGGAGGTTATTGAAGGTAAATATGCATGTAGGGCAATAAATGATTAATGTCCAAAAACAGGCATGCATGAAGATAAAGGGGACATTCACAGCATATTGAAAGCATGGCAATTAGGTAAGGAGGACATTTATACAATACATTAGCAAACATTTTATACATATCATGTCATGTTAAAGGATAAAACTTACCTTCATATAGTCCTTCTGCAGGACCTGAATGATGGCAGAACAAGTCTCTGGGATTATTATCCCCAGAGCCTGGGGGGAGATGCCTGTCGAGAACTTGAGGTCCTGAAGACTTCTCCCAGTCACCAAGTAACGTAACGTGGCAACTAGCCTCTGCTCCGCACTGATGGCTTGCCTCATGCAGGTATCCTGCCTGCTGATATAGGGGGTCAGCATAGCCAGCAGACGTTCAAAAAGTGGGTCCGTCATCCTGAGAAAATTCCTGAAATCCTCAGGATTATTCTCACGTATCTCATGGAGCAAAGGCATGTGCGAAAATTGGTCACGCTGGCGCAACAAATTCTTCATCCATGAACTCCTCCTCGCCCTGTTCATGGACTGGACTCGGGTCAAAGTATTAACCCCAACACCAAGTCCCCACGCAGCACGAACTTGAGAACGAGTACGTCCACGCGACATGGCTTCAAAACAGTCGGCTGGTCAAACAAACAAACTTATAACAAACGCACTGAAGAACAGCAAGGCCTATGAATAACGACCTAAAATCAGGAACGAGCGGACCAGAACGGCCTGCAAGGCAGGTTACGAACTGACCAACACGCACTGAAATGCAGATATAAACCTCACAAGCACAAACTGAACTGCAGAAAACGATCGAAATAAGCTGAAGTGTGAAAAGCACGAATCGTCTCTAACCAAACTTCTACTAACACGAGATAAACACGAGATTAGCAGAAGGAGCCCAAAGGGTGCTGTAGTGGGGCTTGAACTTCCTTTTTATAGTCCCGTCGTATGTGCTATACGTCACCGCGTTCCAAACCAGCAGACTTTTACAGTGATCGTGTGTGGCCAAGTCCGTCCCTTTTTAAGTCCGGCGCAAGGAGCCAACAAAGTCCGGCGAAAAGTCCGCCGAGCAAAGTCTGCCGTAAAGTCCGCTCGTGTGTACGCAGCATCACAGGAGAGAATTTCCCTTCCTATGGGGTAGATTTCATCTCACTTCCTGTTGTCTCCTTCCGTTTGAAAGTAGGAGTCGTGTGTAAATTGGATGTTTGAAAGTAGGGGCCTGCCCTATATACTCAGAAGAAATTTAGGCCTTAGGTGTTGTTGTGGCCTCAACACTGTAAGCTCTCACAGGGCCCTGCTGTGAAATATTAGATCAAGAATTGTAATTACATGCCCCTGTTGAACAGGGACTGAAAAATTGGGCCTTTGGTGGTGGTGATGGTGCTGGTGCCACAACACTGTAATGCCCCGTAGACACGGTCGGATTTTCCGATGGAAAATGTCCGATCGGAGCGTGTTGTCGGAAATTCCTACCGTATGTGGGCTCCATCGGACATTTTCCATCGGATTTTCCGTCACACAAAGTTTGAGAGCAGGATATAAAATTTTCCGACAACAAAATCCGTTGTCAGAAATTCCGATCGTGTGTACACAAATCCGACGGACAAAGTGCCACGCATGCTCAGAATAAATAAAGAAATGAAAACTATTGGCCACTGCCCCGTTAATAGTCCTGACGTACGTGTTTTATGTCACTACGTTCAGAACGATCGGATTTTCCGACAACTTTGTGTGACCGTGTGTATGCAAGACAAGTTTGAGCCAACATCCGTCGGAAAAAATCCATGGATTTTGTTGTCGGAATGTCCGAACAAAGTCCGACCGTGTGTACGGGGCATAAGTCCACACAGTTAAAGTGGAGTTCCACACAAAAATGGAACTTCCGCTTTTCGGAACCCCCCCCCCCCTCTGGTGTCACATTTGGCACCTTTCAGGGGGGAGGGGGGTGCAGATAAATGTCTAAGACAGGTATTTGCATCCACTTCAGGCATAGACTCTCACTGGAGTCTATGCCTCTTCCTGTCCCTCCGCGCTGTCTCCTGGGAAACACACAGGTCCCAGGAGATAGCAGGAACCAGTTACGATGCGCAGCGCGACTCGCGCATGCGCAGTAGGGAACCAAGAAGTGAAGCCGTAACGCTTCACTTCTTGATTCCCTCACCTAGGATGGCGGCGGCAGCTGCCAAGAATTGAGCAGGTTATCGGCGTCGGCTGCGGACATCGCTGGACCCTGGGACAGGTAAGTGGCCATTTATTAAAAGTCAGCAGCTGCAGTATTTGTAGCTGCTGGCTTTTAATATTTTTTTTTGGTGGATTTAGGTGGACTCCCTCTTTAATCTTGGTGGGCGCAGAAACGTGCCCTGCTGTGAAATATTCAATCAAGAATTGTAATTACATGCCACTGTTGAACAAGGCCAGAAAAATTGGGCCTTTGGTGGTGGTGGTGCTGGGGGCACAACACTGTAGGTCCTCACAGTTACTCTTGGTGGGCGTAGAAAGGGGCCCTGCTGTGAAATATTCGATCAAGAATTGTAATTACATGCCCCTGTTGAACAGGGGCTGAAAAATTGGGCCTTAGGCACTGGTGCTGGTGCCACAACACTGCAACCCCTCACAGATACTCTAGTTGGAACTCAGGAACAAGCCCTGCTGCAAAAGAATTGCATCAAAAATTGTAATTAGATGCCCCTGTTAAACAGGGGCTGAAAAATTGGGCCTTAGGCACTGGTGCTGGTGCCACAACACTGCAACCCCTCACAGATACTCTAGTTGGAACACAGGAACGAGCCCTGCTGCAAAATATTGCATCAAAAATTGTAATTACATGCCCCTGTTAAACAGGGGCTGCAAAATTGGGCCTTAGGCACTGGTGCTGGTGCCACAACACTGCAACCCCTCACAGATACTCTAGTTGGAACACAGGAACGAGCCCTGCTGCAAAATAATTGCATCAAAAATTGTAATTACACGCCCCTGTTAGACAGGGGCAGAAAAATTGGGCCTTAGGCACTGGTGCTGGTGCCACAACACTGCAACCCCTCACAGACACTCTAGTTGGAACGCAGGAACGAGCCCTGCTGCAAAGTATTGCATCAAAAATTGTAATTACACGCCCCTGTTAAACAGGGGCTGAAAAATTGGGCCTTAGGCACTGGTGCTGATGCCACAACACTGCAACCCCTCACAGATACTCTAGTTGGAATGCAGGAACGAGCCCTGCTGCAAAGTATTGCATCAAAAATTGTAATTACACGCCCCTGTTAAACAGGGGCTTAAAAATTGGGCCTTAGGCACTGGTGGCGGTGCCCAGAACCAAAAATGTTCTTACAAGCTATCAGCATGATCATTGAGGAGGAAGAGGATAATTACTCAGCATAACAGGATAGTCACTCAGTATCAGCATAGGCAATCTTTGAAGGGATCTGACATTTCAAAAAAAATATTCAGTTACATCAGCATCTGGTGCTTGGTAGCTGGTGGTGATCCAAGACTGATTCATTTTTATGAAGGTCAGTCGATCGACCGAGTTGGTGGACAGACGCACCCTGTGATCAGTTACAAAGCCTCCAGCAGCACTAAATGTGCGTTCTGAAAGAACGCTGGATGCAGGACAGACCAGTAGCTCAATTGCATACTGTGCAAGCTCTGGCCAGTGATCCATCCTTAAGACCCAGTAACCCAGAGGATTTTCGGTGGGAAAGGTGTCCAAGTCAGATCTTGCCCCTAGGTATTCCTGCACAATATAAAACGGACACTGGCGATGGTTGTTGGAACCGATCATACCTTGGGGCTGCGGACTAAAAAATTGTCTGAACGCATCGGTCAGACGGCCACCTTCTCATCCGCTCCTTCTTTGACTGACCAAAGCCTCAGCAACATGTTGTCCAGAAGCAGGAGTTTGTAACCTCCCAGTCTCTGGGAACACGTTGCACAGACCTTTCTGCAAGGCCTCCCAAAGATGTTTCATCCTCTGCTCCCTCTGCGATGGCAAGATAAGGTCTGCAACCTTACCCTTGTAAAGTGAATCAAGGAGGGTTGCCAGCCAGTATTGGTCCTTCTCCTTGATACCACGAATACGAGGTCCTTACGCAGGCTTTGCAAGATCAGGGAGGCCATGCAGCGTAGGTTTGCTGAGGCATTCGGTCCGGAGTCCTCTGGGTCACGAAGGACGACATGGTCCGCAGCCACCTCCTCTCAGCCACGTACAAGTCCATGTGTTTCTTGGGACTGATCCCTTAAAGACTGCTGCTGATACTGAGTGCCAGGCTCCACCTCCATACTGACACAATCCTCCTCCTTTTCCTCCTCCTCGTCCTCTTCCTGTGTGATCGGCGGGCACGCAGGAACACTGTCTGGATAAAGGGGGCCTTGAGAGCTAAGGAAGTCCTCTTCCTGACTCTGCTCTGCCTCAAGTGCCCTGTCCATTATTTCACACAGCGTGTGCTCCAACAGGTGGACAAGAGGGACAGTGTCACTGATGCATGCACTGTCACTGCTCACCATCCTCAAATGGTGACAGGACAGTGCATGCATCCCTGATCATGGCCCACTGGCGTGGGGAAAAAAAAAAAACTCCCCTGACCCTGTCCTGGTGCCATAGTCGCACAGGTACTCATTGATGGCCCTCTGCTGCGTGTGCAGCCGCTGCAGCATGGCCAACGTTGAGTTCCACCTGGTGGGCATGTCACAGATTAGGCGGTTCTTGGGCAGGTTAAACTCCTTTTGGAGGTCTGGCATTATATGACCGGCGGAAATGCACACAGACTTTCCTGGCCTGCCTCTGGACATCCTGTAAGCCCAGGTACCTGCCCAAGAACCACTGCACCACCAAGTTAAGGACGTGAGCCAAACAGGACACATGGGTCAGTTGTCCCTGTTGGAGGGCGGAGAGGAGGTTGGTGCCATTGTCGCAAACCACCATTGCTGCCTTAAGTTGGTGTGGCGTCAACCACCTCTGAACCTGCCCCTGCAGAGCTAACAGAATCTCTGCCCCAGTGTGGCTCCTTTCCCCCAAGCACACCAGCTCAAGCACCAAATGGCATCTTTTGGCCTGCGTACTTGCGTAGCCCCTTGAATGCCCATGGAGCACCGCTGGTTCCGAGGACAAAGCACAGGAAGAGGCCATGGAGGAAAAATAAGAGGACTGGGTGGAGGAGAGAGGTGTGTCACAATCATTAGTAGTGGCATTTTGGAGGTGTGGTGGCGGAATAACCTCCAACACTACTGCACCTTGTACTGCATCCTTCCCAGCTGCCAGCAGAATGACTCAATGTGCCGTGAAACTTAGGTAACATCCCTGTCCATGCCTGCTGGACCATGAGTCAGTGGTAATATGCACCTTACCACTGACCGCCCTGTCCAGCGGGGCCAAGATATTGCCGGTAAAGAGCCGGAATCACCTTCCATGAGAAAAAGTGGCGTTTGGGTACCTGTCACTGAGGAACCGCACATTCCACAAACTCACATAAGGGGGCAGAGTCTACCAACTGAAAAGGTAGCAGTTGAAGTGCTAGCAATTTTGCCAAGCTAGCATTCAACCGCTGGGCATGTGGATGGCTGGGAGCGAACTTCTTTCTGTGGTGCAGCAGCTGGGGCAGGGAAATTTGCCTGGTTCAATCTGACGTCGGTGTACTGAAAGCAGATTGCCCACAAGTACTTGGCTGTGACACACCTAATTCTACACCTTCATTCCTCTCAGTGCAAGTCTCAGAGAGGACTAAAGGTATAGTGAGGTTGGAGATCTCAGCTGATGAGGAGCAAGGAGAGGTCCTCTTTGTTCTTTGGTGAGGGTCTTTTAGATATGCTTGCCAATGAACTGCTTGGCAGGTACACATATATGGTGGTGCCCAAGCAGGAGATGTTTTGGCCACGCGAGATATGCTTGAGACATATGTTGCAAATAGCAGCGGTGCCATCTGATGCACTCATCTCAAATAAAGCCCACATCAAAGAATTTTTGGAATAATGCGCAGAGAAAGCAGCGCCCTGCACATGCGGAGCTTTGCGGTGTGATGCAATCAGTGTGCTGCCCTTAGGCTGGCCCCTGGAGGGCATCCTGCCTCGTTGGTGATGTGCCTCTTCCTCCTCCTCCTCCCTCCTATCAGGCACCCACGTTGAGTCAGTGACCTCATCATCCCCTCCCTCCTCATCACTGGAGCAAGCCTGGCAGTACGCTGCAGCCAGATTGCTGTCCTTCTTGGGCACCCCCTCTGTCCATGCTCACGTTACTGCCTTCATCTAGCTCAGTATCATCATCAGATCCTTTTAAATGCTGGGCATCCTCCTGGAGCATGTACCCAACACTGTGGTCAAACAGTTCGAGGGACTACTCAGGAGGACATGGTGGGGCTACGGAAGGAGTCACTGATACCATTGAGCTGAGGGAAGAGGCTGAGTTGGCAGTTGCTTTGCCAGACAAAGTACCCTGAGCATGGGTGAGGGAGGATGAGGAGGATGAGGACGGCTTGGTCATCCACTCGACCAAGTCTTCCGCATGTTGCGGCTCAACACGGCCAGCTGCCGAAAAAAAGGCCAAGCATGTCCCACGGCCACGTGCTGATGAGGATGCACCGTCTCCACGACCAGCACCGTTGCCTCTAGCACAGAGCCTGCTTGCCCTCTTTTATTGGCTTGTGACTGTCTGCCTCTCCTTGTTGGCCTTCCAGACATACTAATGGCCTGTAGCTGCACTAAGCTGGGATATATATATATATATATATATATATATATATATATATATATATATATATACTGATACTGCAGCTAGCAACATCAACTGCCTGCCTACAGTATGAGAACACCATCAACCTTCTACAGGTAGCTTTAGCTGAACACTGTGCAGAGGTCGCACTACACTTACGTGCAAATAATTTAGCTGCCTGCGGTAGTGATAGGATCAGGGAAACACCACCAACCTTCTACAGGTAGCTTTAGCTGAACAGTGCAGAGGTCGCACTACACTAACGTGTAAACACTTTAGCTGCCTGCGGTAGTGATAGGATCAGGAAAACACCACCAACCTTCTACAGGTATCTTTAGCTGAACACTGTGCAGAGGTCGCACTACACTAACGTGTAAATACTTTAGCTGCCTGCGGTAGTGATAGGATCAGGAAAACACCACCAACCTTCTACAGGTAGCTTTAGCTGAACACTGTGCAAAGGTCGCACTACACTAACTTGTAGCTTTAGCTGAACACTGTTCAGAGGATACACTACACTAACTTGTAGCTTTAGCTGAACACTGTGAGAAGGACGCACTACACTAACTTGTAGCTTTAGATGAACACTGTGCAGAGGTCGCACTACACTAACTTGTAGTTTTAGCTGAACACTGTGAGGAGGATGCACTACGCTAACTTGTAGCTTTAGCTGAACACTGTGCAGAGGTCGCACTACACTAACTTGTAGTTTTAGCTGAACACTGTGCAGAGGTCACACTAAACTAACTTGTAGCTTTAGCTGAACACTGTGAGGAGGACGCACTACACTAACTTGTAGCTTTAGCTGAACACTGTGCAGAGGTCGCACTACACTAACTTGTAGCTTTAGCTGAACACTGTGCAGAGGTCACACTAAACTAACCTGTAGCTTTAGCTGAACACTGTGAGGAGGACGCACTACACTAACTTGCAGCTTTAGCTGAACACTGTGAGGAGGACGCACTACACTAACTTGTAGCTTTAGATGAACACTGTGAGGAGGACGCACTACACTAACTTGTAGCTTTAGCGGAACACTGTGCAGAGGTCACACTAAACTAACCTGTAGCTTTAGCTGAACACTGTGAGGAGGGCGCACTACACTAACTTGTAGCTTTAGCTGAACACTGTGAGGAGGACGCACTACACTAACTTGTAGCTTTAGATGACACTGTTCAGAGGACGCACTACACTAACTTGTAGCTTTAGCTGAACACTGTGCAGAGGTCACACTACACTAACTTGTAGTTTTAGCTGAACACTGTTCAGAGCACGCACTAGACTAACTTGTAGCTTTAGCTGAACACTGTGCAGAGGTCGCACTAAAATAACTTGTAGCTTTAGCTGAACACTGTGCAGAGGTCACACTACACTAACTTGTAGTTTTAGCTGA
This sequence comes from Lithobates clamitans, assembly GCA_037952925.1. Classification (NCBI taxonomy): domain Eukaryota; kingdom Metazoa; phylum Chordata; class Amphibia; order Anura; family Ranidae; genus Lithobates; species Lithobates clamitans. The sequence continues at coordinate 1,536,534 of JBBGZY010000035.1, forward strand.
ACACTGTGAGGAGGACGCACTACACTAACTTGTAGCTTTAGCTGAACACTGTGAGGAGGACGCACTACACTAACTTGTAGCTTTAGCTGAACACTGTGCAGAGGTCACACTAAACTAACCTGTAGCTTTAGCTGAACACTGTGAGGAGGATGCACTACACTAACTTGTAGCTTTAGCTGAACACTGTGTAGAGGTCACACTACACTAACTTGTAGTTTTAGCTGAACACTGTTCAGAACACGCACTAGACTAACTTGTAGCTTTAGCTGAACACTGTGCAGAGGTCGCAATACACTAACTTGTAGTTTTAGCTAAACACTGTGAGGAGGACGCACTACACTAACTTGTAGCTTTAGCTGAACATTGTGAGGAGGATGCACTATATTAACTTGTAGCTTTAGCTGAACACTGTGCAGAGGTCACACTAAACTAACCTGTAGCTTTAGCTGAACACTGTGAGTAGGACGCACTACACTAACTTGTAGCTTTAGAAGAACACTGTGAGGAGGACGCACTACACTAACTTGTAGCTTTAGATGAACACTGTGCAGAGGTCACACTAAACTAACCTGTAGCTTTAGCTGAACACTGTGAGGAGGACGCACTACACTAACTTGTAGCTTTAGCTGAACACTGTGAGGAGGACGCACTACACTAACTTGTAGCTTTAGATGAACACTGTTCAGAGGGCGCACTACACTAACTTGTAGCTTTAGCTGAACACTGTGAGGAGGACGCACTACACTAACTTGTAGCTTTAGCTGAACACTGTGAGGAGGACGCACTACACTAACTTGTAGCTTTAGCTGAACACTATGCAGAGGTCACACTACACTAACTTGTAGTTTAAGCTGAACACTGTTCAGAGCACGCACTAGACTAACTTGTAGCTTTAGCTGAACACTGTGCAGAGGTCACACTAAAATAACTTGTAGCTTTAGCTGAACACTGTGCAGAGGTCACACTACACTAACTTGTAGTTTTAGCTGAACACTGTGAGGAGGATGCACTACACTAACTTGTAGCTTTAGCTGAACACTGTGAGGAGGACGCACTACACTAACTTGTAGCTTTAGCTGAACACTGTGCAGAGGTCACACTAAACTAACCTGTAGCTTTAGCTGAACACTGTGAGGAGGATGCCCTACACTAACTTGTAGCTTTAGATGGACACTGTGAGGAGGACGCACTACACTAACTTGTAGCTTTAGCTGAACACTGTGTAGAGGTCACACTACACTAACTTGTAGTTTTAGCTGAACACTGTTCAGAACACGCACTAGACTAACTTGTAGCTTTAGCTGAACACTGTGCAGAGGTCGCAATACACTAACTTGTAGTTTTAGCTAAACACTGTGAGGAGGACGCACTACACTAACTTGTAGCTTTAGCTGAACACTGTTCAGAGGACGCACTACACTAACTTGTAGCTTTAGATGAACACTGTTCAGAGGACGCACTACACTAACTTGTAGCTTTAGCTGAACACTGTGCAGAGGTCACACTACACTAACTTGTAGTTTTAGCTGAACACTGTTCAGAGCACGCACTAGACTAACTTGTAGCTTTAGCTGAACACTGTGCAGAGGTCGCACTAAAATAACTTGTAGCTTTAGCTGAACACTGTGCAGAGGTCACACTACACTAACTTGTAGTTTTAGCTGAACACTGTGAGGAGGACGCACTACACTAACTTGTAGCTTTAGCTGAACACTGTGAGGAGGACGCACTACACTAACTTGTAGCTTTAGCTGAACACTGTGCAGAGGTCACACTAAACTAACCTGTAGCTTTAGCTGAACACTGTGAGGAGGATGCACTACACTAACTTGTAGCTTTAGCTGAACACTGTGTAGAGGTCACACTACACTAACTTGTAGTTTTAGCTGAACACTGTTCAGAACACGCACTAGACTAACTTGTAGCTTTAGCTGAACACTGTGCAGAGGTCGCAATACACTAACTTGTAGTTTTAGCTAAACACTGTGAGGAGGACGCACTACACTAACTTGTAGCTTTAGCTGAACATTGTGAGGAGGATGCACTATATTAACTTGTAGCTTTAGCTGAACACTGTGCAGAGGTCACACTAAACTAACCTGTAGCTTTAGCTGAACACTGTGAGTAGGACGCACTACACTAACTTGTAGCTTTAGCTGAACACTGTGCAGAGGTCACACTAAAATAACTTGTAGCTTTAGCTGAACACTGTGCAGAGGTCACACTACACTAACTTGTAGTTTTAGCTGAACACTGTGAGGAGGATGCACTACACTAACTTGTAGCTTTAGCTGAACACTGTGAGGAGGACGCACTACACTAACTTGTAGCTTTAGCTGAACACTGTGCAGAGGTCACACTAAACTAACCTGTAGCTTTAGCTGAACACTGTGAGGAGGATGCCCTACACTAACTTGTAGCTTTAGATGGACACTGTGAGGAGGACGCACTACACTAACTTGTAGCTTTAGCTGAACACTGTGTAGAGGTCACACTACACTAACTTGTAGTTTTAGCTGAACACTGTGAGGAGGACGCACTACACTAACTTGTAGCTTTAGCTGAACACTGTGAGGAGGATGCCCTACACTAACTTGTAGCTTTAGATGGACACTGTGAGGAGGACGCACTACACTAACTTGTAGCTTTAGCTGAACACTGTGTAGAGGTCACACTACACTAACTTGTAGTTTTAGCTGAACACTGTTCAGAACACGCACTAGACTAACTTGTAGCTTTAGCTGAACACTGTGCAGAGGTCGCAATACACTAACTTGTAGTTTTAGCTAAACACTGTGAGGAGGACGCACTACACTAACTTGTAGCTTTAGCTGAACATTGTGAGGAGGATGCACTATATTAACTTGTACCTTTGGCTGAACACTGTGCAGAGGTCACACTAAACTAACCTGTAGCTTTAGCTGAACACTGTGAGGAGCACGCACTACACTAACTTGTAGCTTTAGCTGAACACTGTGCAGAGGTCGCACTACACTAACATGTAAATAATTTAGCTGCCTGTGGTAGTGATAGGATCAGGGAAACACCACCAACCTTCTACAGGTGGCTTTAGCTGAACAGTGCAGAGGTCGCACTACACTAACGTGTAAATACTTTAGCTGCCTGCGGTAGTGATAGGATCAGGAAAACACCACCAACCTTCTACAGGTAGCTTTAGCTGATCACTGTGCAGAGGTCGCACTACACTAACGTGTAAATACTTTAGTTGCCTGCGGTAGTGATAGGATCAGGAAAACACCACCAACCTTCTACAGGTAGCTTTAGCTGAACACTGTGCAAAGGTCGCACTACACTAACTTGTAGCTTTAGCTGAACACTGTTCAGAGGACGCACTACACTAACTTGTAGCTTTAGCTGAACACTGTGAGAAGGACGCACTACACTAACTTGTAGCTTTAGATGAACACTATGAGGAGGATGCACTACACTAACTTGTAGCTTTAGCTGAACACTGTGCAGAGGTCGCACTACACTAACTTGTAGTTTTAGCTGAACACTGTGAGGAGGATGCACTACACTAACTTGTAGCTTTAGCTGAACACTGTGCAGAGGTTGCACTAAAATAACTTGTAGCTTTAGCTGAACACTGTGCAGAGGTCGCACTACACTAACTTGTAGTTTTAGCTGAACACTGTGCAGAGGTCACACTAAACTAACCTGTAGCTTTAGCTGAACACTGTGAGGAGGACACACTACACTAACTTGCAGCTTTAGCTGAACACTGGAGTAGGTCGCACTACACTAACTTGTAGCTTTAGATGAACACTGTGAGGAGGACGCACTACACTAACTTGTAGCTTTAGCGGAACACTGTGCAGAGGTCACACTAAACTAACCTGTAGCTTTAGCTGAACACTGTGAGGAGGACGCACTACACTAACTTGTAGCTTTAGCTGAACACTGTGAGGAGGACGCACTACACTAACTTGTAGCTTTAGATGAACACTGTTCAGAGGACGCACTACACTAACTTGTAGCTTTAGATGAACACTGTTCAGAGGACGCACTACACTAACTTGTAGCTTTAGCTGAACACTGTGCAGAGGTCACACTACACTAACTTGTAGTTTTAGCTGAACACTGTTCAGAGCACGCACTAGACTACCTTGTAGCTTTAGCTGAACACTGTGCAGAGGTTGCACTAAAATAACTTGTATCTTTAGCTGAACACTGTGCAGAGGTCGCACTACACAAACTTGTAGCTTTAGCTGAACACTGTGAGGAGGACGCACTACACTAACTTGTAGATTTAGCTGAACACTGTGCAGAGGTCACACTAAACTAACCTGTAGCTTTAGCTGAACACTGTGAGGAGGATGCACTACACTAACTTGTAGCTTTAGCTGAACACTGTGTAGAGGTCACACTACACTAACTTGTAGTTTTAGCTGAACACTGTTCAGAACACGCACTAGACTAACTTGCAGCTTTAGCTGTACACTGTGCAGAGGTCGCACTAAAATAACTTGTAGCTTTAGCTGAACACTGTGCAGAGGTCGCAATACACTAACTTGTAGTTTTAGCTAAACACTGTGAGGAGGACGCACTACACTAACTTGTAGCTTTAGCTGAACATTGTGAGGAGGATGCACTATATTAACTTGTAGCTTTAGCTGAACACTGTGCAGAGGTCACACTAAACTAACCTGTAGCTTTAGCTGAACACTGTGAGGAGGACGCACTACACTAACTTGTAGCTTTAGCTTAACACTGTGCAGAGGTCACACTAAACTAACTTGAAGCTTTAGCTGAACACTGTGAGGAGGAAGCACTACACTAACTGTAAATAGTCTAGCTGCCTGACTAGCTAAACTGAAAACAGTGTATATATATATATATATATATATATATATATATATATATATATATATATATATATATATATATACAACACCTGGGATGCATATATATACACAATACACTGTAAGTGCAGCTAACTGACTGACTGTCCTGCCTAATCTATCTAACTCAAATGAAATGACCCTGTCTCTCTCTATCTCTCAGCACGCCGGAACACACTACACAGGGCCACCATGCAGGAGGCCTTTTATAGTGTTCTAAACCCTCTGAGCCATAATTGGTCAAAGCCTGGCTTTGGCCAATTACAGCTCTCTCTACTGACGGCGCTGTGATTGGCCAAGCATGCGGGTCATAGTGCATGCTTGGCCAATCATCAGCCAGCAATGCACTGCGATGCCGCAGTGAATTATGGGCAGTGACGCGCCACACGAATTTGGCGCGAACGGCTCATATCGTTCGCAATTTGACAAACGGTCGAACAGACGATGTTTGGGTCAAACATGGGTTTGACTCGGACATGAAGCTCATCCCTAGCCCTGGTACATCCAGATTCAATCCCCAGGATTTATTTCCTGGGTTTTGACCGTATCAAGGTTAACAAACGCCTCCTCCAATGTGAATTAAGGTGGCTATTTAATCTGCAGGCTACTTTACCGCCTGGACTAAATGAGGCCTTCAGCTTTCGATCATTCCTTCCAGGATTTACTTCTGGGGTCTGTGAATTGAATCTTTGAGGTTCTTCGTTACGAAACAGACTCCCTGAATGAAGCCCTTGAAACCTCTCCCCCTTCTTTTTCTCTTCTGTATGATCAGTTCTCTGACATGTTCTAATACAGCCATGTCTTTTCCATCTGGGTACTGTATAAATATTATTACATACAATGAGAAATTAAAGTTCCAGGAATGTTATAAGATCTTTTTTTCCTGGTCATAATAACATTTTGTTATCATTATATCTATAACTTTCCACATTTACTATAATCTTTTTTTCAATGATTATGACAATGCTGTTTACTAATTTAATACCTGTCAACTTTGGGTCTTCATTGTTATGTGCTTTTGATGCTTAACATCACGTTTTATGTAATATCATTATATATATTTTGTTAATTCACGTTTTCTTTTTATTTATTTTTCTTCTCTATGTAAACCTGCTGGCTGCCATCACATCTTTTTCCACTAGGTGGCCTTCAGCCATGTATCTACGCCGCTCTTATTGTAAGCAGACACTCGGTGGGTAAGCTCCATTGGTGCAGAATGGGCTTATGACAAACTAGTTTTTTTCTCCGCCCCTGTTCCATTGCACCAGGAGGAGCTTTCTTACGTTCTTGCCGCTGTTTCCATGATGAGCGGTAAGCGTTCACCCACCGGAGACGCGATGACACGTGACATCATCACGCCCCTGTGGGCATAGCTACGCCACGCGCCTCTCTGTCAGAGAGACGCTCTGACTTCCGCAATCAGCTGCATTTCATGCAGCTGTTCAGGGTAATGGACTGTTCCATTGGTTCGTGTTAAACCAGATTAGGCATTTAAATGCTCACACCCGGATGGCTTGTGTCAGTCCACTGGCCACCACCGAGATGTCAGCAGTATATGCAGCTCTATAACTTGAGGTAAATACTATGGATATGACAGGCAATATATGGACATGATTTTGTGCCCCTGTGTCAGTCGCAATTTTCTTTACTCTTTTTACCATTTTCAAAATAAGAGGAAGTTTGATTTAATTATCCTCCTGTCACATTTGTTCTCACATGTTCGTTGTTGGAAAAATCGGGTGTCTATTGTGAATGCGTCCCAGCAGATCGGCTTATGGACACACAGACAATTTTTTGTCGTGTGTGTGGACTCATGCAACCAGCATGTACTTTCCCTGTTTGTTTTTATCCCTCAATTCCCCAATGAGTAAAAAATATGTAAGTACTTTCTACCCTGTTACTCTATATAATGGCATAATAAGCTATTGACTATGTCTTGATGTCTTTGCTATGCTAGCTAACTTTCCCTGAAGAAGGAAAATTTAATTTCAATGCAATTTTCCAAAACATGTCAGCATGTATGCTACAAATCCTAAACTGAAACCTAATATAAATTGGGCAGCAATTTGGATCGTTAGCTTTGGGTGATTTAAATTGTATATTTAATTTTGATGTTAACTCATTGATATACTGTCTTTAAGAGTGTATTGTGTCTATTTTTAATTATCTATTTTTGTATATTAATAAAGTTGGCACTGTTGTGCCTTTTATACATATCTACTTCCTATTACTTCTCTCTGCCCTATAAAGTCCAAGGGGGTGTCCCCCCTAATGCACTTGTTGCATTTTTTCTCTATGATGTTATTTAGGATGTTGGCAGGCTAGCACACTTTTCAATTCTCATACCCCTTTCTTTCCATCATACAGCAATGCACTGCGATCTCGCAGTGCATTATGGGGCGTTCCGCGGGGCTCGAATTTGCTGCAAACACCCCATATTGTCCGTTCTTCAGGTAACGGGTGAACACCCAAAGTTCGAGTCGAACTTATGTTCAACACAAACATCAAGCTCATCCCTAGTCTCTAGACCTCTGGCCAAAAATTTGACCACTGGTATAAGGAAAGTCCCTAATGGGGGAAGAGGTCAACAACAGCAATGACTGGGATGCATTATGACACATTCAGCAAGAGGAAAACTAAAGTTTTAATAGTCGGCCTCTGGCCAACAAGTTAACCACCAGTCCAGGGAATGTCCCTAATGGGGGGAAGATGTTAGCCACTAGGGATGAGCCGGACACCCCCCTGTTCGGTTCGCACCAGAACTTAAAGTCTATGGGACACGAACATGAATAATCAAAAGTGCTAATTTTAAAGGCTTATATGCAAGTTATTGTCATAAAAAGTGTTTGGGGGCCCGGGTCCTGCCCCAGGGGACATGGATCAATGAAAAAAAAAGTTTTAAAAAAGGCCGTTTTTTCGGGAGCAGTGATTTTAATAATGCTTAAAGTGAAACAATAAAAGTGTAATATCCCTTTAAATTTCATACCTGGGGGGTGTCTATAGTATGCCTGTAAAGGGGCGCATGTTTCCCGTGTTTAGAGCAGTCTGACAGCAAAATGACATTTCAAAGGAAAAAAGTCATTTAAAACTACTCGCGGCTATTAATGAATTGCCGGTCCGACAATACACATAAAAGTTCATTGATAAAAACGGTATGGGAATTCCCCACAGGGGAACCCTGAACCAAGATTAAAAAAAAAAAATGACGTGGGGGTCCCCCTAAATTCCATACCAGGCCCTTCAGGTCTGGTATGGATATTAAAGGGAACCCCGGCCAAAATTTAAAAAAAATGGCGTGGGGTCCCCCTCAAAATCTATACCAGACCCTTCAGTTCTGGTGTGGATTTTAAGGGGAACCCTGCAACAAAATTTAAAAAAAAAATGGCATGCGGTCCCCCCAAAAATCCATACCAGACCCTTATTCGAGCACGCAACCTGGCAGGCCGCAGGAAAAGAGGGGGGATGAGAGAGCTGCACCCTCTCCTGAACCATACCAGGCCACATGCCCTCAACATTGGGAGGGTGCTTTGGGGTAGCCCCCCAAAACACCTTGTCCCCATGTTGATGGGGACAAGGGCCTCATCCCCACAACCCTTGTCCGGTAGTTGTGGGGGTCTGCGGGCGGGGGGCTTATCAGAATCTGGAAGCCCCCTTTAACAAGGGGACCCCCAGATCCTGGCCCACCCCCCTGTGTGAAATGGTAAGGGGATACAAAAGTACCCCTACCATTTCACAAAAAAGTGTCAAAAATGTTAAAAATGACAAGAGACAGTTTTTGACAATTCCTTTATTTAAATGCTTCTTCTTTCTTCTATGGGCGCCCTTATTCTTCAAAGCCTGCAAAAGGACCCAAGAATTCATGGCATCAAGGATAAGGATCATTATTGCTTGACAACCCTCCTTGACCACCGTTACAAGGGAAAGTCTCGGAACTCATCCTGCCTTTGAGGGAGCACAGAAGGAAATATCTTGAGGACACCTTAAAAAGGAGTTTTTGTAACACCTTTCCAGACTCTGATAAGTTACAGTCTCATGGAAAAGTTATTTTTGAGGCTTCTGTTGGTCAAAAGAGCAGCGGTGGAGAAGGGAGCTGCCTAAGTGATGCATTTAAAAAAAATGTAGTCCTCATCGCCCAAGGCTGTCTGTGACAGACCTAGCCGGGAGAGAGACTTTTGGAGGGGACTGTATGCTAGCCTCTTGCCAATCGATCGGGGGCCCTTGCATTTGAGGGAACGGTGCTCTTTGTGAGCTGTATGCCTGGGGACCCTTGAGGTGGTATTACTGTGGATTCGGGTCCTGGTCCCCCAGGACACACAGACTCTGGGGACCCTGGATTTGCCATATTGGAATAGTGGCTGATTCATAATGCTGGGACAGATACTGTTACGAGATGCTGATGTAAATTCCAACACCTGTCTGTCTATTGTCTGCTAAAATGTGTATTGTAAATAAGTCTATACTATGGGATCTAAGAGTCATTAGATCCCCATTGTTGTTTGTGTTAATTAACTCTGCTATTGTGTGAAGAAGAGTCTATGTTGAATGAGATAATGTTGATTGGATTTTCTGAACTACAAGATGGCCATTCTGGCCTAACGGTCATGTCTGAGTCATCTAGGCTGTCTAAAGGGATTAGTTAATTAGCTCATGTTAATTAGGTTAATTAGGTTACAGCTGTATTGTTAGAGTAATATGAGCAGGAGGTTTGCACCTCCACTTTTAGTGTATAAAAGCCTGTATTTTGCAATAAAAGAGATTCCTGTTTGAACTTACATACAGCCTGCCTGGTGTTTGTTCTGAGCTATCACAACTGGGTTAGAACGGCACAGAGCTCTAGTTCTAGTCCCGGAGCATTGGATGACCGAACCATCAGACGTTGCAATCTGATTCAATAGCAGCAGAGGAGTGTCGGGAGAGTGGAACCGAGCGAGCAAGGGGCTCGTTACACTGTCAGCTTCCACATCCCAATGGCAGCACCTGCATCATATGGTGGAAGATTATCTAGGGACAAAAACAGACATGGAGAGATTTCCAGTAGACGATCCACTGGGTTACTGGGTCATGACAATAGACCACTGGCCAACTTGCCCAGTATGCAATTGAGCTGCTGGGCTGCTCTGCATCCAGCATGCTTTCTGAACAGGCATTCAGTGCTGCAGGAGGTTATGTGACAGACAAAAGAGCGTGTCTGTCTACAGACTCCGTTGACCGGCTGACATTTGTCAAAATGAATCAGTCCTGGATTAGCAACAGCTATCAAACCCCTGATGACGATTAGGTTGCCTAACTTTGCAGGTGTTGAATTTATCTTGAAGTCATTTCTTAGTATAGGTTTCATGGGTACAATTAACACCCAAGGACCAATTTTTCCACACCTGTTTGACAGGTGCATATCATTTCAGTTTTTTACAGCAAGGCAAATTCTTGCTTTCTGATGAAGAGTTCTTGATAGAGTACCTCTATATGGTTAACGTGTAAAGGCACCACCAACACCCAAAGCCCAATTTTTCCACATCTGTTTGACAGGTGCATGTTCTTTAAATTTTTTACAGAAAGGCCAATTCTTGCTTTCATCAAGAGTACCTCGAACCATTTCCTTCTCTCTCTGGAGGTGTGTTCCCAGAGCATTCTACAGGGAAATTTTTTCTTCCTTTCACTGATGTGTAGATCAGTGGTGTCTTCAGCGGCAGAATGAGTTTGCCACTAAACCCAAAACCATTCCTTGATGGCCTTATTGGTAAACCAGTAATGATGAAACTAATATGGGGTATGGAATACAAGGGAGACCTGGTCTCTGTGGATGGCTACATGAACATGCAGCATGCCAATACTGAAGAGTATATTGATGGGGCATTGTCTGGACATCTTGGAGAAGTTCTAATAAGGTGTAATAATGTATTGTATATATGAACAGCAGAAAAGGAGGATAAAGGTGGTGAGATGAGAGAATAAAGCAATTTCCAAATTAGTTTTGTAAATTTATTTTGAAACTTCTCTTTTGAGGTTATTGTTGGACATTGTTTCTATATGTTTTGTTAAGAAAAATAAGCAGATTTTTTTTTCAAGAGTACCTCTATAGGGTTATGGTGTGAAGGCACCAAAGTCAGTGAAATAGACACACCAGACTTTATCTAAAAAAAAGTTAATCTTGGCCTGAGTGTACTATAATTTGGCTTTTTCACATAAGGCTTGCTCACTGTGTTGCAAACATTTGTTATTTGTTTCCATCCAAAAGCTAATCTTGTTCTGAGTGCACCAAAATGTGGCGTCATCATATAGACTGGCTTCCCAAGCCTTTGTTTACACAATAAAGAAGGCTTGCAGTGAAAATCTATTTAAATGTCATATGTTTTTCTTTATATGTCAGTTTTGCTGTACCAGGTTCTATACACGGTACAGATGCCCCACTTTACAGACGAATTAAGGGAGCCCCTAAGGCACTATATTTAAAGGATTTTTTTCATTTTTTTTGTTTCACTTTAAACACCATTAAAATCACTGTTCCTTTAAAAACAATCTTTTAAAAAAAAATTCCAGTGATACATGTTTCCCAGGGCAGTACCTGGGCCTCCCATACCCTTTTTATTGCCAATAACTTGCATAAACGCCTTTAAATTGGCACTTTTGTTTCTTCAAGTTCGGGTCCCATAGAGTTTAATAGGGTTTAATGTAATAGTGTAATAGAGTTTGCAGTCCGGGTCCGTACTTTTGCGATGTTTGAGAGTTTTAGTGCAAACTGAACTGGTGGGTGTTCAGCCCAACTATACCCATTATGCACAGGCACAGGTAGATATAAACAATATATTGCACTTTAACATTACATTTATGTATGTTAATGTTCATGGAATTCAGGGGTTTGTCTTTTATAAATGTTTTGCTAGTAGAAGAATTTTTTGAAAAGGCATCAGATCTAGTTGGTCATATTTTTATTGTCATTGTGTTCTATGGTACTAATAAGTAATAGAGAGTAAATAGAATTTAAAAATGGCACACAAGGTGGACATTTTAAGAAGAAAAAGTCTGTTTTGTAACATTGGCTTTAAATCCTTTTTTTGTGATGACAATGAGGCAAGACTGTATCTCTGCTTTTTGAAAACAGTCTATTTTTCTCGAGGGCATTTTTCCTATGATCATCAAGGGATTTCAAAAGCAATAAAGTGTGGAATCATTGTTTAGCTTGAACAGTATCAGAACTTAGGTTTTAATTTCAGTGAAGTAATAAGATTTCAACCTGTTTCACATTAAAGCACTGTAAGGCATTTAGGAATTGTGTTTTATAGAGGGGTTTTAAAATGGAACCTGCTCCAAAGCTGTCTAAAAATTAATAGCTGCTCACTAGGGCAGGTTTGTCTGTGGTGCAAAACATTTATAATATATATATATATATATATATATATATATATATATACTGTTCATATATAAAGATTAGGAGTTGCACGCTTACAAAATACAAGCTAAAATAAAGATTACAGTGTCCTCCATCTGCCATTATTGTAACTCAATTATACAAAGTTTACCATGACTGGCGAACAGCTAATATTTTACCTAGCCACAAAAGGGCAGCAAGGTAGAAGTTGGCAATTACAGGTGAGTTTAACATCAGTTGTAGTCAAGTTAATGGAATCACTCCTGAAAAGAAGGTTAATTGATCATTTAAAAGTACACAACTTTCTAGACCCAAAGAAGCATGGCTTTACTGAGGGCAGATCATGTCAGACTAATCTGACTGAAATTTGACTTTATTACCAATGATTTGGACCGGGGTGGTGCTGTGGACATAGCATATCTTGGTTTCAGAAAGGCATTTGATACAGTTCTACATAATGATCTAATACAAAAGTTGTACAAGCTAGGACTTAACACTTTGGTGGTTCAGTGGATATGCAGTTGGCTAAAGGATAGATACCAGAGTGTGGTTGTAAATGGGGTTCACTCAGAACAGAGAGCAGTCACTAGTGGTGTACCACAAGGCTCTATACTAGGTCCTGTTCTATTTAATCTATATGTAAGTGATATAACTAAAGGTTTGTTGGGCAAGGTATGTCTTTTTTGATGATGGCACAAAGGTGTGTAATATGTTTGATATCCCTGGAGTAGTCTGTAACATGGAACATGATTTGGCATTGCTGGAAGATTGGTCAAAGCAGTGGAGACTGCCGTTCAATGTTTATAAATGGAAAATAATAAACCTAGGGAAAATAAATCCCTTGAGAGAGTACAACATGGGGATATCGTGTTGGCCAGCACTACAGTGGAAAAAAAATTAGGGGTACTTATTTCAGATGATTGCAAGATTTAGCAAACAGTGTGACTAGGCAGCAGAAAAAGTGAAAAGAATTCTAGGATGCATCACTAGTAGAGATGGGCCAAACACCCCCCTCCCCGGTTTGGTATGCACCAGAACACCCCTGAACATAGCAAAAGAACCCGAACTCCGAACTCTATGAAGTCTATGGGACCCGAACTTAAAAAATCAAAAGTCCCCATTTAGAAGGGTATGGGGGTACTGTCCTCAGGGACATGTACCAATGCAAAAAAAAACTTTAAAAAAGATTGTTTTTAAAGGAGCAGTGATTTTAATAATGTTTAAAGTGAAACAATAAAAATAAAAAAATCATTTAAATATAGTGTCTGGGGGTCCCCTTAGTCTGCCTGTAAAGTTGCACATCTGTACGGTGTATAGAACCTACTGCAGCAAAACTGACATTTGTAAAGAAAAAAATGACATTTAAATTGCCAGCAATACAATACCATTGCCAGCAATAGAAAAATGTGAGGAAAAAAAAGGTGTGGGATCCCCCCCAATCCATACTAGGCCCTTCAGGTCTGGTATTGATTTTAAGGGGAACCCTATGGCCGAATAAAAAAAATGGCGTGGGGCCCCCTTCCTAAATCCATACCAGACCCTTATCCGAGCAGGTAGCACCTCCCCATGTTGATGGGGACAAGGGCCTCTTCCCAACAACTTTCGGGTGATGTTGCAGTGGGCTCAGAATCTGGAAGCCCCTTTCAACAATAGGGACCCCAGATCCTGGCCCTCCCATGGGAATGAGTATGGGATACATATTACCCCTACCCATTCACCAAAAAAGTGTCATTAAGAAACAAAAACACACGCACAGTTTTTGACAATTCCTTAATTAAAAAAAGAAAACAATGTCCCCCAACGCAGATCCATCATCAATCACAATACCACCACCCCGGACCCGAAAAAAAGGCTCTGCCATTAATGAAGGCTATCCACCTACTTCAGGCTCTGCTGTTTGACAGTTCTTATACAGATAAGGGGTGGAGTCATCTGACAACGTCACCTGGTGGCACCGCCCCCCTTGTGATGTCACAGAGCAGTGAACATTGCCCAGCATTACAGTGCTGGGTTGGTGACATCACAAGGGGGCAGTTCCACCAGGTGATATCACCAAGTGGCTCCACCCCTTACCTATATAAGAACTGTCAAACAGTGGAGCCGGCAGTAGGCGGTTATCCTTCATTGACGGCAGAACATTTTTTTCGGGTCTAGCGTTTTATCGGGGACATTGTTTTTTTAATAACTGTTTGACAGTTCTTATATTGGTAAGGGGAAGTGCCACCTGGCGACGTCACCTGGTGGCCCTGCCCCTTTTGACATCACCAACCCAGCATGCAATGAAAAAAAAAAATAGATAATGTTTTTTAAAAATGAGCAGACTCGATGAACAATTCTGTCTTTTACTGCTGTCACTTTTCTATGTTTATATTATATTTGTTGTGTCTTTATTAAGGGAGCTGCAGATTTATAAAATAAATGTGTATATGTATTATGCATATATGTAATGCTTCTAGCAATTATTCTGGTGTTTTCATTCATTTTCCAATACGCACAACACAATAACTACTGGAATCATTGATTTTTTTCATATAAATAGACTTTTTTTTTTTTTTGCATAAATCTTCTGGTCCAACTAAATGCATCCACATATCAGAAGAAATCATATCTAGAAGAGCAATCATGTTTCTGCTATTATACTATGGAAAATAAAACAAGAGGTATATCTTTGAGTATGAATTAAACATAAAACACTTAAAGACCTAGAAATGGATATCTTGTTCGTTTTAAGTACATAAATACAGGGCCATACCTACAAATAAGATGGTCCCATTACAAAATTATAATAGTTCCCCCAAACACACATACACTGGTTGCTATCTCCAATCTCCAGTGAAATGACTGTTGCATCTGACATATGTCACCCCTTTAGCACTGACGGACAGTCACCATGTATTTTTTAATCTTACTTACTGTTACCAGTGGTGACCTATGCAATCCCTTCCTATTTGTACCTATTTTATGCTAATAGTCAGTTAGCAAGACTTGCAAAATACCCTCATGCATTAAAAAGGGCATATGTTCAAGAGATAACTCAATAATTCTATCCCTGTACAAATCATGTTTTGTTTTCAAAAGACTGAATCACATTGCACAATATTGTTTTGATGGTAATAGTAGTAAGCAGAGGAACTCTACCCCAAGTACCCCAAAACTGCACCAAGGCACAACAAAGTATATTCTGTGAGGTGAATAAATTCTCCAAGGCATGCAGGCCATAATCACCCAAAGCAAGAATGTTTTAACCGCTTGCCGACCAGCCACCATCATACTACTATACAAGGTGGCAAGATTCTGCCAATCGGCATAGCTGTACGTTGGCCCGGGAATTCACTTTGTAGGCTCATGCTCCCATTGGCCTGAAGGGGAGCCAATCAGCAGTTGTTGCAATCGTTGCAACGTACAATTGTTCTCCGCAGTAACAGAATGGGGATCTGCCTGTGTAAACAAGGCCGATCTCCGTTCTGACAGGGGAGATCACACAGATCCTGTCTTTCCGATAAGCAGGAAGATGGATCTGTGTGTTTCCCATCACACAGTCCATCATACAGTTAGAAAACACCTGAAGTGAACACATTTAACTCCTTAATCGCCCTCAATGTTAACCCCTTCCCTGCCAGTGTCATAAGTATAATAACAGTGCATATTTTTATGCACTGATTACTGTAATAATGTCACTGGTTCCCAAAAAGTGTAAAAAATGTCAGTTAGGAGTCTGATCTGTCCTCCACAATGTCGCAGTCCCTCTAAAAATCACTGATCGCCTCCATTACTAGTAAAAAAAAGAAATAACAAAAATGCCATAAATCTAACCCCAATTTTGTAGATGCGATAACTTTTGCACAAACCAATCAATATTTGCTTATTGCGTTTTTTTTTCCAAAAATATGTAGCAGAATACATATCAGCCTAAACTGATGAATATATTTGTTTTTTTTTACCTTTTTTAAAAAAAATGTTTTATAGCAGAAAGTAAAATATGTAGTTGTTTTTTTCAAAATTTCCACTTTTTTTGTTTATAGTGCAAAAAAAATGCAGAGGTGATCAAATACCACCAAAAGAAAGCTCTATTTGTGGGAAAAAAAGGACATACATTTTGTGTTTTTACAGTGTCGCACGACCGCGCAGTTGTCAATTAAAGCAATGCAGTGCCATATTGCAAAAAATTGCCTGGTCAGGAAGTGGGTAAATCCTTCCGGGGCTGAATGTAACCTTGATACTTGGGTTTTAACCACTTCAGCCCCGGAAGGATTTACCCCCTTCCTGACCAGAGCACTTTTTACAATTTGGCACTGCGTCGCTTTAACTGCTAATTGCGCGGTCATGCAATGCTGTACCCAAACGAAATTTGCGTCCTTTTCTTCCAACAAATAGAGCTTTCTTTTGATGATATTTGATCACCTCTGCCGTTTTTATTTTTTGCGCTATACACGGAAAAAGACCGAAAATTTTGAAAAAAAAAATGATATTTTCTACTTTTTGTTCTAAAAAAAATCCAATAAACTCAATTTTAGTCATACATTTAGGCCAAAATGTATTCGGCCACATGTCTTTGGTAAAAAAAATGTCAATAAGTGTATATTTATTGGTTTGCGCAAAAGTTATAGCGCCTACAAACTAGGGTACATGACTGCTGAGGTGCAATAAGCCCAGGTCCCAACCATCACTTGTCATACCTTACCCCTTCTTCACAACCAATAAGAACCACACATACAACCAATAACGTTGGAAAGGGCAAGGCCACAGCTTTATTTAAATCAACATTAACATTAACCTTTAGAACCGTGCCAGTCACAGTTGTACTGTGAGCACTCAACTACCAATGTAAAAGGGAGATGAAGGAGGGGCCTGTCCTTACCATCAGTGCCGGACCGGCCGTCAATCTCCCAATTACCATCCGGGCATCAAAGGGGTTCCATATTTGCTGGCAAGGTTACCAAAACCGCAACACGCTGTGACATACCATCAAAATTAGGGCGGGAGGGTGGGCAGCTCTTCCATGCTTCCGTCCGAAAAGGACCATAATCCCCTGGGGTGCCAAACTCCTGAGCTCAGGCCCAACCCTTTTCCCCCTTTGTACCAATCCTAAGTTATAACAACTTTACTGCAACTCCTCCCTGGTCATGCCCCCATCAGTCAGGGCTCTCTCTCCCGATGGGCTCAAGAGGCTCTCATGACTGCTGAGGTGCAATAAGCCCAGGTCCCAACCATCACTTGTCATACCTTACCCCTTCTTCACAACCAATAAGAACCACACATACAACCAATAACGTTGGAAAGGGCAAGGCCACAGCTTTATTTAAATCAACATTAACATTAACCTTTAGAACCGTGCCAGTCACAGTTGTACTGTGAGCACTCAACTACCAATGTAAAAGGGAGATGAAGGAGGGGCCTGTCCTTACCATCAGTGCCGGACCGGCCGTCAATCTCCCAATTACCATCCGGGCATCAAAGGGGTTCCATATTTGCTGGCAAGGTTACCAAAACCGCCACCAGCCAGTCAGTGATCCACTGACGGGCGCCCCACCGCAGCCAGCGCCTGTTCCACCCCCCTCTGAAGTCCCAGGTTAAATATATCCATGCCAATGTCGTTGAGGTGAACACCATCCCTCCTCAACAAGTCATTGTTGTTTCCCTCCAAATCTTTGTGACGGACAACGACCCCCCCGATCCTCCGAACAAATTTGGACACCTGGGCGTTGACCTTCCTCCGAAAATTTTCTAAACAGGGTCCCGGAACTTCTCTAGCCCAAATAGAACGAGGGACAATCTCTGACCATACAAAAGTCACACTGGTAAACATTGCAAGGCATTGAGCAATATCACCTTTCATGGCAGCAATGAGATCCACGGACCGGGTGTAACCTACGTCATTCCCACCGGCGTGAACCACCAGGACAATGTGACCGGACACGCGGGTACGGAGGTGCCAACATTCCCACAGTACCTGATGCCAACGCAGCCCGCGCAGGCCCAGCCAGCGAATCCTTGCCACGGTCGAAGAGAGTCCCAAATTTCTCCCATAGTTCCGGATCTCTGCACGACGAGCCGCCCAGAAGACAAAGGAATCACCCAAAATCCAAACTTGAGTCGGGGGAAAAACCTGAAATTAACACAAAAGGTGAGGGCGAACATACAGCGAAAAACGAGACGACTCCCATCTACCCAGCCGCTGAAGTTCCGTATCGGAAAACCCTAAGCCAGAAGCGGCGGTGGCAGCGCCTATGCGAAATGAGTGAGTTGAAAAATCGCCCGCTGGTAAGCCTAAAGCCTCGAGGCAAAAACGAAAAACTTTTAAAAATTGGAAGCGACTCAAAGAGGAGGAGTCAGCGTGCACGAAAAAGTGGGAGATGGGGGGCGCGCGGAAAGAAAAGGAACGGCCAGAGACACAGGACAGAATGGGCCGCCACAGTGGTGCAGCACCACTCGGCGGCCCCTGCCAAGGCTGTCAGTCTTCGAGGAGCGCAATAAAATGGTGACACTGCGCTCCGACAGGACGACATCCTCCGATCGAATACCCCCAGTGGAAGACCTGGATTTTGCAACTAATTCCCCGATGCGAAAAGCCCCAAAAAACGCCCATGAGAAAGCTACTCGGAACAGCAAAATCTCAAACTCGGATGAGCACACCTCTGGCAACATAGCCAAAACATCCGATAAAATCTGTAAAGAAATGGGGCGCCTGGAATCAGGCAGATGAGTGATGCGTTTCCAGCCCCTCAATATCCGACGCACTGGAAAGGCTTTTGTGACATCCCCCCACCCCAGAAGCTGAAACCAAAAGGATAAGGCGGACATGGCCGAAGAGACAGTGGAACCCGACACTCCCTTATCCTGTAACTGGACCAGGTAAGCAAAAAGGATCAAACGTCTATCATCCGGAGATGAAATAGAGAACTCACCGCCCGACGCTTGTGACCACTCGTGCCAGACCCGACAATACGACGCCCACGTCCTCGGAGAAAGCGACGACCGAAGCAGTTCTAACAATCCCCGGAAACGAGGTTCCACAAGTGGGCCGGACAGGGGAGGCCCTCCAGCGAAGCCGACGGAGCCAGGGAACGAAAACGGGGGTACTGTTGGCGGGAAAGAGCATCGGCAATGTCATTAGAAACTCCCGGAACGTGTTTTGCCCTAACATAAATGTTAAATTGCAAACATTTCAAAACCAAAAAACGCAACAGTGATACGACCGGGGGGGGAACTGGCCGATTGCTTGTTCACTACCTGCACTACGCTCATATTGTCTGACCAAAAGATCACCTGACGATTGCGCAACTGTTCACCCCAGAGCTCCACCGCTACAATGATCGGGAAAAGCTCCAAAAGGGTGAGATTGCGCAATAAATCCATGCGGGCCCATGAGGCCGGCCAACATTCCGCAGACCACTCCCCCCGAAAGAAGGCACCGAAACCACAGGAGCCTGCCGCATCAGTGTACAACTCCAGCTGTGAGTTCGGTACCTCCTCCCGCAACCAACAAGACTGTCCGTTGTAGGATTGCAAAAAGGTTAGCCAAATGTCCAAATCCGCCCGCATGGGCTTGGTGATCCGAACGTGGTGGTGCGGGGCCGTAACGCCCTTCGTGGCCCAAGACAATCGCCTGCAGAAAGCCCTCCCCATACGTATGACCCTGCACGCGAATACTAGGTGCCCCAGCAGAGATTGTAGCTGTTTCAGCTGAAGTTTTTTGGACCCTTTCGCCAAACGAACCAAGGATAAAAGCCTGGTCAGCTTCTCCCTCGGCAGGCGAAAGACCATGGCCACTGTGTCAATCTCAATACCCAAAAAGGATAGTACCGTTACCGGACCCTCGGTTTTGTCCACGGACAGTGGAACAGTGAAACGCCGACAAATATCTTGAAAAACAGAGAGCAAGCATTGACACTGCCCGCTGTCCGAGGGACCCACAAAAAGGAAATCATCCAAGTAGTGCAGCATGGACTGAGATCCGGCCTCCCGGGCGACCACCCACTCAAGGAAGCTACTAAATAACTCGAAGAAGTAACACGAGATGGCGCAACCCATAGGCAGGCACATATCGAAGAAATAGCTTCCCTGAAAGTAGCAACCCAGGAGGTGGAAACAATCCGGGTGGACCGGGAGAAGGCGAAAAGCGGATTCAATGTCCGCTTTTGCCAAAAGAGCGGAACGCCCTGCTGCCCTGACGAGGTGAAGAGCCTTATCAAACGACGCATAATGCACCCGCGATTCCTCGCGATCAATTCCGTCGTTGACAGAGGAGCCGGAAGGGTAAGATAAGTGATGAATTAAACGAAATTTACCACTCGCCTTTTTGGGGACCACGCCCAGTGGGGACACCCGCAGGTTGTGAAATGGGGGAAGATCAAAGGGGCCCGCCATGCGCCCCAGTTCCAGCTCTTTCTGGATTTTCTCGGCCACTACTGATTCAAATTCAACAGCCGATTTTAAATTAGCCGACATGGTAGGCGCGTTCGATGGGGAAAACGGTATCCAAAAACCTCGATCCAGGCCATCCTTTAGGATCAGGGCCTCCCTACGAAGGGGGTACCGGTCTAGCCAGGGAGACATCTCTAGGACGTTCACCGGCGTCCTCCGGCTTAGGAAGGTCGGTCTTGGCTCCCGCTCTGGAAAGTGTCTGTTTACCCTTCCTGAAACACCGGCTGGAGGGGTGAGCGCCCCCACAGCTAGAGCACTCATGCCTGAAGCGACAGGCGGAGTACCACTTACAGTGGCTTTCGTTGAAAAGCCAACAGACACCTTTTTTGGAGGCGGTCGACGCTCCGGATTGAGGAGCGCCGACCGCGGACTGAAAGGACGCCGGCCTATGAGGGCACATTAGCAACAGCCATAGGCTACCATCCTGACAGTCGAAACGAAGCTCCTTGCGCGCCGCCATCTTCTGTCTAAACTGGGTGTCATACTGGAACCAGCATTGACCCCCATAAACCTTGTACGCTCCCCAGATAAGGTCCAGGTAGCAGAACAAGGAGGTCGCCAACTCTGGGTAACGCTCACAGAGCACACCCGCGTAGGCACAAAAACCTTGCAGCCAGTTCCCAAATGTTCTAGGAAGCTGCTTGACTTTATCGCCCTGCGTAGCGACGTCTACCCGACGGGATTTGTCGACCGTTTCCCTGTCCGATGGAACTAGAGCGAGGAAATCAACGAAATCCCGACGCCAAATTCTTTCCTTCGTCTCCTCCGGTATGTGGGCACCCGTGGGGGCTACAGCCCACAAGGCCCCTCCGGAAGGAGGGGAAAGATTTGCCGCCGCGCCTGAAACACCCATACTAGAAAGAACCGACCTGACCACCGACACTATACGGTCTTCAGGGCCCGATACGGAATCATCAACAGACCTCCCCCAAATCAATTCACAATCATACTCACTGATCCTCGGGGGCATCACTGATGGACGATCAACGGGCGAGGCGGTGTCCCATGCGACTCCAGGAGACTGCAGGCTGGAACGGCCAGCACCGTGAGGAGCAACGGGGCCGTGTATGTTCGGGCCGTCTCGGCCGACTGATAGATCCAAAGGCGGGGATCCCGCCACGGACACTGAAGGGTCCCCCTGGCCGAGGGCAGCGACTGTGCAGGAGCAGGAGTGCCTCTGGATTCTGACCGGCTGATCCGGGGCGGAAGCTGCCGCCAGCCCGGATCCGGAATCTCCCGCCCAGCTGGGCGCAGGGAGACTGGCGTTACCCGCCATGTTGACCGCGTAGGAGGGGTTAGACCCCGGAGACTGGAGGGGGGGAATCCGCGAGCCCTCCGCCCAACCGGGCGCTGGAGGGCGTCCGAGAGCACGGGGGGGGATGGCATCCGTGAGGGCAGATAAACCCGCACCCGCCCTGCCAGGCGCAGGGGGGGCACATCCCATCCGGGATGCTAGATGACATGGCGCGGCCCGGATCTGGGACCTGTCCCCCACCCGTCCGGGTGCAATGGGAGTCCTGCCCTGCGAAAAGCCCGCTCCCGATGGCCCAGAAGCCGCTGAGGGCCCCGCCCATGAAGGCGCCGGGGGACCCTGCGACCTGGCCACGTTTGCACGATTTCCATCCCGGGACGAATTACCCCCCACCCAGCCGGGTGCTGAAAGGGCCACATGTTGTAGGGCGCCCTGGCCATGGGAATCCTGAGCCGGCTGCGACCCCGCCCTGGAGGGCGCAGGATGGGGCAGCCCGCACCCATATGCTCCCCTGCGAATGCCCCCACCATCACCCCCCGCCCAGCCGGGCGCAGAGGGGTGCTGGGCACATGCATTGCTGGAGCTGTGCACAGCCAGTTCGAATTCTCCCGCCTGTCTAGGCGCAGGGAGCGAACTGGCCGCTAGGGGGAGCCGGTATGGAATCGAATCGCCGCCGCCCGAGGGAACGAAAGCCGCCGCCGGAGCAGGCGAACAGCTCCGGCCCCCTCCAGCCGCCCTGCGAGAGGACAGCCTGGCCGAGGAGCGGAGCGGCCGCACACCCGCCGCCCCCCCGCTGCTAGCAGGGGCGGAAGCAGGTACCAAACGGCTCGAGGCCGTGGGCTGGAGCGCTCCAGCTCCATCCAGGCCTCGCGCCATGCACAGGGAAGGGGAGGGGGGCGAGGGGGGTGCTGCTGAGCGGGGGCTACGTGAACGGGGACACCGAGGGGGGGGCTGCACGTTACTCCGGATGGCCGGGGAAGGTGACCGACGAGGGGGGGCACGCCGAGAGCGGGCGGCCGACCCCCGCTTCCTGGCTGCTGGAGCCCTGGGAACCCGCACCGGAGAGGGATGGATGGGGGGAGGAGGGGGGGAGCAGTGAGAGGCCGCAGAGGGACTGGGGCTAAAACGAGAAGGTGGACGGGCGCGTCTGCGGGCCCTGCGTCCATCTGACTCGGGAGGAGGAACAGGGGAAGGGGCAGTGGAAGGGGCAGGAGAGGGCACCCCAGGGGATAGGAGGGCAAAGAGCCAGTCAGCCTGACCCCTGAGGGCCAGCTCACGGACCTTAGCCAGGAGGTGATCCGTGTCCATAGCTGGAGCCGCAGGGTCAGGTCCGAGCTCTTCCATGCTTCCGTCCGAAAAGGACCATAATCCCCTGGGGTGCCAAACTCCTGAGCTCAGGCCCAACCCTTTTCCCCCTTTGTACCAATCCTAAGTTATAACAACTTTACTGCAACTCCTCCCTGGTCATGCCCCCATCAGTCAGGGCTCTCTCTCCCGATGGGCTCAAGAGGCTCTCATTTTCTGGAATTTACACAGCCTTTAATTTATGACTGCCTATGTCGTTTCTTGAGGTGCTAAAATGGCAGGGCAGTACAAAACCCCCACAAATGACCACATTTTGGAAAGTAGACACCCCAAGGAAATTGCTGAGAGGCATGTTGAGCCCATTGAATATTCATTTTTTTTGTCCCAAGTGATTGAATAATGACAAAAAAAAAAAAATTACAAAACGTTGTCACTAAATGATATATTGCTCACACAGGCCATGGGCATATGTGGAATTGCACCCCAAAATACATTTAGCTACTTCTCCTGAGTATGGGGATACCACATGTGTGGGACTTTTTAGGAGCCTAGCTGCGTACGGGGCCCCGAAAACCAATCACTGCCTTCAGGATTTCTAAGGGCGTACATTTTTGATTTTACTCCTCACTACCTATCACAGTTTTGAAGGCCATAAAATGCCCAGATGGCACAAACCCCCCCAAATGACCCCATTTTGGAAAGTAGACACCCCAAGGAAATTGCTGAGAGGCACGTTGAACCCATTTAATATTTATTTTGTTTGTCCCAAGTGATTGAATAATGACAAAAAAAAAAAATATTTACAAAAAGTTGTCACTAAATGATATATTGCTCACACAGGCCATGGTCCTATGTGGAGTTGCACCCCAAAATACATTCAGCTGCTTCTCCTGAGTACGGGGATACCACATGTGTGGGACTTTTTGGGAGCCTAGCCGTGTACTGGGCCCCGAAAACCAATCACCGCCTTCAGGATTTCTAAGGGCGTAAATTTTTGATTTTACTCCTCACTACCTATCACAGTTTTGAAGGCCATAAAATGCCCAGATGGCACAAAACCCCCCCAAATGACCCCATTTTGGAAAATAGACACCCCAAGCTATTTGCTGAGAGGCATGTTGAGTTCATGGAATATTTTATATTTTGACACAAGTTGCGGGAAAGTGACAATTTTTTATTTTTTTTTGCACAAAGTTGTCACTAAATGATATATTGCTCACACAGGCCATGGGCATATGTGGAATTGCACCCCAAAATACATTCTGCTGCTTCTCTTGAGTACGGGGATACCACATGTGTGGGACTTTTTAGGAGCCTAGCCGCGTACGGGGCCCCAAAAACCAATCAACGCCTTCAGAATTTCTAAGGGTGTACATTTTTGATTTCACTCTTCACTGCCTATCACAGTTTCGGAGGTCATGGAATGCCCAGGTGGCACAAAACCCCCCCAAATGACCCCATTTTGGAAAGTAGACACCCCATGCTATTTGCTGAGAGGCATGGTGAGTATTTTGCAGCTCTCATTTGTTTTTGAAAATGAAGAAAGACAAAAAAAAAATGTTTTTTTTCTTTTTTTAATTTTCAAAACTTTGTGACAAAAAGTGAGGTCTGCAAAATACTCACTATACCGCTCAGCAAATAGCTTTGGGTGTCTACTTTCCAAAATGGGGTCATTTGGGGGGGTTTTGTGCCACCTGGGCATTCCATGGCCTCCGAGACTGTGATAGGCAGTAAAGAGTGAAATCAAAAATTTACGCCCTTAGAAAGCCTGAAGGCGGTGCTTGGTTTTTGGGGTCCCGTACGCGGCTAGGCTCCCAAAAAGTCTCACACATGTGGTATCCCCATACTCAGGAGAAGCAGCAGAATGTATTTTGGGGTGTAATTTTACATATTCCCATGGCATGTTTGAGCAATATATCATTTAGTGACAACTTTGTGCAAAAAAAAAAAAAAAATTGTCTCTTTCCTGCAACTTGTGTCACAATATAAAATATTCCATGGACTCCACATGCCTCTCAGCAAATAACTTGGGGTGTCTACTTTCCAAAATGGGGTCATTTGGGGGGTTTGAACTGTCCTGGCATTTTATGCACAACATTTAGAAGCTTATGTCACACATCACCCACTCTTCTAACCACTTGAAGACAAAGCCCTTTCTCACACTTATTGTTTACATGAAAAAAATATTTTTTTTGCAAGAAAATTACTTTGAACCCCCAAACATTATATATTTTTTTAAAGCAAATGCCCTACAGATTAAAATGGTGGGTGTTTCATTTTTTTTTTCACACAGTATTTGCGCAGCGATTTTTCAAATGCATTTTTGGGGGAAAAAACACACTTTTTTACATTTTAATGCACTAAAACACACTATATTGCCCAAATGTTTGATGTAATAAAAAAGATGATCTTAAGACGAGTACATGGATACCAAACATGACATGCTTTACAATTGCGCACAAACGTGCAGTAGCAACAAAATAAATACATTTTTAAAAGCCTTTACAGGTTACCACTTTAGATTTACAGAGGAGGTCTACTGCTAAAATTACTGCCCTCGATCTGACCGTCGCGGTGATACCTCACATGCATGGTGCAATTGCTGTTTACATTTGACGCCAGACCGACGCTTGCGTTCGCCTTAGCGCGAGAGCAGGGGGGACAGGGGTGCTTTTTTTTTTTTTCTTTATTATTTTTTCCTTTTTTATCTTATTTTTAAACTGTTCCTTTCATTTTTTTTTTTTAATCATTTTTATTGTTATCTCAGGGAATGTAAATATCCCCTATGATAGCAATAGGTAGTGACAGGTACTCTTTTTTGAAAAAATTGGGGTCTATTAGACCCTAGATTTCTCCTCTGCCCTCAAAGCATCTGACCACACCAAGATCGGTGTGATAAAATGCTTCCCCAATTTCCCAATGGCGCTATTTGCATCCGGCGAAATCTAAGTCATAAAATGCTCGTAGCTTCCGGTTTCTTAGGCCATAGAGATTTTTGGAGCCACTCTGGTCTCTGATCAGCTCTATGGTCAGCTGGCTGAATCACCGGCTGCATTCTCAGGTTCCCTGTTGAGACAGGAGAGCCAGAGAAAAACACGGAAGACGGTGGGGGGGGGATTCTCTCCCACTGCTTGTAAAAGCAGTCTAGAGGCTAATAAGGCCGCTAGGATTGCTTTTACATGAAAGCCGACCGCTGGCTGAAAAGAATGATACCAAGATGATACCTAAACCTGCAAGCATCATTCTGGTATAACCACTCAAAGTCGTGAATGGTGTACCTAAAGACAAAAAAATGGTTAACAATAAAGCACAGTAAACGGTAAAGTATAAAAAATTGCATACCTGAAAAGCAAACATGATAAAACATAATAACAATAAAACATTGCAGAAAAGAATACAGTAAAAAAGAGCAGAACAATAGAGAGAATAGAGAGAGAGAGAGAACAATAAAACGACAACTATTATTTTTTATTTTATATTTTTGTTTGTGTTTTTTTTTTTTTTTACACTTTTTTTGTAACTGTAACTTTTATAATGGTAACCGGTTCCAGGTTCGGGTCTCTCAAAATGTGATGGCATCTTGGTAGACCCTGTGAAAGTGTGCCTAGTCTGTGCAATGCTGTACCCTACGCTAATACTCAACTAGTGAATGGTAGAGTTCAAAACATTCACCAATGCAAAGACCAGGATTGTCAGGACAGGAGGGACAATAATAGCGGGTGTCACGCCTATATCCGCGCTTGCTGCAGACACAACATCTTTTTTGGGGGGGTTCGTTGGGTAGGGGTACTCGGGAGGACATAAAGAAAATGCCTCTCATGCAGCCGACTGCATTTGGTTGGGGATGTGAATGGGGGAAGTACGGGTGCTGCAGAAGTGGTGGGTTCCCAATTAGGATTGGCGAATGCAGCAGGAAGGGCACTATGGGCATGACGGGCCTGTGTTTGTCTTTTTGGTGGCAGCGGGACACTACTTGTGCTTGCCACCTCACCAGCTTGAACTGCACTTATGGGACTCGCCACGTCACCAAGTGTTACTGCAGTGCTGGTTTGACTACGACCAGGGTGTACTAGGCCGCAGGTGCTTGCCAGTTCACCAAAACGCTACCAAAAAAACTGTTAGCGATCGCAGGGATCAGGCCTGACTCTGCGAACGCTGCAGTTATGCGTTTAGTGTTTTGTAAGTGACAGTGATCGATCGATACTGCACTTGGGTGGGCTGGGCTGGGCCGGGCGGAGGGGCAAAACGCAGGTGCTAGCAGGTATCTGGGCTGATCCCGCTAACACTGCGTGTTTGGGAACCCTAAACTGCTGGGGACGCTAGTATAGATCTGATCGGATCAGATATTGATCCGTTCAGATACTATACCACTAAGGGAGGTGTACAGTGCGTGCGTGGGTGTTAGCGGTACTGGCGCTAACCTGAAGCTGCCTGGGGCTGGTGCTTGCCAGTTCACCAAAACGCTACCAAAAAAACTGTTAGCGATCGCAGGGATCAGGCCTGACTCTGCGAACGCTGCAGTTATGCGTTTAGTGTTTTGTAAGTGACAGTGATCGATCGATACTGCACTTGGGTGGGCTGGGCCGGGCGGAGGGGCAAAACGCAGGTGCTAGCGGGTATCTGGGCTGATCCCGCTAACACTGCGTTTTTGGGAATCCTAAACTGCTGGGGACGCTAGTATAGATCTGATCGGATCAGATATTGATCCGTTCAGATACTATACCACTAAGGGAGGTGTACGGTGCGTGAATGGGTGTTAGCGGTACTGGCGCTAATCTGACGCTGCCTGGGGCGACGCATATCACCGCCGGGCGATCAGGGGGTTAAACCTTTATTCGGTAATAAACGGCGGGTGCCCTGACACTATAAAAAATAAACGAACTAACCAGCGTCACCAGTAACGGTTATACGGTGATCAGTGGTGAAAGGGTTAACTAGGGGGCAATCAAGGGGTTAAAACATTTATTAGATAGTATATGGGGGTCCCTGTTGCTATAAAACGCTGACGGCGAACCTAAATATTTACGTCCCTAACTAGCGTCACCAGCGACACTAATACAGCGATCAGAAAAATGATCGCTTAGCGACACTGGTGACGGGGGGTGATCAAGGGGTTAAAACTTTATTAGGGGGGGTTAGGGGGGTACCCTAGACCTAAAGAGGGCCTAACACTCACTGCCCTAACACACTAACTGTCACAAACTGACACCAATACAGTAATCAGAAAAAAAAAAAAAAATCCTGCTTGGTGTCAGTTTGTGATGGGGGGGTGATTGGGGGGGGATAGGGGGGCGATCGGGGGGGGGATCAGGGTGTAATGTGTGCCTGGCATGTTCTACTGTGTGTGTGTGTGTGTTGGTGCACTCACATTACAGTCTTCTCTCCTCGGCCCGGAACGGAAAATACCGAGCCGAGGAGAGATGACATCATTTCCTCTGCCTCTGTGTACAATACAGAGGCAGGGAAATGATCCCATTGGCTGGGAGCGATCGCGAGGGGAGGGCCACGAATGGATGGCCTCCCCCTCACCACCGATCGCTGGGGGAGATTTGCCGACCGCCGCAGGCACCGGGGGGGGTCCGATCGGACCCCCCACCTGCGGGCAGGCAAGGACGTACAGGTAAGCCCTTTTGCCTGCCCGTGCCGCTCTGTCGACGTACATCATCGTGCGGCGGTCGGCAACTGGTTAACCAATCTGAGAATAGTCAGCTAAAGCAAGAAAGGCATCAGTTTATGGAGCAACTGAAAGAGCTAAAAATGGAAGTGGCTTCATTTACGCAAATATACCACACTGGGGTGAACCACTCTATCAGGCATTGCCTGAAGCAATGAAAAATAAAGCTTTAGATTATGTCCTCTCCACTTCAATGGACACACGGACAAAAGAAATACATAAAATGAACCTTCACATTTCAACATTCCCTCTATTTTGGAGGGAATGTGGGGAGGTGGGGACCCACGCTCATATATGGTGGCAGTGCCAGCTGATTCAATAATACTGGGTGGAAATACTAGCTGGTCAGGTGCAAGGCTTTGCCAATTAAGGCACAGGGCATTGTTAGAGCCCTTATTGGACAAAGTGATGATGACTTTTCCCAATCACGGCTCAGTTCTCATAGTCCCACCCCATATTATAAAAGGTATCTTCCCATAAGAAGCTTTTGCATTGTGTTGGAGTGGAGAGGGCTCAGTTTGCTACTAGACAGTTAGTGTATTCACTTATTGTGACTCTGAGTGTAAAGTGTAGTGTTAGTATAGTGTGTGAGTATACTGTAATGTGTTAGCGTAGTGCACTGTTTAACACAGCATGACATAAAATGTGACTCTGAGTGTAGAGTGTTAATGCATAATTGATAATGCATCACTGATGGGCACTGAAAGGCGGCACGGATGGGCACTGATAGGCGGCACTGATGGGCACTGATAGGTGGCATGGATGGTCACTGATAGGCGGCACGGATGGGCACTGATAGGCGGCATGGATGGGCATGGATGGGCATTGATAGGTGGCACTGATGTACACTAATAGATGGTACTGATGGATGCCAATCAATGCCAAACAATAATCCCTGCCAATCAGTGATGCCCATTGTGGGCACTGACTGGCATCCGTTGTGGGCACTGATTTGCATCCCTGGTGGTCTAGGGTGGTATACCTGTTGGTGACATCCCTGGTGGTCCTGGCGGCGTCCCTGGTGGTCCAGTGTGGGAATCCTCGGGGGGCTGCACTGATAATCAATCAGCACAGACCCCCCTGTCAGAGGAGCAGCCAATCGGCTCTCCTCTACTCGCATCTGACAGATGCGAGTGAGGAAAAGACGATCAACGGCTTTTCCTGTTTACACTGTGATCAGCCGTGATTGGACATGGCTGATCACGTGGTAAAGAGTCTCCGTCAGACTGGCACACCGCAACAACGGTCGCCGCGATGTGTGCCCCTGGGGTGCGCAGTGGCCTAATATCCTGTCGACGTCATATGACATCCGGTCAGGATATCACAACCACTTTGCCGCCGTCATTTTGCTATATGGCGGGCGGCAAGTGGTTAACCACTTGCCGACCAGCCGTCGCAATTGTACTGCTGCAGAATGGCACGGCTGGGCGAAACAACGTTATGTAACGTCTCTTCACCCTGTAGCCTCCGGCGGTGTGCGCGCGCTACCTGCTTGCCCAACGTCGCGATCGCCGCCGGGCTCATGCGATCGCCGCCGGGCTCATGCGATCGCTCGGGGCACACCGAGAACCAGGATCTGTAAACACGCAGTTTCTGGTTCTCTGAGGGGAGAAGAGACAGATGTCTGTTCATACCGCGTATGAACAGCAATCTGTCATCTCCCCTACGCAGTCCCCTCCCCCCTTCAGTTAGAACACACACTAGGGAACACAATTAACCCCTTGATCGTCCCCTAGTGTTAACCCCTTCCCTGCCAGTGACATTTTTACAGTAATCAATGCATTTTTATAGCACTGATCGCTGTATAAATGGCAATGGTCCCAAAAATGTGTCAAAATTGTCCGACGTGTCTGCCATAATGTCGCAATCCTGATATAAATCGCAGATCGCTGCCATTACTAGTAAAAAAAATTGAAAAATGCCATAAAACTATCCCCTATTTTGGAGACGCTATAACGTCTATATATATATATAGCGCAAACCAATCATTATACGCTTACTCCATTTTTTTTACCAAAAATATGTAGAAGAATACATATCAGCCTAAACTGAGGAAAAAAATAAAGCAAAAATATATGTAGGAAATGTGAAAACAGTTTTACATTCATAGTCAAAGGTAAACATCCTCAACCTAATATTGACAAATGAAGAGAAAGAACTGTAATCACAAAGAATTCTGATCATAACCACGTCCACAAATTTCAACATGTTTCGCCAGGAAGGCTTCATCAGGAAAATGGACAAGGATTTTCGATTATTCAACAACAGTACACATGATAAGAACAAACTTGGATGTTTGAAAAAGAGAACAAACAATAAAGATAAATAAATGGAAATGATACATGAAACATTTATATTTATACAACTTGAAAGCTCTTTAGCTTGTATAACCATGACTCCACCAACCCCCCCCCCAAGAAAATTCACAGTATCTGTAACATATATCATAGATAATAAAAATACACATATTGCGGGTGAGGGGAAAAAAGTCCACAGCAGTATCTAATCAGTTGACCATACTCACCTACACCCCGTGATATAAGGAGGTATTTATATTGAGAGCTCATGAGGATTAATGGCACAATACCAATTATGAAAATGCATATATGCGAGAATCAAGAGAGAGGACACGGCTACTTCATAGTTTCTGAAATGATTTATAAATATGCATATACCTGTATCAGAATCTTGTATAACAAGAAACATATTTATGTGTATACTGCGTCTCTAAATCTTCAAGAGCACATGCTCACCTTGAAGGGGTTCACAACGCTGTATGGAAAACTACATCACGTTCCTATTGGTGCTACTGGAGAGACACCCAAAGATAATGAACCTCAAAGGGTAGTCACTTCCTATATTTCAAATGGAAAAAAAAAATAAATAAATAAAAAATAAAAAGGTAAGAAACAAATAAGGCACTCAAAGCAGTGCTTAGTTCTCAATTGAATATATCGCAAAGTGCTAGACCAACTAACAGTCTTATGGTTTTACCTGGTGCCAGCGTCCACATTCAGCATGAGCTCCCAAGCTGCTAACACAAGCATCAGAATGTGTGGGGTTTAAATATCCCTCCCCATGGCGCCAAAATGCTGCGTATGTCCCCACGCTGTACCGGCGCCAAGCGGACGCAAGGGGGAGGTCCCAGGTCCATGGACTGATTACCCGGAACCAGATCCAAAAACCTGGAAATGAAAGGCACTTCCGGTTGCCAAAAACAGCGCTGTAACTCACATTGGAGACAGTGCTGAGCCAAGAGAATGGAAAGGCTTGGACAGATGGTATATAGTGGCTGTTGAATACGGTTAGGCCGGCATACCATGGGTCAAAAGGAAACCTCAAGGCGGGCGTGGACTGGGGTGGCACCCCCCCCAGAAAGGAGAAACCCAAGGGGGATGTATACCCACCCTAGTCCACACCCTTGGCATGAGATTTGCCTCTCATGTCCTTTTGGGAGAACGTCCCGGAAATTGAGAGATCCATCTGGCCATATAGATCAAGGGATTAATTTCTGAATATGGCTATCTTCCTGGGTATACTGATCATGGGATTGTGTCACCCATGTTATTACCCATCTCCCCTTTTTTCCCCTTCTCCCCTCTCCCCCCCATTTTGGAATCACTCACCACGCTTGAACATCATGGGATTGCTAGACGTATGTTTTTATCGCGACCAATTCCCAGTTGGCTGTCTAGCCTAGGGTTGCCTTTATTATTTAAAATATATCTTTCAGAATAGGGAAAGCAATAAACATAGAGTTAGCTATAATGGTGTGTACATTGGTATAATCTCCTATATGTAGATACAAATTATGGGTGCATTACTGTAAATCATTTATTGTGATGTATAATCATGACCACACCCAAACTTTGTGGTCTTCCCCCCTTTTTTTTTTTCTTTACCCCTCCCCGGGCTTCTTTGTTCCCTCGTTTTTACCTCCCCAGTCCAGTGCCCTTGGATCCCCGTATGGACGTCCAAGGGTGTGGACTAGGGTGGGTATACATCCCCCTTGGGTTTCTCCTTTCTGGGGGGGTGCCACCCCGGTCCACGCCTGCCTTGAGGTTTCCTTTTGACCCATGGCATCCCGGCCTAACCGTATTCAACAGCCACTATATACCATCTGTCCAAGCCTTTCCATTCTCTTGGCTCAGCACTGTCTCCAATGTGAGTTACAGTGCTGTTTTTGGCAACCTGAAGTACCTTTCACTTCTGGGTTTTTGGATCCGGTTCCGGGTAATCAGTCCATGGACCTGGGACCTCCCCCTTGCGTCCTCTTGGCGCCGGTGCAGCGTGATGACATACGCAGCATTTTGGCGCCATGGGGAGGGATATTTAAACCCCACACATTCTGATGCTTGTGTTAGCAGCTTGGGAGCTCATGCTGAATATGGACGCCGGCACCAGGTAAAACCATAAGACTGTTAGTTGGTCTAGCACTTTGCGATATATTCAATTGAGAACTAAGTACTGCTTTGAGTGCCTTATTTGTTTCTTACCTTTTTATTTATTTATTTTTTTTCCATTTGAAATATAGGAAGTGACTACCCTTTGAGGTTCATTATCTTTGGGTGTCTCTCCAGTAGCACCAATAGGAATGTGATGTAGTTTTCTACACAGCGTTGTGAACCCCTTCAAGGTGAGCATGTGCTCTTGAAGATTTAGAGACGCAGTATACACATATATATGTTTCTTGTTATACAAGATTCTGATACAGGTATATGCATATTTATATATCATTTCAGAAACTATGAAGTAGCCGTGTCCTCTCTCTTGATTCTCGCATAGATGCATTTTCATAATTGGTATTGTGCCATTAGTGCTCATGAGCTCCCAATATAAATACCTCCTTATATCACGGGGTGTCGGTGAGTATAGTCCACTGATTAGATACTGCTGTGCACCTTTTCTCCCCTCACCCGCAATATGTGTATTTTTATTATCTATGATATATGTTACAGATACTGTGATCATCTCTTCTGTCTTGGATGGTCTTCATTCATAATAACACACATCCCTCCCTACGGGTGATCAGGCATTTTTCTGGACTACAGGGGGGAGTGAACTCTGGGGGTATCCCTCCTCCCCTCTCCTCTCACTTGACACTTCGGGTCCTGCGACTTCCCCGGAACTCTCTTTAGAGGTAAGGAGTTGACGTAGGGGTTGTGTCAGTTGGGAGTATATGGAGGGGGAGGGTGTAAGCCTGGGGTGGGGTTGGGTGGGGGTAGGTGTTGAATTTTGAATTTTCTTGGGGGGGTTTTGGTGGAGTCATGGTTATACAAGCTAAAGAGCTTTCAAGTTGTATAAATATAAATTTTTCATGTATCATTTCCATTTATTTATCTTTATTTTTTGTTCTATTTTTTAAACATCCAAGGTTGTTTTTATCATGTGTACTGTTGTTGAATAATCGAAAATCCTCGTCCATTTTCCTGATGAAGCCTTCCTGGCGAAACATGTTGAAATTTGTGGACGTGACTATGATCATAATTCTTTGTGATTACAGTTCTTTCTCTTCATTTGTCAATATTAGGTTGAGGATGTTTACCTTTGACTATGAATGTAAAACTGTTTTCACATTTTATTGTTCTTTTTTGTAAAACTGTATTATTAAATATTTGGTATAAATTTTTAACTGATAGTGCTCTTCCTTATATTGGGTGTACCTTTAAAATCCCATTTCCTACATATATTTTTGCTTTATTACTCTTAGGGATGTTGGTACATAAAAAATGTTTCCAGTATTTCTGGAAATACTGATCTCTACCCACCTTTGCCTGTCATAATTCCGGGTGGATAACACACCCATGATAACTCTTCTTTGGGAGTAAGAGACCAGTAACCAAACTTATTTGTCTTTTGTCGAAACATATGATCATTCTTTATTGTGAATATATGCAAACAAGTTTTTTTTTACATTTGCACTCTCTCTATGTATCTTTCCATTATGATTTAACCTTATCAGTATTTTTCTGCTTTCTCTTTCCTGATTCATCTAAGTGGCAAACAGTGGTTATAGACATCAGTTTGGTCTGGCTATGGTCAATATACGTTTGAAGCCTACTCTCCTCCACTACATCTGGGAGCTTCATGTGAGTGAGTGCTTTACATAATGACGGATTATTGTGTTCAAGCATGGGAAGGATTCGTTTCAGAGGTACAGCAGGTTCGATCCAAAGATGATGTCACTGAAGCTGAGGTAGATACTTATTTCCTGGGGTTACAGCGTCTGGTTGAAAGAAAGACCCGTTTATTTTGGCATAAGGAATATTTTGGAAAATATGTGACAAACCAGATCATACCATGGGGTCTGCGTATCCAAATTTTCCCAAATATGAAGAAGGTTGAACCAAATGTGAAAAAAGCATGGGAGGCAAACTTGCAGGCTTGCTCCCTGCAAATGATGCAAATACTTAGTGACCAATATAAAATGGATATTGGGGAACTGGATAAAGAAATACTGAAATGGCTGGAGGACCATGGCCATTTATCCTCTCATAATTGTTTTCTTGTAAAAGACAAGATTTTGAAAGAACATCTAACAAAATATGCCACAAATTTAATCAAAACCAAAGAAAACAAATTTATGAGATAAAAAAGCATACGATCAGGACCAAGCATACAAGTTGCACCAACAGGGCCATTATCCCCGCCGAAGGACCACTCACAGTCGGGCTCCCCCGACTCATAATTTGGATCTGGTTGAGTCTGACAGTTCATATATGTCCTCAGCCTCCTATGTCCCGATAGCTACACATCATAGTGACTCCAGTGGGGCTTCAAAAAAAAGAAAGGGACACTCTGTTCCACATTATATAAAACCCTCAGCAGGAAACAGCTTACTGCATGCCAGTAGCTTGCACCCTGAAAAATTAATCAAAAGTATCCCTTTCAGTCAATTCTTGCGACTGAAACACAATTGTACATTGGATACAGACTTTCAAAAGGAGGCAAATTTGCTACGCGATCGCCTCTTAGCCAGGGGCTATAGTAGAACTTGCTTGAAAAAAGCCTTTTTTAGGGTAAAAAATCAGAACAGACAAATTTTACTGTACAAGCCCAGACGTGATAAAGTATCAACATCAACGAGAGTGATCACTAAGTACAACAGACAACATGCAAAGGTGCGACATATTTATAAAAAGTTCTGGTACCTATTGGCAGCCGATCAAAAAATCTCTAAGTTCATTAAGCCCCATCCAAAGATCACCTAAACGCTCTCGCTCTCTGAGAGACACTCTAGTGAGTAGCCACCACAGTAATCAGACCACTCTAAAATCTAAGTCACCAGGTACCTACCCATGTGGCAGGTGCAACTATTGCCCCTTCATCTTACATAGTTACATAGTAGGTGAGGTTGAAAAAAGACACAAGTCCATCAAGTCCAACCTATGTGTGTGATTATGTGTCAGTATTACATTACATATCCCTGTATATTGCGGTCATTCAGGTGACTATCTAATAGTTTCTTGAAGCTATCAATGCTCCCCGCTGAGACCACCGCCTGTGGAAGGGAATTCCACATCCTTGCCGCTCTTACAGTAAAGAACCCTCTACGTAGTTTAAGGTTAAACCTCTTTTCTTCTAATTGTAATGAGTGGCCACGAGTCTTATTAAACTCTCTTCTGCGAAAAAGTTTTATCCCTATTGTGGGGTCACCAGTACAGTATTTGTAAATTGAAATCATATCCCCTCTCAAGCGTCTCTTCTCCAGAGAGAATAAGTTCAGTGCTCGCAACCTTTCCTCATAACTAAGATCCTCCAGACCCTTTATTAGCTTTGTTGCCCTTCTTTGTACTCGCTCCATTTCCAGTACGTCCCTCCTGAGGACTGGTGCCCAGAACTGGACAGCATACTCCAGGTGCGGGCGGACCAGAGTCTTGTAGAGTGGGAGAATTATCGTTTTATCTCTGCAGTTGATCCCCCTTTTAATGCATGCCAATATTCTGTTTGCTTTATTAGCAGCAGCTTGGCATTGCATGCCGTTGCTGAGCCTATCATCCACTAGGACCCCCAAGTCTTTTTCCATCCTAGATTCCCCCAGAGGTTCTCCCCCCAGTGTATAGATTGCATTCATATTTTTGGCACCCAAATGCATTATTTTACATTTTTCTACATTGAACCTCATTTGCCATGTAGTCGCCCACCCCATTAATTTGTTCAGGTCTTTTTGCAAGATTTCCACATCCTTCGGAGAAGTTATTGCCCTGCTTAGCTTAGTATCGTCTGCAAATACAGAGATGGAACTGTTTATCCCATCCTCCAAGTCATTTATGAACAAATTAAATAGGATTGGTCCCAGCACAGAACCCTGGGGGACCCCACTACCCACCCCTGACCATTCTGAGTACTCCCCATTTATCACCACCCTCTGAACACGCCCTTGTAGCCAGTTTTCAATCCATGTACTCACCCTATGGTCCATGCCAACAGACCTTATTTTGTACAGTAAACGTTTATGGGGAACTGTGTCAAATGCTTTTGCAAAATCCAGATACACCACGTCTACGGGCCTTCCTTTATCTAGATGGCAACTCACCTCCTCATAGAAGGTTAATAGATTGGTTTGGCAAGAACGATTCTTCATGAATCCATGCTGATTACTGCTAATGATATCATTCTTATTACTAAAATCTTGTATATAGTCCCTTATCATCCCCTCCAAGAGTTTACATACTATTGATGTTAGGCTAACTGGTCTGTAATTCCCAGGGATGTTTTTTGGGCCCTTTTTAAATATTGATGCTACATTGGCTTTTCTCCAATCAGCTGGTACCATTCCAGTCAATAGACTGTCTGTAAAAATTAGGAACAACGGTCTGGCAATCACCTGACTGAGTTCCCTAAGTACCCTCGGATGCAAGCCATCTGGTCCCGGTGATTTATTAATGTTAAGTTTCTCAAGTCTAATTTTAATTCCGTCCTCTGTTAACCATGGAGGTGCTTCCTGTGTTGTGTCATGAGGATAAACACTGCAGTTTTGGTTACTGAAGCCCCCCGATTCACTCGTGAAGACTGAGGAGAAGAATAAATTCAATACCTCTGCCATCTCCCCATCCTTTGTAACCAGATGTCCTTCCTCATTCTTTATGGGGCCAATATGGTCTGTCCTCCCTTTTTTACTGTTTACATACTTAAAGAATTTCTTGGGATTTTTTTTGCTCTCCTCCGCTATGTGTCTTTCATGTTCTATCTTAGCCATCCTAATTGCACCCTTACATTTCCTATTGCATTCTTTATAAATTCTGAATGCTGTGGATGATCCCTCAACCTTGTATTTTTTGAAGGCCTTCTCCTTTGCTTTTATATGCATTTTTACATTGGAGTTAAGCCATCCAGGATGTTTGTTCGCTCTTTTAAATTTATTACCCAATGGGATACATTGGCTAATGCCCTTATTTAATATGCTCTTAAAGCAAACCCATCTCTCCTCTGTATTCTTTGTTCCTAATATTTTGTCCCAATTTATGCCTTTTAGCAAGGTTTGTAGTTTAGGGAAGTTGGCTCTTTTGAAATTCAGTGTCTTTGTGTTCCCTTCATGTCTCCTATTTGTGTGATTTATACTGAAACTAATTGACCTGTGATCGCTGTTACCTAAATTGCCCCGTATTTCCACATCTGTTATCAGGTCTGTATTGTTGGTAATCAGTAGATCTAGTAATGTTTTATTTCTAGTTGGTGCGTCTACCATCTGACCCATAAAATTGTCCTGCAAGACATTAAGGAACTGGCGAGCCTTAAATGAATGCGCGGTTCCCTCCGCCCAGTCTATGTCTGGATAATTAAAATCCCCCATTATGATAACACTTCCCATCCTTGCTGCTAATCCAATTTGTGATAGGAGATCCGTCTCCACTTCCTCCCTCAGGTTAGGGGGCCTATAGCATACTCCCAGTATTATTTTCCCCTTAGCTTCATCCCTTTGGAGCTCTACCCATAAAGATTCCACCTCCTCCCTAGCCCCCTCAGTGATGTCATCTCTCACATTCACTTGTACATTATTCTTGATATATAGGCATACCCCTCCCCCTTTTTTACCCTCTCTATCCTTGCGGTATAGGGTATACCCTTGAATGTTTGCCAGCCAATCATGAGAGCTGTTGAACCAGGTCTCTGAAATTCCCACAAAATCCAAATCCTCCTCGTACAACAGTATCTCTAGTTCACCCATCTTGTCCGCCAGGCTCCTGGCATTGGTGAACATGCCACATAGTTTAGACCGGTCGCATATTGTCCTCGTATTGGGTGTTTCAAGATTGCAACTTGGACTTGCTACTATACTCACCTTGTGTTTTTGTGCTTTGGTTAACCTACCACTAATGCCCCCAATACTACCCTCTGGAATATCTTCCGCGCTGGCTATCACTGTCTCTGGACCCTCCCCCCCTTCGCCTAGTTTAAAAACCCCTCTAACTTTTTGGCCATCTTCATTCCCAGCAGATCTGCACCCTCCTCATTTAGGTGCAGTCCGTCCCTTCTATAGTACCGGTTACCGACT
Organism: Lithobates clamitans; assembly: GCA_037952925.1. Taxonomy (NCBI): domain Eukaryota; kingdom Metazoa; phylum Chordata; class Amphibia; order Anura; family Ranidae; genus Lithobates; species Lithobates clamitans. Next base: position 1,575,912 of record JBBGZY010000035.1, read on the forward strand.
GAGAAGTCGGCCCAGTCCTCCAGGAACCCAAACCCCTCCTTACTACACCAGCTCTTCAGCCACTTGTTTACTTCCCTAATCTCCCTCTGCCTCTCTGGTGTGGCTCGATGTACCGGTAGTATTCCTGAGAACACTACCTTGGAGGTCCTTTTCCTCAATTTAGCTCCTAAGTCCCTAAAATCGTTCTTTAGGACACTCCATCTGCCTCTGACTTTGTCATTGGTGCCAACGTGCACCATGACAGCCGGGTCTTCCCCAGCCCCTCCCAGTAATCTGTCCACAAGATCCGTGATGTGCCGAACCCGAGCGCCCGGTAGACAACATACTGTTCGGCGCTTCAGGTCTTGGTTACAGATTGCCCTCTCTGTCCTTCTAAGAATTGAGTCCCCTACCACCAGAATCTGTCTTTCCTTTCCCTTTGCTGCCCCCCCACTCTCACTGGAGGAGTTCTTCCCCCGGCAGCTAGGAGAGTCCCTCATCTCCAGCAGTGCTGGTCCCTGACTGGTTACACCAATGTCACTCAATGGAGCGTACTTATTGGGATGCTCCAGTCCTGGATCGGCCTCCCTGGCACTTCCCCCTCTACCCCTCCTGACTGTCACCCATCTACTCTTTGCTAGTGCCTGCACCTCTTTGTCTCCACCCGCCTCTGTGCTGGCCCCTGCCGGCACCTGCCGTGTACGTTCCTGGCTCACCTTTAGTATGGAGGGACTTCTCAGTGCTGACAGTTGCTTCCCTAGATTCAGAACCTGGGCTTCCAGGGAAACAATGTGCTTACATTTTGCACAGCAGTATTCGCCCTCGATCGGATGATCAAGGAACGCATACATGCGGCAAGATGTACAAAGAGTCGCCTCTCCACACCCGCCGGGCATCGTACCTATTAAATTTAGTGAGGATTTGGGGATTTTACCCTGTCCAAATTACCTAACAACTAGCTTCCTGGCACTAATACTCAAGACAATACACAGGTACACGACAAGACAATACACAGGTACACAATACACAAGTACTAACGATCCACACACACTACTCAGACAACACTCAGATACTCACACTACACAGGTACTATGACCCCTGTTATAACCTCCTGTTTTAAACTCTTGTTTATAACTCCCACTTCAACCAGCTCCACTTACACCAAGCTCCACAGCTTCAAACTGAGCACGCTCAACTGATTCCTACAACAAGTTAAATAGTCACCTGGGAGCAATTAACCACACCCTTAATTGATAGACTGATGAAACAAAAAAAAAAAACAAAAAAAAAAAAAAAAAAAAGCTATTTAAAAAGTGACAGCAAAAGGCAAGATAAAAACTAAAAGGAAAAGTCCCCAAAATGCAACCCAGCAAACACCAACAGACAGCAGCAATACACACACCAGCAGACAGCAGCAATACACACACCAGCAGACAGCAAGACTTGTATACTCTAACACTTGTTTATAACTCCCACTTCAACCAGCTCCACTTACACCAAGCTCCACAGCTTCAAACTGAGCACGCTCAGTCCCTTAGAAGGGAAAAATGTCACTCTTCCCAATAACAATATCTGGACCCCCAAATACAGAACCAACTTCCAATCGGTTGGCTCTGTATACTTAATGAAATGTCGTTGCAGGGCATTTTATGTGGGAAAAACAAAGCGCCCACTTTTCTGCAGAATCTGGGACCATGTGTCCCTTATCTCCAAACACAGGATGGAAACACCAATCAGCCGTCATGTGGGGCTATCCCACAATTTTGATTTAAAAGTCATTGTTTTTTTTAGTCTTGAACACATTCCAGAACATGAACGAGTTGGTGATATAGATAACAAACTCCTCCAATTGGAGACAAGATGGATTTATTGTTTACAGGCTACTCGGTCCCCTGGCCTCAATGAGGGGATTAGTTACAAGCCCTTTCTGTGAACACCATCCCTTACTGAGATTTGCCACTCATGTCCTTTTGGGAGAACGTCCACGAAATTGAGAGATCCATCTGGCCATATAGATCAAGGGATTCATTTCTGAATATAGCTATCTTCCTGGGTATACTGATCATGGGATTGTGTCACCCATGTTATTACCCATCATGGAATTGCTAGACGTAAGTTTTTATCGCGACCAATTCCCGGTTGGCTGTCTAGCCTAGGGTTGCCTTTATTATTTAAAATATATCTTTCGGAATAGGGAAAGCAATACACATAGAGTTAGCTATAATGGTGTGTACATTGGTATAATCTCCTATATGTAGATACAAATTATGGGTGCATTACTGTAAATCATTTATTGTGATGTATAATCATGACCACACCCAAACTTTGTGGTCTTCCCCCTTTTTTTTTTATCCCTCCCCGGGCTTCTTTGTTCCCTCATTTTTACCTCCCCAGTCCAGTGACCTTTGATCCCCGTATGGACGCCCAAGGGTGTGGACTAGGGTGGGTATACATCCCCCTTGGGTTTCTCCTTTCTGGGGGGGTGCCACCCCGGTCCACGTCCGCTTTGAGGTTTCCTTTTGACCCATGGCATCCCAGCCTAATCCTATTCAACAGCCACTATATACCATCTGTCCAAGCCTTTCCATTCTCTTGGCTCAGCACTGTCTCCAATGTGAGTTACTGTTACGTACCTAAAGGGTGAGCCCGAATTGCAGAGGATGGCCTCTCCTACGCCTCCGACTCGAGTGCCCCTGATTGTGGTGACAGGGGTGCAGGAGTGCGGAGTGGTATGAGTGCCTGGCAGGATCAACAGCAGAAGGATCAGATGGCCGGCACAGCTGATGGGATGGATCAGTAGACAGGAACTGCAGACTGGACGACTCAGCAGACAGGACAGCAGACTGGATGGATCAGGCAGACAGGTGAGCAGCCTGGATGGCTCAGCAGACAGGCCCAGCAGACTGGATGATCAGCAGACAGGTGAACAGCCTGGATGGCTCAGCAGACAGGCCGAGCAGACTGGATGATCAGCAGACAGGTGAACAGCCTGGATGGCTCAGCAGACTGGATGATCAGCAGACAGGTGAACAGCCTGGATGGCTCAGCAGACAGGCCCAGCAGACTGGATGATCAGCAGACAGGTGAACAGCCTGGATGGCTCAGCAGATTGGATGGAAGTCCAGGATCGTCAGACAGGCCGGGTCGGTAAGCAGGCTGGCAGCAGAGGTACAAAAGGAGCAGGCAGAGGGATCGTCAAACAAGCCAGGGATCAGGTACAGGCAGATAACAGGAATAGTCTCAAAGCAAGCCGGGTCAAAACAGAAGCAGATATCAGGTTTTCAGGGAACACATACACAGAGCTGCAGAGCAAACAGCAATGATGCAAGTGCCAGACAGGTTTAAATAACCCGCCAGACACTAACGAGTGCATGTGCGCGTGCGCATAGATGCCCGCAATCGTGCACCGATGGGTCTACTCTGCCTGTTACTGGCAGGATCTTCATGACATTGCCCCCCCCCAAGGGGCAGCCTCCGGATGCCCATCCGAGCCAATTTTTCAGGATGGGACCTTTTGAAGGATTGAACCAGACTCTCAGCGTGGATGTTTTCTTCAGGTTCCCATGAATTCTCCTCGGGCCCATAGCCCTTCCATTTGATCAGGAATTGAGCTTGATTGTTTCTCCTCCTGCAATCCACTATTGCTTCTACCTCAAACTCCTCTTCCCCATCTACTAATACAGGATCAGGAGGGTCAGAGCTTCAGCCAGGAAAGGGATTAGCAACAGAGGGTTTTAATAGTGTTACGTGGAAAACAGGATGAATTTTAAGTGACTCAGGAAGTTCCAACTCGTAAGCCACTTCATTGATTTTCCTCTTCACAGGAAATGGGCCTATGAATTTAGGACCCAGCTTTTTCGAAGGGCATGCCATCTTCAGGTTCAGTGTAGACAACCAAACTAGATTACCGGGTGCCAGTAACAGTTCTCCACGTTTCTTTTTATCAAAAACTTCTTTATTGTGTTCCTGTGTCTTGGCCATAGTTTCTTGCAAGAGCTGATTGTTGAGAGAAAAAAAATTAATTGTTTCATGAACTGCTGGTAGAGGACATTCTGGGATGGAGCTGGGCAGGAATGATGGATGGAAGCCATAATTGGCAAAAAATGGGGTTTGTTTTGTAGTAGAGTGTGTAGAATTGTTGTAGGCGAATTCAGCCAGCGGAAGCAAAGAGATCCAGTCATCTTGAGTAAATGAAGAAAAGCAGCGGAGGTATTGTTCGAGGGTTTGGTTGGTCCTCTCTGTTTGCCCATTTGTCTGGGGGTGATAAGCGGAAGAGAAAGATAGCTCGATCTTCAAAGCTTTGCATAAGGACCTCCAGAATCGGGAAGTAAATTGTACCCCCCGATCTGAGACAATGTTGGCCGGTACTCCATGGAGTCTGATAATTTCTCTGATGAATACCTGTGCAGTCTCAGAAGCAGAGGGAGTGCCTTTCATAGGGATAAAGTGTGCCATTTTTGACAACCGGTCTACCACCACAAAGATGGTGGTATGGTCCTCTGCTGGGGGTAACTCTACAATGAAGTCTATGGATAACATCTTCCAGGGTCTATCCGGAACAGACAGTGGTCTCAATAATCCCCAGGCCTTGGCTCTACTGCTCTTGTTCCTAATGCAAGTGACACAGGATTCCACAAACTTCTTGCAGTCTCTGCCTACCTGAGGCCACCAGAAGGTACGTTGTACCAAATCGGTGGTTTTAGTTATGCCAAAATGTCCAGCTAGTGCGTGATCGTGACAGAGTTCTAATATAGGGACTCGAACGCTTTCAGGTGCAAAAATCTTGTCCCTGTACCAGAACAACCCGTCTTTTGCTCGTAGTTCCGATTTAGCGGGGGGCGTCCACCCCAGAGTAGCCTGTTTGATCCGGGAGAGCAAATCTTCCTGCAGCAGAAGAAAATTCCCTGGAGAAAGGATGGTATCGGGGGAAGTCATTTCTTTGGATTTGTGAAACATTCTGGACAGGGCGTCAGGTTTTGTATTCTTAGAGCCTGGCCGGTACGTAACATGAAAAGAGAACCTGGAGAAAAACAACGCCCATCTGGCTTGCCGTGGCTTCAACCTCTTTGCCGACCTCAAGTACTCTAAGTTCTTATGATCAGTGAAGATTAAGATTGGGTGAGTTGCTCCTTCAAGTAAGTACCGCCATTCTTCAAGTGCCGATTTGATTGCCAGCAGTTCCCGATCCCCCACATCGTAATTCCTTTTGGCGGCCGAAAGTTTGCGGGAGAAGAAGGCTACTGGGTGGAGCAGTGCCTTGGTTCCTTGGCGTTGGGAGAGTACTGCTCCAACAGCAATCTCAGAAGCATCTACCTCAAGTACAAATGGCAGGGCGGAATCAGGGTGTTTTAGAACGGAGGCAGATGTAAACAATTCTTTGAGAGATTCAAAGGCAACTTGAGCTTCTGGGGTCCAATGGAAGCGAACCCCCAGTTTGGTTAATTGGGTAATAGGGGCAATGATGGCAGAAAACCCCTTAATGAATTTCCGGTAGAAATTAGCGAATCCAACGAAACGTTGGATTCCTTTTTTGTCAACAGGAACTGGCCAGTCAAGTATTGCAGCGATCTTCTGCGGATCCATCTTGATACCTTCTATGGAGATGATTAATCCCAGGAATGGTATACTCTCTTGTTCGAATTCACATTTTTCTGACTTCGCGTACAGGCCATGCTGTCGAAGTCGTGTCAAAACACACCTGACGTGTCTGCGATGAGCATCTAGGGAGGAAGAAAAAAATTGAATATCGTCTAAGTAGACGATGACAAACAGATCTAAATAATCCCGGAAAACATCGTTAATAAAATACTGGAATGTGGCAGGAGTGTTACATAACCCGAAGGGCATTACTAGGTACTCAAAGTGCCCAAAACGGGTGCGGAACGCCGTTTTCCACTCATCTCCTTCCCTGATGCGGACCAAGTTATAGGCTCCTCGAAGATCAAGTTTAGTAAAGATAGTAGCTGTTCCCAGTCTCTGGAATAACTCGGGGACCAAGGGAAGGGGGTACCTGTTCTTGACGGTAATTTTATTTAGCTCACGGTAGTCTATGCAAGGCCGAAGTGTGTGATCCTTCTTCTCTACAAAAAAGATACCCGCACCTGCCGGGGAAGTGGATGGACGAATGAAACCCTTCTTTAAGTTTTCATCGATATAGTCCTTAAGGGCCGCCTGTTCTAACTCGGTTAACGGGAAGATTCTTCCGAAGGGAATTTCGGCCCCTGGAAGGAGCTCGATAGGGCAATCATACGCCCGATGGGGAGGTAGAGTTTCTGCTCCTTTCTTGCTGAACACATCAATGAAGTCATGGTAGGCTTTCGGGACAGTTTGGCATAGCTCAGCTTCAGTGTCCAGACATAGCAAAGGAAAGGGCCCATGGGGGTCCTTTGAGGCACAGAATTGCTGGCAATAAGGAGAGGAAAAGGTGACCTCCCCTGTGGCCCAGTTGACACCAGGATTGTGGGCTTGAAGCCAAGGCATTCCAAGAATTACAGGAAACAGAGGTGAGGAGATAATGTCCATACGAAGCAGTTCGTGGTGGGCACCGGCAATGGTGACTGGCAAAGGGGAAGTCTCTTGGATAACCGGCCCAGATTTAATAGTGGACCCATCAGCCAGGTGAATGGACAGTCTTTGGGTCCTAGGAAGCAGAGGAATCTGATGCCTTGTTGCAAAAGATGAGTCCATAAAGCAGCTGCAGGCTCCTGAATCAATAATGGCGGGCACTGACAGAGTCTTTCCTGGAAGCTGCAAAGAGATAGAGAGGGCAAGATGAGAAGAGGTCTGGATTCCAGTAAGCACATGTTCAGGAGATTTTCGGAAACACTTACGAAGTTTAGTAGGGCAATTCTTGACATAGTGACCGGGTTCCCCGCAGTAGAGACATAGATTATTTGCCCGGCGACGTTGGCGCTCTTCCATAGTAAGAGAAGGGCGAAGCACCCCCAACTGCATGGGTTCCGAAGTGTCCGTTGTAGAAGTGGACTGAGAGGTAGGGGCCGGATGCAGGTGACTGGGCACTCTAGGTAACATCCAGGTTGGTCGGGAAAATTTTTCCGACCTACGTTCCCTCAGCCGCCGGTCAATCTGTATGGCAAGATTGATTAATGCGTCTAGGGTCTGGGGTACACCAACTCGGGCTAGCTCGTCCTTCAAGGGGTCAGACAGTCCCATGCGAAACTGGTAACGGAGCGCAGCGTCATTCCAGTCAGTGTCTGCGCTCCACCGCCGAAATTCAGCCACATAATCTTCTGCCGCCCGGCGCCCTTGCTGAAGGGCGTGCAGTGCGGCTTCGGCAGTTGCAGAAAGCTGAGGGTCTTCATACAGTTGAGCCATGGTATTAAAGAAGGTGGTAAGGTTGGTCAACACATCGGCTTTCTGTTCCAGGAGGCGATGGGCCCAGGTTTGAGGTTCACCCGAAAGTAAAGAGACGACAAAGCCCACCTTGGTGGCTTCCAAGGAGAAGGTACGTGGCTGGAGGGCAAAGTACAGTTCACAGGAATTGCGAAACGCCCTGAATTTGCTACGCTCCCCAGCAAATTTTTCGGGTGTGGGGACACGTGGTTCGGGCGGAAGCATCACCACTGTAGGAGAGGATGCGGTGCCTGTAGAAGAGGTAGAGACTTGAGGGGTTCCTTGAATTCCAGTGGGAGAAGACAGTACTTGGACCCGTTCCTCCAACCGGGTGTATCCTTCCTGAAGGCTTTTGACAGCCTGGGTCAGGCCTGCTAAGTGCAAACAAAGTTCCTGCATAGGAGAGGTTCCCTGCTCGGGCTCAGACATGGCTGTTTGCTACTGTTACGTACCTAAAGGGTGAGCCCGAATTGCAGAGGATGGCCTCTCCTACGCCTCCGACTCGAGAGCCCCTGATAGTGGTGACAGGGGTGCAGGAGTGCGGAGTGGTATGAGTGCCTGGCAGGATCAACAGCAGAAGGATCAGATGGCCGGCACAGCTGATGGGATGGATCAGTAGACAGGAACTGCAGACTGGACGACTCAGCAGACAGGACAGCAGACTGGATGGATCAGGCAGACAGGTGAGCAGCCTGGATGGCTCAGCAGACAGGCCCAGCAGACTGGATGATCAGCAGACAGGTGAACAGCCTGGATGGCTCAGCAGACAGGCCGAGCAGACTGGATGATCAGCAGACAGGTAAACGGCCTGGATGGCTCAGCAGACTGGATGATCAGCAGACAGGTGAACAGCCTGGATGGCTCAGCAGACAGGCCCAGCAGACTGGATGATCAGCAGACAGGTGAACAGCCTGGATGGCTCAGCAGATTGGATGGAAGTCCAGGATCGTCAGACAGGCCGGGTCGGTAAGCAGGCTGGCAGCAGAGGTACAAAAGGAGCAGGCAGAGGGATCGTCAAACAAGCCAGGGATCAGGTACAGGCAGATAACAGGAATAGTCTCAAAGCAAGCCGGGTCAAAACAGAAGCAGATATCAGGTTTTCAGGGAACACATACACAGAGCTGCAGAGCAAACAGCAATGATGCAAGTGCCAGACAGGTTTAAATAACCCGCCAGACACTAACGAGTGCATGTGCGCGTGCGCATAGACGCCCACAATCGTGCACCGATGGGTCTACTCTGCCTGTTACTGGCAGGATCTTCATGACAGTTACAGTGCTGTTTTTGGCAACCGGAAGTACCTTTTACTTCCGGGTTTTTGGATTCGGTTCCGGGTAATCAGTCCATGGACCTGGGACCTCCCCCTTGCGTCCGCTTGGCGCCGGTGCAGTGACATACGCAACATTTTGGCGCCATGGGGAGGGATATTTAAACCCCACACATTCTGATGCTTGTGTTAGCAGCTTGGGAGCTCATGCTGAATATGGACGCGGGCACCAGGTAAAACCATAAGACTGTTAGTTGGTCTAGCACTTTGCGATATATTCAATTGAGAACTAAGCACTGCTTTGAGTGCCTTATTTGTTTCTTACCTTTTTATTTTTTATTTATTTATTTATTTTTTCCATTTGAAATATAGGAAGTGACTACCCTTTGAGGTTCATTATCTTTGGGTGTCTCTTCAGTAGCACCAATAGGAACGTGATGTAGTTTTCTACACAGCGTTGTGAACCCCTTCAAGGTGAGCATGTGCTCTTGAAGATTTAGAGACGCAGTATACACATATATATGTTTCTTGTTATACAAGATTCTGATACAGGTTCATGCATATTTATATATCATTTCAGAAACTATGAAGTAGCCGTGTCCTCTCTCTTGATTCTCGCATAGATGCATTTTCATAATTGGTATTGTGCCATTAGTCCTCATGAGCTCCCAATATAAATACCTCCTTATATCACGGGGTGTCGGTGAGTATGGTCCACTGATTAGATACTGCTGTGGACTTTTTCTCCCCTCACCTGCAATATGTGTATTTTTATTATCTATGATATATGTTACAGATACTGTGATCATCTCTTTTGTCTTGTATGGTCTTCATTCATAATAACACACATCCCTCCCTACGGGTGATCAGGCATTTTTCTGGACTACAGGGGGAGTGAACTCTGGGGGTATCCCTCCTCCCCTCTCCTCTCACTTGACACTTCAGGTCCTGCGACTTCCCCGGAACTCTCTTTAGAGGTATGTAGTTGACGTAGGGGTTGTGTCGGTTGGGAGTATATGGAGGGGGAGGGTGTAAGCCTGGGGTGGGTTTTGAATTTTCTTGGGGGGGTTTGGTGGAGTCATGGTTATACAAGCTAAAGAGCTTTCAAGTTGTATAAATATAAATGTTTCATGTATCATTTCCATTTATTTATGTTTATTTTTTGTTCTCTTTTTTAAACATCCAAGGTTTATCATGTGTACTGTTGTTGAATAATCGAAAATCCTCGTCCATTTTCCTGATGAAGCCTTCCTGGCGAAACATGTTGAAATTTGTGGACGTGGTTATGATCAGAATTCTTTGTGATTACAGTTCTTTCTCTTCATTTGTCAATATTAGGATGAGGATGTTTACCTTTGACTATGAATGTAAAACTGTTTTCACATTTTATTGTTCTTTTTTGTAAAACTGTATTAATAAATATTTGGTATAAATTTTTAACTGATAGTGCTCTTCCTTATATTGGGTGTACCTTTAAAATCCCATTTCCTACATATATTTTTGCTTTATTACTCTTAGGGATGTTGGTACATAAAAAATGTTTCCAGTATTTCTGGAAATACTGATCTCTACCCACCTTGCTCGTGAGGAAAAAAATAGTTTTTTTTATATATTTTTGGGGGATATTTGTTATAGCAAAAAGTAAAAAATATTGAGTTTTTTTCAAAAATTACGCTCTTTTTTTGTTTATAGCGCAAAAAATAAAAACGCAAAGGTGATCAAATACCACCAAAAGAAAGCTCTATTTGTGGGAAAAAAAGGATGTTTTTGTTTGGGTGCAACATCGCACGAAAGCACAAAGCGACGCAGTGCCGAATCGCAAAAAGTGCTCTGGTCAGGAAGGGGGTAGAATCTTCCGGTGCTGAAGTAGTTACACAGCATTACATAACATTTAGACACCTTTCACACTGGGGCTGCCTGTGCAATAGTGCTAAAGCGACTAGAGGGGCACTTTTAACCCCCGCTAGCGGCCAAAAAGGGGTTAAAAACACCCATTATGCGGTGCTTCCGAAGAGCATTTCAGACGCTTATATTGTCAAAAAAAATGTTTGGGGACCCGGGTCCTGCCCCAAGGGGAAATGTATCAATGCAATTTTTTTTTCAAAAATGGCTGTTTTTTTCGGGAGCAGTGATTTTTTTAATGCTTAAAGTGAAACAATCAAAAGATTCTTTTAAATATCGTGCCTGGGGGGAGTCTATAGCATGCCTGCAAAGTGGCACATTTTTCCAGTGTTTAGAACAGTACCAGAGCAAAATGACATTTCTAAAGGAAAAATTGTCATTCAAAACTGATCGCGGCTGTAATGAATTTTCAGGTCTCGGCAATATAGATAAATCTCTTTGAAAAAAAGAGTATGGGTTCCCTCCCAGTTCATTACCAGGCCCTTTGGTTCTGGTATGAATATTAAGGGGAACCCCAAACCAAAATTTAAAATAAAATTGCGTGGGGGTCCCCCTAAAATCCATACCAGGCCCTTCCGGTCTGATATGGAAATTAAGGGGAACCCTGTGCCAAAATTAAAAAAAAAATGGCTTAGAGGTCCCCCCTAAAATCTATACCAGACCCTTCAGGTCGGATATAGAAATTAAGGGGAACCCTGTGCCAAATTAAAAAAAAAATGGCTTAGGGGTCCCCCCAAAATCCATACCTTTTGGGTCTGGTATGGATTTTAAGGGGAACCCTTCAATGGCGTAGGGCCCCCCCAAAATCCATACCAGAACATTATCCGAGCACGTAACCTGGCAGGCCACAGGAAAAGAGGGGGGATGAGAGAACCATACCAGGCCACATGCCCTCAATATGGGGAGGGTGCCTTGGGGTAGCCCCCCAAAGCACCCTGTACCCATGTTGATGGGGACAAGGGCCTCATCCCCACAACCCTTGCCCGGTGGTTGTGGGGGTATGCGGGCTGGGGGCTTATCGGAATCTAGAAGCCCCCTTTAGCAAGGGGACCCCCAGATCCCAGCATCCGCCCATGTAAATTGGTAATGGGGTACCCCTACCATTTCACAAAAAAAGTGTCCAAAATGGTAAAAAAGACAAGAGACAGCTTGGGACAAGTCCTTTATTTAAAAAAAAAATGTCCAGCGATGTAAATTTACGCACCTTCCCCATATTGAGGGCATGTGGCCTGGTACGGTTCAGGAGGGGGGGGCGCTCTCTCATCCCCCCTCTTTTCCTGCGGGCTGCCAGGTTGCATGCTCGGATAAGGGTCTGGTATGGATTTTGTGGGGACCCCTACACAATTTTTTTTTTAATTTGGCGCAGGGTTCCCTTTAATTTCCATATCAGACCTGAAGAGCCTGGTAATGGACTGGGGGGGACCCATACTCTTTTTTTCAAAATGCACCACTTTACAGGCATACTATAGACACTCCCCAGGCACGATATTTAAAGGAATATTTCACTTTTATTGTTTCACTTTAAGCATTGAAAAAATCACTGCTCCCGGAAAAACGGTCTTTTAAGAAAAAAAAATTTGCATTGATACAGCTTCCCGATCACGGCCGGGTTCGGGAAGCAGCTGTGTTACTAGCAGATGACATGCTTGCTTGTACTAATCCAATGTAAGTGGATATTTTTAATAAATGTGTTGATTATAAACTACTTCACTATGAAGTGCATCCTCCCCTTTCTTATATGATCTACACTGTCAAACTGGGGCATTCCGAGAGCGGAGGATTTAGACTAGGAAACCCGTAAGGGAACCACTGCTAAGGAGATCGTGGAGCAGGTGGGATTACTATTGTTTATTTTTAAGGCTGTTATTGCTCAGCCCTGAGGTGAGAGGCTGGGGGAACTACATCTTTATATACCTTATCTACACATATAATTGCTGGCACTGGGAATCTTGGATGAACCAATGTTCACTCGTTTTCAATTGTCACAATCTGGATTGCATTGTGTATGGGACTTTGTTTTTATGACACCTGAGTTTCACCATTTGAAGCTCATATATTGGCTTTTTAATTAATTTGTTCATCTATTTGCACATTTGTGAAGTGCTACATGTTATTTATTGATTAATTATATTTATATTGCACAATTTGCACTCTTTGCACTTTACCGTTGATTAATTATATAATTTATTTACCTATTTTTGGGCTTGTATATTAGCTTGGTTTTATGCTATATTATTTATTTATTTACATTATTGTGTCATAAATTATGGGTAGGCACTTTATTATTTTGAATGGTTTTTAGAAACATCTTTATATCAGAAGCTTTTCCCGGATAAAGTCTACTCTCCCTCTGTGAAGCTCCATTAATGGTCGTTTCTGGGAATAGTTTATTTTGGATCCATTTATTGAAGTAACTTGGATTAGTTTTTATCCTTAGTTACCCAATGTGATGGAAGAGTAATGATTTTTAGACATAAGTATTTAGTGGATTTTCCGGTTTTGAATCTCCATTTATACCTGGTTGTTTTACACCTTTAATTGATTTGATTGAGCGCAACTTTATTTATTACTGTGTCATATTTCCGTTATTGGTTTGTGGTTTGCGCATTAGTACTTTTTATTACTTGTTTTTATGACAATAACTTGCATATAAGCCTTTAAAATTAGCACTTTTGATTTCCCATGTCCCATAGATTTCAACGGTGTTCCGGCGGCCTTCTTATTTGCCGCGAACACCGCGTATTGTTCGCTGTTTGGCGAACAGGCAAACACCCGATGTTTGAGTCGAACTTACGTTCATCTCGAACATCGGACTCAACCCTATTGGTTAATATGCACAGCTACACCAAATTCTGCGTGCACTAGTTTTAGTAAATCTCCTTGATGGAATTATCAAAGAACTGTTTGTGCCTGTTCTCCATATCTTATAGGCTTAATTAGGCACGCTTAATTAAGTATTGCAAAATGACTGTTATATCCTTCACAAACATACGTTTTTCTTGTTTTTCTTTTCTATAACTATATATGGTAATATTCTAAGATTGTAAGGATTGCTTGTTCAGACAAAAAAGTTAAGTCCAATGAGCTGCCAGCATACGCCCAGAGACTTGTGACTTCTGTAACTTCCTCTTTTTACTAATATAAAAAGCTAAGTTTTATCGTCACTGGGTGTGACTCCTGGCTTGAATCTATACATGTAAGGACCTCACCCATATGTATCAATACCTATGAATATAATTCTTCTTTGCTGCGGATCAGGAGTCTTGATTGATCTAAGGTGAACAGGAGATTTTCCTGAAATCGTGGGGGCTCGTCCTGGAATATGACCATTGGGTGCCATTGTCCATGGACCTCTGGTTGATCGGTGAGTAATTTGAAAATATTCACCAATAAAATACCCACGGTCAGATTAACCTTAATCAGGGGCCAATCGGAGACTGGATATTTGGTCCGAGGTCTAGATCCATAACCCGTAGATCTTGTCCTCCCACTCCGAGTAAGGTAAGAATCTTTCTTTTTGCTTATGATTGTAGGGGAAATAGTGTTATCTTGTGGTCTTTGTATTGTGGTGATTTTTTTTCCTATGTATGATAGTGCAAGTTCTTCTTTAACATTAATTGAGAGAAAATAAGAGTACCGGTGACCCCAGTAGGATTCCGTAGAGGGAATCTCTGGGGTGCTGAAGACAGGGCCATCTGGACCGGGGCCAAGGTAACTAGAAATGGGTTCTCTGCCGAAGCAGAAAAAAAAATGAAAGTTTTGTCACAAGAGAAGAGATATTGTGAGTCAGCGCTGTATTGTTAGAATTGTCTGGACATCTAAGTGCACTTCCTCTTTTGTGTATGTATGCGTGCAATATGTGTATGTGTGAGTGATTTCTGATCAGATGACTAATTTTACTGTTTTCTGCTTTAACCAACTGTAATTTATGGTAAAAAGGTGAGGGTATAAATTGTTTTTTATATTTCCTGTTGTTTGGGGAGTTTAAACTTTCTGTTTGTTATATAGATTTTGGCAGGGTTCAAGAGTAGAATTACCAGTCTCGTATTCTAAACTCAAAACTGAAGCAAAAGAAACAGAGACATGGGGAACAGCATCTGTAAAGGGGGATGTGCCTGTCTCTGCTGCATCCCTGCAACTCCCTTAGAGAGAGACAAAAAGTTTATGCATAAAAAGCACCCAGCAACTGTTAAATACTGTACTAAGTGGGAAAAGAAGTTTGGGTTTAATAACAAGCTTAATGTTAAAAGGTGTGAAGTTGAATAAATTAGCAAGTTGGGACCTAAAGAACAAAAAAAGTATGGTTTGGATGTGACTCAGAACTGGTTAGAACAGGCTAGAATTTGTACTCAGGGAGTGTCTAAGAGGAAGTTGCAAGAGTGCCTCCCTCTCTTAGACAAGGAAGATGAGAACACCGTATTGGTCCAAAGGCCCCCCTCAAGCCCCTCTGCAGCCGCCCCCATATGTAGCCCCAGAAGTGGTCCCTCCTACTCCAAATACATCCACCCCACTTAGATGGGACACTCCCCCTGAACAAAACCAAGCTCCCCTTCCACCTGTCTCACCAGTCCAAGTCGAAACCCCAAAGAGAGCGGGTGGACAGGGATCTCTCACTGACCTGTTGGTCCAGAGTCCAGAGCCAAGCACTCATGGTCTTACTAGGAGCCCATCCTTAGATATGACTAAGATGAGTAGATCTTTACAGGATACCCTAGCTGAAGGATTCAAAATGCTGGGGGAAAGATTTCTGGACCGAGAAGATAGGGATAGACATCCACCCTGCAGATAGGGAGACACAGATGGTAGCTTTATGGCACCAATGATAGAACTCCCCAACCCTAGGGATGGACAGCCCATACCAGGTGGAGTTGACAACTATCCCGCCACTATGACGGTTTATCGGCTGTGGACTGAAAGTTGTATACAAAAGGCCACGGAACATATAAAACACCCAAAACTTGGGCCAGGAGAATTTGCGGTAAATATCAAAAATATGATAAACAGTTATAGATTAAATCTCCAGACCTGCAGGTCTGGAGAACACTGACACTATCAAACAAGAAACAGAAGTGATGCAAGGAAAGAAATTACAAAAAACGAGAACAGCACTGAAAAAACCCTATTGTGCTCTATCTGCTCCTGAGGATTAGCATAGGTTGCATCCTATGCAATGAATAGGTGCCATTTTGGTTACCCCTAAAGCTTGATTGGCTTGTCAGGTGTACACCTGTATAAGTCCAATCTTTCCAGTAAGAGACTGGTAGTTCTTGTGGTGGATTCTCTATTTCACTCACTACTTACTTTGATGCTTGTTCAAGAATTCAGTGACTGTCACTTATTTGTTTTGGATTACACACTTTTGTGACTTATTATGACCTCTTGTGGTCCCTCATTATCACATATGGACACTATTTTTCAATGAGTATATGTCATTGTATTTCTCAATATTTTTATTTTTTCATTGAGTATATGTTATTGTATTTCTCAGTATTTTTGTCATTGATAACATCTTCACATGTTTGATTTTTTGATCACCTCAATTTTCATTATTGTAGATATTTTTATTTTCGATATTAGTTTGTTTATAGCGCTGCACATTTTTCACCTCTTTGCCCCTGCAGTCGGCCAGCGGAGGGAGCCACTTGGTCCAGACCATGAAGATCTGACTCTCTGGTTAGATGCCCTACTTCAAAGATGCACAGCTAGATGGGTACAGAGGACAGATTGGCAAAAAATTAACATGGCTACACAGGAATCAAATGAGACTATGTAACAATACCTAAATAGACTTAGGGAAATTTTCAAAGTGTATTCAGGATTTCCGGAAGATGATAATGCAAACAGTGCGTATCAACAGCAACTTAAGATCGCTTTTGTTAATGGACTAAAGAAGGAACTGGGTAGTTATATTACTAAGTACATGGTGACGTATAGGACAGCAGGAGTACTAGATGTACTACAGTGGGCTAAACATTCGGAGAAGTATCTTAGGGAGAGAGCAAAAAAGGATGTTAAGGTTAAAGTGTTTTTGCAAGGCGAAGATGAGATGGGAGAAGAGGAAGAATATACCCCAGAGGGTAGGGGGGAGAAGGAAGAGGAGGTAGACAGGATACATATACTGGACATGTGGTGACATATTGGACATATGGTGGACAGGGACATTTCTCTGGAGATTACCCTGAAAACCCAGGACCGGCATGGAAACAAGATTTTATAGAGAATGTGTGCCTGGGTCATTTGTCTGATATGAATTATGTCAGCTCATTACCCCAGGTAGATCTGTTGGTGGAAGGAAGATTAGTACAGTTTTTGGTATATTCTGGAGCGTCCAGAACCCTAATACACCCAGCCGATATACCCCATGTCACTACATCTGAGAAATCTATCGCAGTCCAGGGCGTCAGTGGCAAAACTGGACGAGAGCCACTGTCAAACTATGTCACCATTGAGGACCCTGGCACAGGAGTCAAAGTGATTACACGTGTCATAATGTCAACAGTCTGTCCACTTAATCTACTGGGAAGAGACCTAATGTCAGCCATGCAAACTTTATATCCATCAGTGCAAAAGATAGAAAGTTCCAGCTGAAAATAGGGAATGAGACATTCAAAAGGGAAGATGCTCATTACTCTTATTCACTTGCTGTAAATCTAACAAATCCGGGTACAAAACTCTGTGTTTCCCTAATGTGTGATGAGACTATAAAAATGCTACAGGGCGCTTCAGGAGTTCAGTTTCAGGTAGAAGAGGCAGTACATTGCACTATGTATATTAGTATAGAAAAGGGACCATATAAGCGCTATGCTAGATCCTTCCTCACACAAAAAAGAGTCAAGTTTACAGCGCATCAATTTGTGTTGGAATTAACAGGGTTACTGTGCTATGGCTTGTAGCCTACCACCTGAAAGGAAACCACAATTCAGAGAAGTAACTCCACATCCACTAGCGAAGCCTAGGGCAGCTGAATGAAAAGATCTAGTCCCCTTTGTTAAAAGGTGCCAAGAGGTTAAGGATTGGGAACCCTATAGTCTATACTATGATGTTTTCTGGAGCCCCAGAACTAAGGCTTTCTGTAAAAGGCCAAATGGTAATTCAATGGTCACTGTGCCCAGAGCCCAGACATGGGAGTCAGCTACGTCTTGATCCCTATTTATGACTATGGAACCAAGTCCATACCCTGAACTTGATTCCTTGCCAAATACTCTGTGGTCAACAGGACCAGCAGATGTGTGTTTAATGAAAGGAGTACAGCCAGTCACAATCACTCCTAAATACCACCATAGACCTCACCAAGCACAGTACTCCTTAAAAAAGGAAGCAGAGGAAGGGATAGAACCTGTAATATCCTCCCTGTTAGCTACAGGTATTATAAGGCCTTGCCCTGATAGCCGTTGCAATACTCCTCTGTTCCCCGTAAAAAAGGCCCCTCCCTCAGTAGGCTAGAGGCTAGTACAAGATCTACAAAAGGTAAACCAGGCTGTGGTTCCACAAGCACCAGTGGTACCTGACCCACATACCCTCCTGAATGAGTTAGACATAAAAAGTTAAGGACCCTGGCAAAGTAGTTGACATAAGCAATGCTTTCTTTAGCATTCCTATGCATCTGGACCACCAGTTTTGGTTTGCCTTCATCTATAGAGGAAAAAGGTACACCTTTACAAGATTGCCCCAGGGATACTGTGAGTCACCTACCATTTTCTCGCAAGCGATAGCCTCAAACCTAGCCAAATTCCAACCTTCGGAAGGGAGCCAGCTGCTGCTGTATGTCGATAGCATACTTTTGGCATCAGAAAATGAGAAAAAGTGCAGAACCGATACCTTGGCTCTACTCACATTCCTCCAGGACATAACGTAAACAGAGTAAAACTTCAATTATTGTCAGAAACAGTAAAATACTTGGGATACAATGCATCTCATGAAGGCAGGAGCTTGGATGAAGCCTGAATCCAAGCCATATTACAGGTTCCCAAACCCCTGACAAAGAATTAAATGATGTTCCTTCTGGGGATGGCCAATTTCTGCAGGGCCTGGGTCCCTAACTATTCCACACTGACAGCATCTTTGGTATAGTTGATCCATGGAACCCCCAAGGCCCCATGGCACCTCAGGATAACATAACATGGACTGATCAGACTGTAGACATTTTCTCAGAGTTAAAAAGGGTCCTTGCTGGATCCTCAGTACTAGGCCTACCAAGCTATGACAAACCATTTGTACAGACAGTAGGCTCAAGAGAAGAACACATGACTTCAGTCCTGACCCAGGAACATGGTGGGTGACAAAGACCAATAGCCTACTACTCCACTAAATTAGACAGTGTTGCCAGAGCACTGCTACCTTGTGTACAAGCTGTGGTTACAGCAGCAGAGGCAATAAAGGCCTTTGCTTCCATTGTGTTATATTAACCTCTGACTCTCAAAGTACCTCATGCAGTGTCTGTAATTCTATTACAGCAAAAGATCTCCCACCTTAGTCCAGCTAGACATTTATCTTGCATGACTGTTGACACAGTCACATTTAACAATTGAAAGGTGCACTGTTTTTAATCCCTCCACATTGTTACCAATACCAAATGATGGTGAACCACATGATTGCACTGCAGCAATAGCAGAACAGGTGCTACCTAGGAAGGATCTGAGTGACACACTATTAGCCAACCCTGATATGGTACTGTATGTAGATGGTTCTAGCAAAAAGAATCCTGATGGCACATGTGCAATGGGATATGCTGTAGTTTCAGACTCAACCATACTTGAGACCAAACCTTTACCAAGACACTATTCAGCACAGGCTGCAGAGCTTGTTGCCCTAACAAGAGCATGCATACTCTCCAAAGGTAAGGCAGTGGCAATCTACACAGTCAATATGCTTTTTCCACAGTACATGTATTTGCACAGCAATGGAGGAACAAGGGAATATGGTGACCTCTAGTGGAAAACCTTTTACACATAGAGATTTCATCCATCAACTGCTGGATGAAATTAAATTGCCAAAACAGCTAGTCATATGCAAATGTCAAGCACACACAAACACAACTGACACAATCTCAAAAGGGAAAAGGAGAGCAGATGAGGCAGCCATCATACAACTTACAATGATAGAGAGTACAGAACCTAATCAAGTTACACTAGATTACACTGTACTGAAGGAAATGCAACAAGTTGCCCCACTAACAGAAATCACAATGCGGAAAAATAAACATTGTACACTCATTAGTGGAATTTACATGTCACCTGACAATAAACCAGTGCTACCTAGGTCACTATACAGGTATGCTGCAGTATTGACACATGGAGTAACCCATGTGTCAAGCGGAAGGAAGGTTGCTATGTTAAATAAAGTTTGTACAGCATATGGATTCACATACTACTCAAAGTGTTTTTGTTTGCAATGTATGATATGTGCCAAGAACAACCCACAAGGAGGGATAAGACTCCAGAAAGGTAAATTTCCAACACCACAATATCCTTTCCAGCACATATGTATGGATTGTATAGAGTTGGACAAATGTAAGAACAAAAAGTATTGCCTAGTAATCATAGATGCATTAACAAGGTGGGTAGAAGTATTCCCCACAGGGAATGCGGATGCACATACAGTAGCAAAAGCACTGTTAAGAGATATTATCCCAAAGTTTGGGATCCCTGAGAAAATATACAGTGACAATGGCCCACACTTTGTGAACAAAACAATTACTCACTTAACTGAGGCTATGGGAATACAGGTAAAATATCACTGTGCCTACCACCCACAGTCAGCAGGGCTAGTTGAGAGACACAACGGTATACCAAAAAGCAAACTAAAAAAAGCTATGCAAGAAACAGGGAAGAATTGGATGTATTGCTTACCATTAGCTGCTCCTTTTGAAATGATGCATGGTAGGCCATATAAAACACCCTTATTTCCAGATATATATCACCAGGGGAAGAAACAGAACACAGTTTGGTAGAATATATGACTAAATTGTTGAAACAGAAACTAATTAACGATGTTTGTTCATTTCCAGAAGGACCAGTACAGACAGATGAGAAAGTTCAAGTAGGTGATTGGGTACTGATCAAGGTCATTAACCACTTCAGCCCCGGACCATTATGCTGCCTAAGGACCAGAGGACTTTTTCCAATTTGGCACAGCATCGCTTTAACTGCTAATTGCGCGGTCATGCAATGTGCTGTACCAATTTGATGGTATTTGATCACCTCTGCCGTTTTTATTTTTTGCGCTATAAATGGAAAAAGACCAAAAATTTTGAAAAAAAATGATATTTTCTACTGTTTGTTATAAAAAAATCCAATAAACTCAATTTTAGTCATACATTTAGGTCAAAATGTATTCGGCCACATGTCTTTGGTAAAAAAAATGTCAATAAGTGTATATTTATTGGTTTGCGCAAAATTTATAGCGTCTACAAACTAGGGTACATTTTCTGGAATTTACACAGCTTTTAGTTTATGACTGCCTATGTCATTTCTTGAGGTGCTAAAATGGCAGGGCAGTACAAACCCCCCCCAGATGACCCCTTTTTGGAAAGTAGACACCCCAAGGAAATTGCTGAGAGGCATGTTGAACCCATTTAATATTTATTTTGTTTGTCCCAAGTGATTGAATAATGACAAAAAAAAAAATATTTACAAAAAGTTGTCACTAAATGATATATTGCTCACACAGGCCATGGTCCTATGTGGAGTTGCACCCCAAAATACATTCAGCTGCTTCTCCTGAGTACGGGGATACCACATGTGTGGGACTTTTTGGGAGCCTAGCCGTGTACTGGGCCCCGAAAACCAATCACCGCCTTCAGGATTTCTAAGGGCGTAAATTTTTGATTTTACTCCTCACTACCTATCACAGTTTTGAAGGCCATAAAATGCCCAGATGGCACAAACCCCCCCCAAATGACCCCATTTTGGAAAATAGACACCCCAAGCTATTTGCTGAGAGGCATGTTGAGTCCATGGAATATTTTATATTTTGACACAAGTTGCAGGAAAGTGAAAAATAGTTTTTTGTTTTTTTTGCACAAAGTTGTCACTAAATAATATATTGCTCACACAAGCTATGGGCATATGTGGAATTGCACCCCAAAATACATTTAGCTGCTTCTCCTGAGTATGGGGATACCACATGTGTGGGACTTTTTGGGAGCCTAGCTGCGTACGGGGCCCCCGAAACCAATCACCACCTTTAGGATTTCTAAGGGTGTAAATGTTTGATTTCACTCTTCACTGCCTATCACAGTTTCGGAGGCCATGGAATGCCCAGGTGGCACAAAACCCCCCAAATGACCCCATTTTGGAAAGTAGACACCCCAAGCTATTTGCTGAGAGGAATGGTGAGTATTTTGCAGCTCTCATTTGTTTTTGAAAATGAAGAAAGACAAGAAAAAACATTCTTTTCTTCTTTTTTCAATTTTCAAAACTTTGTGACAAAAAGTGAGGTCTGCAAAATACTCACTATACCTCTCAGAAAATAGCTTGGGGTGTCTACTTTCCAAAATGGGGTCATTTGGGGGGGGTTATGCCACTTGGGCATTCCATGGCCTCCGAAACTGTGATAGGCAGTGAAGAGTGAAATCAAAAATGTACACCCTTAGAAATCCTGAAGGCGGTGATTGGTTTTTGGGGTCCCGTACACGGCTAGGCTCCCAAAAAGTCTCACACATGTGGTATTCCCGTACTCAGGAGAAGCAACAGAATGTATTTTGGGGTGTAATTTCACATATTCCCATAGCATGTTTGAGCAATATATCATTTAGTGACAAAAAAAAAAAATGTGTCTCTTTCCGCGCAACTTCTGTCACAATATAAAATATTCCATGGACTCGACATGACTCTCAGCAAATAGCTTGGGGTGTCTACTTTCCAAAATGGGGTCATTTGGGGGGGGTTGAACTGTCCTGGCATTTTATGCACAACATTTAGAAGCTTATGTCACACATCACCCACTCTTCTAACCACTTGAAGACAAAGCCCTTTCTGACACTTTTTGTTTACATGAAAAAATTACTTTTTTTTGCAAGAAAATTACTTTGAACCCCTAAACATTATATATTTTTTAAAGCAAATGCCCTGCAGATTAAAATGGTGGGTGTTTCATTTTTTTTTCACGCAGAATTTGCGCAGCTATTTTTCAAACGCATTTTTTTGGGAAAAAACACACTTTTTTAAATTTTAATGCACTAAAACACACTATATTGCCCAAATGTTTGATGAAATAAAAAAGATGATCTTAGGCCGAGTACATGGATACCAAACATGACATGCTTTAAAATTGCGCACAAACGTGCAGTGGTGACAAACTAAATACATTTTTAAAAGCCTTTAAAAGCCTTTACAGGTTGCCACTTTAGATTTACAGAGGAGGTCTGCTGCTAAAATTACTGCCCTTGATCTGACATTCGCGGTGACACCTCACATGCATGGTGCAATTGCTGTTTACATTTGATGACAGACCGACGCTTGCGTTCGCCTTTGCGTGAGAGCAGGGGGGGACAGGGGTGCTTTTTTTTTTTTTTTTTTTTTTTTTTTTTTTTTGCTTTTTTATCTTATTTTTAAACTGTTCCTTTCATTTTTTTTTTTTTTATCATTTTTATTGTTATCTCAGGGAATGTAAATATCCCCTATGATAGCAATAGGTAGTGACAGGTACTCTTTTTTGAAAAAATTGGGGTCTATTAGACCCTAGATCTCTCCTCTGCCCTCAAAGCATCTGACCACACCAAGATCGGTGTGATAAAATGCTTTCCCAATGGCGCTATTTACATCCGGCGAAATCTAAGTCATGAAATGCTCGTAGCTTCCGGTTTCTTAGGCCATAGAAATGTTTGGAGCCACTCTGGTCTCTGATCAGCTCTATGGTCAGCTGGCTGAATCACCGGCTGCATTCTCAGGTTCCCTGTTGAGACAGGAGAGCCAGAGAAAAACACGGAAGACGGTGAGGGGACAGGGGGCATTCCCTCCCACTGCTTGTAAAAGCAGTCTAGAGGCTAATTAGCCGCTAGGATTGCTTTTACATGAAAGCCGACCGCTGGCTGAAAAGAATGATACCAAGATGATACCTAAACCTGCAGGCATCATTCTGGTATAACCACTTAAAGTCGTGAATGGCGTACCTGAAGACAAAAAAATGGTTAACAATAAAACACAGTAAACGGTAAAGTATAAAAAATTGCATACCTGAAAAGTAAACGTGATAAAACATAATAACGATAAAACATTGCAGAATAGAATACAGTAAAAAAGAGCAGAACAATAGAGAGAGAATAGAGAGAGAGAGAACAATAAAACGACAACTATTTTTTTTTTATTTTATATATATATATATTTTTTTTTACACTTTTTTTTTTGTAACTAACTTTTATAACTGTAACCGGTTCCAGGTTCGGGTCTCTCAAAATGTGATGGCATCTTGGGAGACCCTGTGAAAGTGTGCCTAGTCTGTGCAATGCTGTACCCTACGCTAATACTCAACTAGTGTATGGTAGCGTTCAAAACATTCACCAATGCAAATACCAGGATTGTCAGGACAGGAGGGACAATAATAGCTGGTGTCACGCCTATATCCACGCTTGCTGCAGACACAACATCTTTTTTAGGGGGTTCGTTGGGTAGGGGTACTCGGGAGGACATAAAGAAAATGCCTCTCATGCAGCCGACTACATTTGGTTGGGGATGTGAATGGGGGAATTACAGGTGCTGCAGAAGTGGTGGGTTCCCAATTAAGATTGGCGAATGCAGCAGGAAGGGCATGATGGGCACGACGGGCCTGTTTGTCTTCTTCTTGGTGGCCACTACTTGTGCTTGCCACCTCACCAGCTTGAACTGCACTTATGGGACTCGCCACGTCACCAAGTGTTAGTGCAGTGCTGGTCTGACTACGACTGGGGTGTACTAGGCCGCTGGTGCTTGCCAGTTCACTAAAACGCTACCAAAATAACTGTTAGCGATCGCAGGGATCAGGCCTGACTCTGCGAACGCTGCAGTTATGCGTTTAGTGTTTTGTAAGTGACAGTGATTGATCGATACTGCACTTGGGTGGGCTGGGCTGGGCCGGGCGGAGGGGCAAAACGCAGGTGCTAGCAGGTATCTGGGCTGATCCCGCTAACACTGCGTTTTTGGGAACCCTAAACTGCTGGGGACGCTAGTATAGATCTGATCGGATCAGATATTGATCTGATCAGATACTATACCACTAAGGGAGGTGTGCGGTGCGTGCGTGGGTGTTAGCGGTACTGGCGCTAACCTGACGCTGCCTGGGCTGGTGCTTGCCAGTTCACCAAAATGCTACCAAAAAAACGGTTAGCGATCGCAGGGATCAGGCCTGACTCTGCGAACGCTGCAGTTATGTGTTTAGTGTTTTGTAAGTGACAGTGGTTGATCAATACTGCACTTGGGTGGGCTGGGCCGGGCGGAGGGGCAAAACGCAGGTGCTAGCAGGTATCTGGGCTGATCCCACTAACGCTGCATTTTTGGGAACCCTAAACTGCTGGGGACGCTAGTATAGATCTGATCGGATCAGATATTGATCTGTTCAGATACTATACCACTAAGGGAGGCGTATGCTGCGTGCGTGGGTGTTAGCGGTACTGGCGCTAATCTGACGCTGCCTGGGGCGACGCATATCACCGCCGGGCGATCAGGGGGCTAAACCTTTATTCGGTAATAAATGGCGGGTGCCCTGACACTATAAAAAATAAACGAACTAACCAGCGTCACCAGTAACGGTTATACGCTGATCAGTGGTGAAAGGGTTAATTAGGGGGCAATCAAGGGGTTAAAACATTTATTAGATAAATGATCGCTTAGTCACACTGGCGACAGGGGGTGATCAAGGGGCTAAAACTTTATTGGGGGGGTTAGGGGGGTACCCTAGACCTAAAGGGGGCTAACCCTAACTTCCCTAACACACTAACTGTCACAAACTAACACCAGTAATCAAAAAAAAAAACTGCTTGGTGTCAGTGTGACAGGGGGGGGAGGGGTGATCGGGGGGATCGGGGGGTAAAGGGGGGTGTAGTGTGTGCCTGGCATGTTCTACTGTGTGTGTGTTTGGTGCACTCACATTACAGTCTTCTCTCCTTGGCGCCGGAACGGAAACTGCCGAGCCGAGGAGAGGTGACATCACTTCCTCATCACTTCCTCCGCTTCTGTTTACATTACAGAAGCCGAGGAAGTCTGTCATTGGCCAGGAGCGATCACGAGGGGGGAGCCACGAATGAGTGGCCTCCCCCTCACCTTTGACCGCCCCTGACCTGAATCTGACCGCCGCTGGCACCGAGGTGGTCCGATCGGACCCCCCCTGCAGGAAGGCAAGGACGTACATGTAAGCCCTTTTGCCTGCCCGTGCCACTCTGCCGACGTACATCGTCGTGTGGCGGTCGTCAAGTGGTTAAGAAGAAGCATTGGTGCACACCCAGATGGGAAGGGCCTTTTCAGGTCATTCTGACCACCCCTACCGCAATAAGGATAGCAGAAACATCCACTTGGATACACCAGTCCCACTGTAAAAAGGTTTTTCAGGCAGAGTAGTGAAAGGTTACTGTGGCAACCCAGGAAGTCCGGCTACAAAGGGGGGTTGAACGATAGGTACAACCCGTCTCAAAATGGTGAAGTCTCCACTTCATACACCTTGATCTCCCATCAGGAGCAGACTGGCTCGGATTTTGAATTTACAAAGACTTTGCACCTATCTCGCCTTGTGCTGTTCCTTGTGGACCGTATGGACCGGGCGTGCCCGACGACTCCCCTGATGTGATGCTGCCACCCATGTAGATGCATGGAGGAAACTGCCTACAATATTCTATATCAACGTGCAAATATATGTACCCATGTATTGATTTGCTCTATCTATAGAGTATATCCTTTTTTTACAATTTGGGGGATCAGGATTTGGAGCACCATTCACTTTTGATCCATATAACAATTATAATCGGTGTGAACTAGAGTTCCACCGTGATCTGATTTGTCGGGAGGGGACCGCCCGTTATTGAGGTTCTCTGCTTTGCCTGAAGCCATCCAGTATTTGTATACATGCACTCCTAGATCCTCTGTCACGGGGGATCATGGAGCTCTGGTAAGAGTCCATTCCTGCTGTTTTGGTGGTGGATTCAACTACAACCTTCACTCAACACCTTTCTGATGACATGTAGCTGGCATTTTATGAACTTTTTAATTTTCAAATTTTGCACGGGTGTTTAGATGTTTTCTCATCAATTTATCAACACAATTTTTTCATGGGACTTGATATGAACTAGTGATTCTCATATTTGTGTACCACATTTTTTCTGTAAAGCACATATGTTAGTTTATTAATTTATATGCACACATGCAGATGCTTGAGTTTATTCTAATTTTTGGCATTCATTTATGCTTGTGAATTATCTTGATCATTTATTTGAATATTGACATCACTTTTTGTTAGCGCAATTCTGTTTTTTTTCCTGGAGTCTCCACTACCCTACCCCTTGGGAAGCCACAGTCAGGATGAAAGGGACAGTGTTTATTGCAGGGACTCTGGTGAGTTTAATGTGGGTCTCAAACACCCTGGGTCTGAAGGGAGACCCTCCCTATGGAAAAAAAAAACATTTTAAAATCTAACTTTTGAGAAAGGGGTGACGAGTACGATACTGGTTGACGTGTGTCAATTGGTGGACTGTGGGAGTTATCAACAAGCACAGAACCTAGTGGCATCAGATATATACAGGTGATACTCGAAAAATCTGAATATTGTGCAAAAGTTAATTTATTTCACTAATGCAACTTAAAAGGTGAAACTAATATACTTATTACATGCAAAGCAAGTTACATGCCAATTTTTCATAATTGTGATGATTATGGCTTACAGCTCATGAAATCCCCAAATCCACAATCTCAGAAAATTAGAATATTGTGAAAAGGTGCAATATTCTAGGCTCAAAGTGTCCCACTCTAATCAGCTAATTAAGCCATAACACCTGCAAAGGGTTCCTGAGCCTTTAAATGGTCTATCAGTCTGGTTCAGTAGGAATCACAACCATGGGAAAGACTGCTGACCTGACAGTTGTGCAGAAAACCATCATTGACACCCTCCATAAGGAGGGAAAGCCTCAAAAGGTAATTGCAAAAGAAGTTGGATGTTCCCAAAATGCTGCATCAAAGCACATTAATAGAAAGTTATGTGAAAGGGAAAAGTGTGGAAGAAAAAAGGTGCACAATCAGCAGGGATGGCAGCCTGGAGAGGATTGTCAGGAAAAGGTCATTCAAAAGTGTTGGGGACTTTCACAAGGAGTGGACTGAGGCTGGAGTCAGTGCATCAAGAGCCACCACACACAAACGGATCCTGGACATGGGCTTCAAATGTCGTAGTCCTCCTGTCAAGCCACTCCTGAACAACAAACAATGTCAGAAGCGTCTTACCTGGGCTAAAGAAAAACAGACCTGGTCTGTTGCTCAGTGGTCCAAAGTCCTCTTTTCTGATGAGAGCAAATTTTACATCTCATTTGGAAACTAAGGACCCAGAGTATGGAGGAAGAATGGAAAGGCACACACTGCAAGATGCTTGAAGTCCAGTGTGATGTTTCCACCGTCTGTGTTGATTTGGGGAGCCATGTCATCTGCTGGTGTTGGTCCACTGGGCTTCATTAAGTCCAGGGTCAACGCAGCCATCTACCAGGTGATTTTGGAGCACTTCATGCTTCCTTCCGCAGACAAGCTTTATGGGGATGCTGACTTCATTTTCCAGCAGAACTTGGCACCTGCCCACACTGCCAAAAGCACCAAAACCTGGTTCAATGTCCGTGGGATCGCTGTACTTGATTGGCCAGCAAACTCGCCTGACCTGAACCCCATAGAGAATCTATGGGGCAGTGCCAAGAGAAAGATGAGAGACATGAGACCGAACGATGCAGAAGAGCTGAAGGCCGCTATTGAAGCATCCTCATCTTCCATAACACCTCAGCAGTACCACGGGCTGATAGCTTCCATGCCACGCCGCATTGAGGCTGTAATTGCTGCAAAAGGGGCCCAAACCAAGTACTGAGTACATATGCATGCTTATACTTTTCAGAGGTCTGATATTTTTCTATGTACAATCGTTGTTTTATTGATTGCATGTAATATTCTAATTTTCTAAGATTGTGGATTTGGGGTTTTCATGAGCTGTAAGCCATAATCATCACAATTATGACAAATCATGGCTTGAACTATCTTGCTTTGCACGTAATGAGTCTATCTCATACATTAGTTTAACCTTTTAAATTGCATTAGTAAAATAAATAATCTTTTGCACGATATTCTAATTTTTCGAGTATCACCTGTATATATGTTATCCATTAAGGGGAACTGGTTGTACCTCCTGGAGATCCACTCTATGGACAATGGCTAACCCAGATTGGGGGTATACCAACCCATGGGAGCCCTATGGAGGAGTACAAGAACCTGCTAAAGGACTAAAAACCAGACTATTAGTAACAAGAGCTGCAAACTCCCCTTGCAATCACCAGAGGAACTGTAATCAGTTGCTAATCTCACTGACAGAACCCCAATTAGGGGACAAGAGACTGTTTGCCATTGGTATATATGTCACTGGAACTGATCCCACGGGAGGGGTTTCTTTCTTTCAGTTAACCTCCCTGACGGTATTCCCGAGTGTGGCTCGGGGCGGATTTTCAGTACCAAAAGCGGTAACCCCGAGCCACACTCAGGATCGCATCACAGCATCCAGGTAAAGTTACTTACCTTGTCCCCAGGATCCTGCGATGTCTCCCCGTAGTGTGCGGTGGCTGTGTCTCCGCTTGATGTATCACAGAGCCGGGCTCCGTTCGCCACAAGCGTTGTGATGCATGGGCACGGAGAATGGCGCCAAATTCAAAAAGTGAAACACACACTATACATACAGTACACTGTAATCTTACAGATTACATTACCGTATCAAATAATTTCACATCCCTTTTGTCCCTAGCGGTTTGTCCAGTGCCCTGAATGCAGTTTATATTATAAATACTGTTCTTTCTGATTGGAAACTGGAGATTGTCCATAGCAACCAAAACCATCCCTTTACATAAAAAGCAGGTTTAGACCAGCTAGAAAACAGCGATAATAAATTAGAATCACTTGCAGAATTGAGCGATAGTGATTTATGGGGAAATTCGTCATCGAACACTGAAAGTAATGACAGCGACAATTCTGCAACTGAGCAAATTTCAGTGTTTTTGTTTTGATTACATTATTGAGTCATTTTTATTATTATTATATTATTATTTGTTATAAATATTTATAGTTATTTATCATATTATAATGTATTATTTTGTGTTTCAAACTTTATTACACCCGGGATGTCTACTAGACTCTTGCTTGGACAGATTTAAGTGTGTTATTCTTAAGAATTACAGGCCTACAATATAAAACGCCAAATTTCCATGCAAAAGAATTGTACCACTTTGAGCATCAAAAATCTGAAATAATCATACCGCCAGGGAGGTTAAAAGGAAAAATGAGACAGGGCTCCAGATTGAAGAGGAGAAAGAAGGGCCACCAGAAAAAGTAGTAGAGCAAATGGGCCCTGTGGTTATTTTTTTTCTTTTTACTAATATAAAATGCTGTTTGTCGTCACTGGGTGTGACTCTTGGCTTGAATCTATACATGTAAGGACCTCACCCGTATGTATCAATACCCATGAATAAAGCTTCTTCTTTGCTGCCGATCGGGAGTCTTGATTGATCTAAGGTGAACAGGAGATTTTCCTGACACTCCTCCAAAGTGTATTAATAATAACACCCACCATAAAAAACAAATGAATTGCAGAAAGAACTTTCACACAATTTTAACATTTGTTGCTGAAAATACCCAATTCTTATAACTTATTAAATTGAACCTAATTCTCTAATCACTATAATTATTCTTGTGAGTTGTAGCCTTTAGCAAAATAAATAAATGCATAGTAAAAAGTAAAATAAAATCAAACAGCAAGACATCCAAATAAATGTGCATATACAGTTTTGTTTTTTAAGGAAAACACTTCATGCATTTATTTTCTGCAAATATGTTTGCAGTGGTTAAAAATTCAGATGTCATTGTGACCAGTTTTTTTCACTACTTAATGGTATGAAAAAATGAATTATATTGATCACAAAATCAGAAGGCTATTACAGAGCTGGGAGCTGAGAAAATTAGTTTCTAAAGGTTGTATGCAGATATAATAACAGTTACAAGAATTCAATAAATGCTCTATGTGAAATGTACTCAAAATCACTGCATGAAACATATTAAATGGGAAAGTATGTGCTTCCCACTGTGCAAAGAAGTAAATGAATAGAAATGTGATGCATCTGTTTACACCAGAGCAATAATAGATGAAATAGTTATTCTCCATAATTGTGGTAACACAAAAAAAGGACACTTACATGATCATCTGATTTCCTATAAATGTTTACAGTGGATCGGTTACTCTCCAGTGCAACATTAATAGGATATTTGTGATCATTATTATGCCTTCCATGGATAAATCTTTTTTATTTTTTTTATTTTTTTTACAAACTGAGATAGAGCAACAATTGTAAGAGTTATGCCCCGTACACACGGTCGGATTTTCCGATGGAAAATGTCCGATCGGAGCGTGTTGTCGGAAATTCCGACCGTGTGTGGGCTCCATCGGACATTTTCCATCGGATTTTCCGACACACAAAGTTGGAGAGCAGAAGATAAAATTTTCCGACAACAAAATCCGTTGTTGGAAATTCCGATCGTGTGTACACAAATCCGACGGACAAAGTGCCACGCATGCTCAGAATAAATAAAGAGATGAAAGCTATTGGCCACTGCCCCGTTTATAGTCCCGACGTACGTGTTTTACGTCACCGCGTTCAGAGCGATCGGATTTTCCGACAACTTTGTGTGACCGTGTGTATGCAAGACAAGTTTGAGCCAACATCCGTCGGAAAAAATCCTAGGATTTTGTTGTCGGAATGTCCGAACAAAGTCCGACCGTGTGTACGGGGCATTACTGTCTTGTTTGTTAATAATATTTTCTTAGTATGATATGATACCAGTTAATTAATTAAACAGAACACCCAAGCACACTGTACCATAAAAGGTTTATAAGGCATTTTAGTTACTGGCATTGAGGTTCCTAGGAATGACTAAACTAATCCACATGAGGTAGAGCTTGAGGCAGATTGGTCCGCTTTGTTGGAGGCAAAAGCTTGCAGATAATGGGTGACCAAAATCACTGCAATTTTGCCAATATTATGTCACGTGCTCATTTCTTAAACATTTAACAGGGATGAATTTCTATGGAGGGAACTCCAGTCTGGTGGTATCGGGTAGGTGCTGGCCAGTATTGCAAAAAGCTTTAAACAAGCCTGGTTCTCTGCAGAGCGGTTCTCTTTTACTTCCTTCCTTTTTTTATGTTTCTGGTATGTTCTATTGTTCTCCTGAGCCCTGTAGTCCACCTCCTCCTGTGCTCCTTTGCTATTTTCCAAGATGGCGGCCACACTTTGTGGCTTCTGAGCATGCCTGGCAGGAAGGCCACACTTTGGGGCTTCTGAGAATGCCTGGCAGGAAGTGACAACAGTGGGGATCTCCTTTGCCAGTTTCCATGATTGCGCCAAAGTCCGCAGGTCACCTCTGAGCATGCTCAGCAATGACATAACTTTCGCCCTGTCAGCTCCACTCTTAAAAGCGATTTATGTCTTTATTATTTTACTGAACTAGCGGTTTTGCTACAGAGAGATCGTAACCTTGCTGCTCTTCTGGTCTGTACCTTTGTATCATTTTCCTGATACATTGCATGTAAGTGTTTGTGGGCTCTCAGACTCTCATATATGTGTCGCTCTATGATATGGTGTTTGTGGGCTATGTTAGCATGTCACTCTGTTGGGTCTGGTATCTTTTAAGTGTTACTATCTTTCTATCTATGGAGATCACTGCCCAAACAGACCACCCTCAGCTTACAAGGTAAGGGGTTGGGTAAGTAGTGAAGATATACCAAAAGAGAGCCACATTACTAACATTGTAACTTGACAGGCCTCCCAGGTCATCAAGATCCTCGGTGAGAAAGTTACGGCCATGCTTCCCCTTCATTGTACAGATGATCCAGAAAAACTTGCTCCATGTCCTCCTTTCTGTCACCATCACTCCCACCAAGTATGGTCACCCTCTCCATCCTATCCTCTAGCGGCCATCATTCCCGCCCAGGGAATAACAAGTGATGGGTTCGTGGGGCTTCGGCCCTCCCTGACAAGCTGGCTTGCCATTCCTGCTTTGAAGAGGCAACCAAATAAAAGGATGCATGTCAGAGAGGTTACGTATTTAATTAGAAAGTCCATTAAGTAGACTATTCTAGAGGCCTCTACTCCTGATTTAGAGGCAACAGCCTGACCTGACATGTGCATTTTCATCTAAGGTCAGGATTGGTCAGAATCATAGACTCGCCTGATGTTAAGGGCTAGAGACAAGGATCTGGATAAGATTTTTTCCTGTGATGCCCAAAGAAAAACTCTTTTGAGACCCTAATGATTGATTGCAACTTTATTGATATCTACGCAGAAATACTCTGAGGCTTCTCACCTCACAGACTTAATTGAGTGACCGTGTACATTGGCCACAGCCTTTTCCCTCACCCCTACTTAGAGCGGCTTATATATAAAGGGAAAGGCCCCATCCTGTATGCTGTGGTAACTTAAGCTAAAACATGATTTACCCCACCCCATTTCACCATACCCCATTACACAGTATGAAAGACTGCCTGTTCGTTGGACGATTGCATGATGTAGGTTCACAGCAATAGATTCCAAATCCAAATACCACACTTAGAATCAACTCCGGACCTTTTACCTGCTTAATTGATGATGAAATAGTGAAGGGGTAGCCCATGCTCAGCCATGAAACAGCTTTTGATTCAATTGTCCATTTACTTTGGGTCCCTTGAAAAAGGGGGATGGCTATTCTTAAGAGCTGTAATTCCTAAACCCTTCCTCCGATTGGGGTGTACATACTCTCAAATTAAACCTCGGAGTGTGAACTTTCAGCCCATATCCATTATATAACTATAGCTTGAATATGTTTTGGTAAATACCTGAAAAATCAAAAATTGTGCCTGTGTCAAAATATATATGGACCTAACTGTATATACTGAATGGATGACAGCAGCAGTTTGGATTCATTCCTGTGACCTCATTTATGACATCTTGGATTTTCCTATATGCACAATTTGACTCCCTGTAATAGGGGTCAATTAAGTTTGGTGAGCACATTGTGTGTCTGCATGTGGGTGGAGAGGAACTTTCCTATACTCACTGAGGACGTTTATTCATGTGTGGGATCTATATATGGACTTCACAATTTGTATGTATTTTTATAATTTAAATGAAGATTTATTTGTTTATTCACTATGGTGATTCATGATATGTAATTTATGATATAAGAAAGTGGTTCCTTTGTTTCTTTTTCACATTATAGGTATTTTTTACACTTTACAACACGCAGCTCTTTATTGTGGTTTGTTTGTTTTTTGGTTACCGGTTTGCGGGGGGGTTTAGAACCTTTGGCGTCTATATTTTCTTTCAGGGAGAGGAATGTGGCTACAAACATAGGAGACCAAAACAAAAGAGAGTTACTGTATATTTTAGCCAATGTTAGTACAGTATATGGTCAGTATAAAGGCCCTATTTAGGTAGGGTTTTGCAATGAGGTCAATTAAGTCTGGTGAGTGCATTGTGTGTCTGCATGCGGGTGGAGAGGAACCTTTCCTTACTCACTGAGGACATTTATTCACGTGTGGAATCTATACATGGACTTTTACATGGACTATACATGGACACAATTTTTGTGCATTTTTATAATTTAAATGAAGAAGTATTTGTTTATTCATTATGATGATTTATGATATGTAATTTATAATATAAGAGCTTGGTTTCTTTGTTTCTTTTTCACATTACTCTCCCTACCGTTTTCTCCTTTTCCTTTTGCTTTCTCTTTTCCATTGTTTTCTCTCACATCGCCCTTGTTTTGTATCTCTCTGCTATCCTATGTTTCTTATCATCTCCATGTCCTTACCATCTTTGGGCCCAGGCCTTTCATTCATGCATACATATCTTTATGCCAATACTTATTGATTCTACTTTACTACTTTAAAAGCCTGACAAACATACTTATATTCAAAGCCTGTCCTCTTTATGGACTAACGAGGTCTCTTGGGATACATCACTACACCCATGCCATGCCTGCTCTCCATTTGGCCCCTGGCGGAGTCCCATCTGACTCCGTCCCCTCAGCTCCCTGGTCAGGCACCTGCTGCCGCCGTCTTGGAGCTGCACACCTGTTAGCCATGGTCAATCTCAGTGGTGAGTATGGGGACCCATAACCCCTCCTACCCTGTGCCTTTATAATCAATACTTTGCCATATTGCCAAATATATACTTTTTTCATCCTGGGTACATTGTTACACACATCCACCCCCGAAGAGCGAGCTGGATCTCGCGAAACTAGTCGGGTAGTATGATGCCCGTGTACTATGACTGTCATTACATCTATGTACCAATATCTCTTGTTTATGTATCTTTTTTAAATTGGCAAATGTTGGTGTTATCTATGCATGTAAACAATTTTACTTGAATAAACCTTATACTGTATTTACTACTGTTATGTTTACTGGCAGAAACGGTACCCACTTCATTTAAAGTCCCGGGGCGAATCCTTCGTTTTATTATGTTACAGGAATGGAAGTGTGTTACTGGGGAAACCAGACCTTCCCCCTTTCTTTATATTGAACCCAGGTGGAAGACACCCACTAGCCCAAATCTGGTTTGTTGTCACCCCCGCCAGTATCTACATGTATAAACAACTACTACATTTTGATGCTATACTAGCTATTCATCCTCCAACACATTTCTTTATCCCAGTATTGTTATACCCTGGCTCCTTGTTGTGCGATTCTTTGGTTGGCGTCAGCGTTTCTGTCTTGCACTGGGAGCTGCGATGTGTATAAAGGAAGGCTTTTCTGTGTCTCCTGCTGTCCCCATCTGCTTTTGGGCGGATGGGGACACCTACACATCGGAGCCATGTTTAGGCGCCAGAGGCGTGGTGTCTGCGACTTTACGGACGTCGTCGCAGCTGGACACATTACCATCTGATGGCTTGGGGGTGTGTCCGCATTTGCGCACCTCCCTATGACGGTGGACGCTTCCAGCGCTCACGTGTCAGCCATCCATTGTTGTTAGGGTGGAGCCACCTAACAACTTCCCCTTTTCTTTCCCTTGTTCCCCTTCTCTTGGTGGATCAGTTTTTTAGTCTATCCACTTGCTTGTTTTCCCCACTTGGCTCCCCTACAAGCTTTTACACTTTAATTAGACCTATGTTCCTGTTCACCACTTTCAGACCCAGATACTTTCATACTCTTTGGCACTATTCATATCTTTGTCATCTTCCTCTATGGAGCTACACTGGGTGCACTTAATGGTATGATTTTAACATTCACTATATATTATTACCATTATTAATATTCTAATTATACACATATTCAATATTTTGTTCCCAGATACCCCTGCTTCACGAAGTACACACCACCTTCTTTGCCACATGGAGCTCTCACTTATACCTTAAGCTCTTACTCTACCCGATGTTGCATCCCTGTATTATGCTGCCTTAGCTCTCACGGTGTGGTTGTGTTCTCGGCCAACCCTGTACCGGCTACCCCACTTTGCTGTTTATGCCTGGGTTGGTGAGTGTTGTTGGGTAACCATCTCTATATATATGGACAATATTTTTGAGATTTTTTCCTGAGAAGTATGGTTCCTTAAATCTTTTTATATATATATATATATATATTCCATAGGAATGTCTGTCGCATCTGCTCCTGACAAGTGGGAATACCCACGAAACGCGTAGAGCTGTATTTGATGCCACAGTTACACCCCATACGGATTGATATCTATCTACTAATTACTATTACATTTTATGATGTTTTTACACTATCTGGTGGATACTTATGCACTATGTGGGTGCATGTGCCGGTGTCAGGTTTGTCGTTATTAGCACGCGCACGTCATCCTCATATATACATACATCCATTATTTTGATCATATGCCGGTATGCATGTATTTTTCCACTCCTTATACTCAGCCCTTGTGCATGCTCCTTGTGTATACATGAAATTAACCATGTTTCAATGTCTGTAGACCTATGTCATTCAATAAATATTTTATATTGTAACTTACCACCACTATTCAATTGCTTCATTTAAGGTCCCAATTCCCTTTTTTTCTTGATTCTTAAATTGGAGGTCAGGCATGACTTGGATTTCAATATCACTCTTCACTGAGGACACACGCAGCTGTTGAGGTTGCCTGCTGTGTT
Organism: Lithobates clamitans; assembly: GCA_037952925.1. Classification (NCBI taxonomy): domain Eukaryota; kingdom Metazoa; phylum Chordata; class Amphibia; order Anura; family Ranidae; genus Lithobates; species Lithobates clamitans. Next base: position 1,612,740 of record JBBGZY010000035.1, read on the forward strand.
TCATTACTCTTATACTCAAGATATTCACAATACTCAGGTACTTACTGTATTCAGTTTTTGATACTTACTACATTTAGGCACACTTACATATCTCATACACAGTACATCTTTTGAGCACTTATTTTTATTTTTATTTATGTTTTGTTTTTTGACATCACAGATTCCACCACACAATTCACAATCCACCTCTCTTTCTTGTTACTTGTAGTATCCTTCTGCTATCCTATGTTTTCCACCATCTCCATGTCCCTACCATCCTTGACTCAGGTCTTTTACTTATGTATACATATCTTTATGCCAATACTCATTTGATTTTACTTTACTACTTTAGATGCCTGACAAACATACTCATGTCTATAGCCTATACTCTTTATGGACTAATGAGGTTTCTAGGGATACATCATTACACCACTATTGCACAATCACAGTCCACCTCTCTCTCCTCTCTTTTCTTTCCTATCTTGTCACATGTTAGTATCCCTCTGCTATCCTATGTTTCTTATCATCTCTATGTCCTTACCATCTTTGGGCCCAGGCCCTTCATTCATGCATACATATCTTTATGCCAATACTTATTGATTCTACTTTACTACTTTAGAAGGCTGACAAACATAATTATGTTCACAGCCTATCCTCTTTATGGACTAACAAGGTCTCTTGGGATACATCACTACACCCATGCCATGCCTGCTCTCCATTTGGCCCCTGGGGGGTCCCAACTGACTCCACCCCCTCAGCTCCCTGGTGAGGCACGTGCTGCCGTCGTCTTGGAGCTGCACACCTGTTAGCCATGGTCAATCTCAGTGGTGAGTATGGGGACCCATAACCCCTCCTACCCTGTGCCTTTATAATCAATACTGTGCCATATTGCCAAATATATACTTTTTTCATCCTAGGTACATTGTTTCACACATCCACCCCTGAAGAGCGAACTGGATCTCGCAAAACTAGTCGGGTAGTATGATGCCCGTGTACTATGACTGCCATTACATCTATGTACCAATATCTCTTGTTTATGTATCTTTTTTAAATTGGCAACTGTTGGTGTTATCTATGCACGTAAACAATTTTACTTGAATAAACCTTATACTGTATTTACTACTGTTATATTTACTGGCGGAAAGAGTACCCAATTCATTTAAAGTCCCAGGGCGAATCTGGACACCAGACCTTTCCCCTTTCTTTATATAATAAAAAAAAAAAACAGGTATACCACATAATTGAGGCATCAATTGTGTCTTATCCTTCTTACTGTACAGACAATAGTTTCCACACTACATTTTACATGGTACATCCTAAAAATGTCATTCTCTGCCTGTGGGAGAGGTCCTACAGTGATTTATTTCAACTGCAGAGGCTTAAACATTCCAGAAGAGAGAATATCACTATTACATGAACTTAAAAAAACTGAAACACAACTAGTTTTCCTCAAGGAAACCCATTTCCGCGCACAAGATATTCCTAATTTGATGAATACATTTTTTTACTAAAGCCTTTCATGCCACTAATCATACCTCTAAGACTAATGTGTATTTTACAAATTCCTCCCAAATTACTTTCTGTAAACATATCATAGATGAGCTGAAATGGTTCACCTTGGGATGTCTCATCCTTGGAGGCGATTTCAATGTGCCTCTGAACCCACTGATGGACACCTCAAATGGACACTCAAGTATTAACTACAGCATATTTAAAAGGCTCACAGAGCTACTACGCTCTCTGACATTAGTGGATGTATGGAGATCATTACATCCAGATGACAGAGATTATACATATTATTCAACCATGCACGACAAATACTCCCGCATTGATTACATTTTTATGACACAATACAATCTAACAGACTTCAGAGAAGCAAACATAGAGAATCAATCAATATCTGACCACTCCCTTATCTCTATACTATTGGCCTCACCCACACCCAAAACACAGAAAGTTTTTAACTGGTGTTTAACCACTTGCCGACCATTATACTGCAGCAGGTTGGCTCGTTCCCGCAAACCGCTGTAGCTGTACATTGGTCCCTTTAACATCTATAGCGGGCATGCATGGCGGGGGAGCTGATGCACGTGGTCGGCGGCCGCGATGTCTGCGGGCCACCCGCAATCGCTCCACAGAGAGGGAGAATGGGGATCTGTAAATGTAAACAGACAAAACCTTGTTCTGTCAGGGGAGTAGAGAGTGATTGTCTGTTCCTAATGATTAGGAACAGCAATCTCTCTCTACTCCCAGTCAGTTCACTCTCCCCACAGTTAGAAACACCTCCCAGGGAACACATTTAATCCCTTGATCGCCCCCTAGTGTTAACCTCTTCCATGCCAGTGTCATTTATACAGTGATCAGTGCATTTTTATAGCACTGATCGCTGTATAAATGTCAGTGGTTCCAAAAAAAGTGTCAAAAGTGTTTGATCTGTCCACCGCAATGTCACAGTCCCACTAAAAAATGCTGATCACAGCCATTACTAGTAAAAAAAAATGATACTAAAAATGCCATAAATCTATCCCCTATTTTGTAGAGACTATAACTTTTGCGCAAACTAATCAATATATGCTTATTGCGATTTTTTTTACCAAAAATATGTAAAAGAATATATACTGACCTAAACTGATGAAGAAATTTGTTTGTTTTTGGATATTTATTATAGAAAAATGTAGAAAACATAGGTTTTTTTTTTTTAAATTGTCACTCCACAGAAGTTCAAATACCAACAAAAGAAAGCTCTATTTGTTGCAAAAAAAGGACGTCAATTTTGTCTGGGTGCAGTGTCACATGACTGCGCCATTGTCAGTTAAAATGACGCAGTGCCGTATCGCAAAAAAGGCCATTTTTTGAGATCTGGCACTGCGTCGCTTTAACTGACAATTGCGCGGTCTTGCAATGTTGTACCCAAACAAAATTTATGTCCTTTTTTTCCCCCCAAATAGAGCTTACTTTTGGTGGTATTTGATCACCTCTGCGGTTTTTATTTTTTGCGCTATAAACAAAAAAAAGCGTCAATTTTGAAAAAAATACACAATATTTTGTACTTTTTGCTATAATAAATATCCAAAAAAAAATGTCTTCATCAGTTTGGGCCAATATATATTCTTCTACATATTTTTGGTAAAAAAAAATGCAATAAGCGTATATTGATTGGTTTGCGCAAAAGTTATAGCGTCTACAAAACAGGGAAGAGATTTATGTCATTTTTATTATTATTTTTTTTACTAGTAATGGCGGCGATCTTTGATTTTTATCAGGACTGCGACATTGTGGCGGACAGATCGGACACAGATCAGACACTTTTGAAACTATTTTGAGACCATAACATTTATACAGCTATCAGAGATAAAAATAGCCACTGATTACTGTATAAATGTCACTGGCAGGGAAGCGGTTAACACTAGGGGGCGATCAAAGAGTGAACTGTGTTCCCTAGGTGTGTTCAAACTGTGGGGGGGTGGGACTGACTGGGGAAGGAGACTGATCAGTGTTCCTACTTAGTATGAATGCACAATCTGTCTCCTCTCCCCTGAGAGAACCAGGATTTGTGTGTTTGCACATACACATCCCTGTTCTCGTTCTGTCATGAGCGATCGTGGGTGCCCGGCAGACATCGCATGTGCGCCTGCTATGACGTTTTAAAGGAGCGACGTATAGTTACAGCGATTTGCTCAGCCATGCCATCCTGCCACAGTATAACTGTGACGGCTGGTCGGCTAGCGGTTAAGGGAGAAAATCTTCCGGTCTGTAAGTGGTTAAATTCCTCCTTACTGACGGATCTTGAAATCCACCAGCATATTGCTGAGATATTAAGCTATTTCTCGACTAACTCTTTAGAAGAGTTAGTTCCAATAACAATATGGGAAGCACACAAATGCACACTGAGAGGCATATTTATAATGTCGGGTGCAAGTTCTTTCTTGTATTAGGGGGGTATGGACTCCAGAGTGAGAGATATCATTTTGCCCCTGTACAAATCATTAGTAAGACCTCATCTGGAATATGCAGTTCAGTTTTGGGCACCAGTTCTCAAAAAGGATATCGGGGAACTGGAGAAAGTGCAGAGAAGGGCAACCAAACCGATAATAAGCATGGAGGTGCTCAGCTATGAGGAAAGATTAGAGGAACTGAATTTTTCCTTTTTAAAAGAGGAGATTAAGGGGGATATGATCAACATGTACATATACATAAGTGGTCCATATAGTGAACTTTCCACTGAAAGGTTTCTTCACAGTAAGAGCTGTGAAAATGTGGAATAGACTACCTGGTGTGCAATATGTAATAACAGTGCACACATACAGAGGGTAAATTAATCTGTTGCTTGTCGTGAGTCGGCAAGGTAGCCTGCCAAAGAAGGGAAGGAGAAGAGGAGTATAGGGGTGGAGTAAGGGTAGGACAAGCCAGTCACCGTATTATAAACATATTCAAACTTTAACTGTACATTTAGGGTTTGATAAGACATCTCATTTATCTCGACATTTTGTGCTAGTGAGGGTTGTGATCGCCAGTAATTTCTCCATCTCGCACTAATGGTTTAGAGTGAGAATGACATCACTAGGGGAAGGTGGATTGGAAGAGTTCCATTGTCTTGTAATTGTGATTTTCGCTGCAAATAAAAGTTGCATAACCACTACTCAGAATTTAGGTTGGAGTGTATGAATATTCAGGTGTAGGATAGCTAATTCTGGATTAGGAGCTATGTGTTGGCCACATATATCTGATAATATGTAAACGATCTTATTCCAGAGTGACTTCATCGATATAGAAGACCATAGTATATGATATAGGGTACCAGATTCTCTGCACTTTCTCCAGCATTGGGTCGTTTGGGATGGGTAGAACTTGGAAAGTTTAAACAGGGTAAGGAACCAAGAGTGTACTACTTTTTGGAAGTGTTCCCAGTGGGTTACACATCTGGATGAGGTGTAGGTGGTAGAGAAAGCTTTCATCCAACAAGCATCCGGGAAAGTTTTCCCCAATATTTCTTCCCATTTGGTAATGGTAGTGGTCTTGGAGAAGGAGTTTTGGGTGTGGCAAATGTTATAAAATAAGGAGATGCACCTTAGTAGGGGTGTAGATTTATGGAAGAAGGTATATATTGGTACTGGAATTTCCAAGCATTGGGGTAATGGGTGTTTTTGAAGGAAAGAGTGGATTCCTAAATAGTTAAATTGTGCTGACAGTGGGAGGTTAAACTGAGTAAATAGAAATTCAAAGGTGCGAAGAGATGCACCTTGGTATAGCTCTTTCAGGAGAGTAAGGCCTCTAGTCTGCCATATGTGAATGTTAATGCAGGGTATAAAGTGTTGGAGCACCGATAGTGGGGTAGGAATTTTTGAGAATGATCCTTTAGGTGAAGATATAAGGGGGAACTCCGACCACAACTTGAAGGAAATCTGCACTGTTGGGATGTCAGAGTTGGGGAGTGGAGCTCCCAATTTCATAGCAATGAATGTTGATTTAAAGTCTTTATGTGGGACAGCGGTGGATTCTATGAAGGCCCATGTTTTATGTTTGGGGGGTTCCACCAAAATCACTTTTGATCTAAGACACATGCTTTATAATAGGCCATAATATTAGACACCCCCATTCCACCGTTCTTTCTATGTCTCATCATAATGTTAAGGGAGCATCTGGGGGGTTTGCGGTTCCATATGTATTGATTTAAATGCTTTTGGACGGAGTAAAAGAAAGTCTGTAGTAATGGTATTATTAGGGTACGGAACAGGTAAAGGAGTTTAGTGAAGAGCAACATTTTCAAGGTTGCTATCCTGCCTGCTGTTGATAGTTCATGTGTCCTCAGGTGGAAAAGTTGTTGGGGCAGCGATTCCAGGAAGGACCTAAAGTTATGTTTATAGAGCTGTGAGGTATGTGGAGTTAGTTGAATTCCTAAAAATGTCAAGGAGTGAAGGGGCCAAACAAAGGGAAACTGTTTTGTTAAAAGAGCTTGTAAGGAAGTTGCGTTGTTTACTCCTAAGATTTGGGACTTGGTGGCATTTAATTTATAGTAGGACACGGCACTAAATTCTACTAGTAGTTTTTGCGTCTCAGGTAGTAATGTCTCGGGGTCAGAAAGCAAGAGCATGACATCATCCACAAAGAGACTTATTTTGTGTTCAGTACCAGCTATTGTGAGGTCTGTAATGCTGGGATGGGCTCGGAAGCTCTCCGCCAGTGGTTCTACAAGCAGCGTGAAAATAATAGGCGATAGGAGGCACCCTTGCCTTGTTCCGTTAGTTATGTGTATGGGTTTGGAAGTAATTCCTGAGGTGAGAACAATCGCTGAGGGAGTGGAGTAGAGGGATATTATGGCATTTTGTATCCATCCTGTAATTACAAATATGCTAAGCACTATCCTGAAGTTTCCCCAGTGGACCCGATTGAACACTTTCTCTGCATCCAAGGAGAGGAGCAGAGAAGGCTTCCGAGAGGTCCCAGCCTCAGAGATTTAATTAATGAGACGCCTGGTTCCATCTGGGGCTTGGTGATCTGGGACAAATCCCACTTGATCGGGGTGGACAAGACAAGTTTGACAAATATCTTAACATCTGTATTTAGAAGAGATATGGGCCTGTAGTTTGCAGGGCAGGTGGGGTCTTTTTTGGGTTTCAATATAGTTACAATCACAGCTCTTAACATTTCCGGTGGGAATGAAGTACAGGAGGAGGTGAGATCAAAGGCAGACCGCAGACATGGGGCAGTTTCAGTGGAGAGGTATTTATAGTATTCATTTGAGAAGCCATCATCCCCTGGGGATTTATGATTGGGTAGTTTGTTGATGACTAAGCAGGTTTCTTGAGTTGTAAAAGGTTGGGAGATAGACTGGAGTTGGTGGTCATTGAGGTTAGGAAGTTTGATTTTACTCAAGAAGGTGCCAATGAGCTCAGATTGGGGTGTAGAGTTATTGCTACAGAGGTCATAAAGGAACTAGTGGTAGTATTCTGCAAAGGCATTAGCTATGTCCTTTGGAGATATTCTTAGATCTAGTGTGAGTAAGAGAAGTCATTTTCTGCTTAAGCTGTTTTGCTTTTACTATTTTAGCCAGCCAGGCTCCTGCTTTATTGGGGAGCCCATAATAATTGGCTTTAAGGTATTTGAGATGGTTTAATTGTTGTCTCAAAGGATATCCTGTGTGAGGCAGGAGTTTGGATTGGATTTATTCTCGTTCTTTTAGGGTGATGGAGTGCAGCATGTCTTCAATCTGTCTCCTCCACTGTTTCCTCATAGATGAAGCCATTTTGAGTAATACCCCCCTCATATATGCTTTGTAGGAATTCCACAGGGTAAACCTGTTGGTTTCATGAGTGTCATTATACACAAAAAAGTCATGATGTTCTTGCACAATCTTTTGGTACAATTTCTTGTCCTCCAAAAGTGATTTGTTTAGTCTCCACCAAGGAGGGGTGGAGATTAAACACCTCAGGGGGGAGAGTTACAAAGCTTGTCGCCAAATTCTAGCGTGATTGGAGCATGATTGGAGCGTGATCTGACCAAGAAATTTTACCAATGTCTGCACGCAGAACATTTTGCAGAGACCTTTTCACTGTGAGGAAATAGTCTATGTGTGAATAGGAAGGGTGTGCTGAAGATCTCGGATCCGTGGAAGCAGCGCCATACATCATATAGTTCATATTTATGTAGTAAGGGAACAATGGAGTGACCGGGTCTTCTGTTGGTAGCAGTGGAGTCCATGTCGGGGTGCAGGATTGTATTGAAGTATCCGCCAATAATAAGGGTGCCTTGCATCACTTCCATAACTTTGGCAAACAGTGGAGTAAGGAATTTTCTCTGTTTAGTATTCGGAGCATAAAGGTTAACTAGCGTAAAGACTACTTGGTTTAGTTCGCAGATGAGGATAATGTATTAGCCTTGGGGATCTTCAATGGTGCGGATATGTCGGAATACCACTGTCTCTGATGGCAATAAAAAACTCCACAAGCCTTTTTGGGGCCATTAGCCATATACAGGTGAGGAAAATGTGGAAAGTGCACTGGAGGGCATTAGTGGGCAGAAAAATGTGACTCTTGGGTGAAGATTATATCAGCCTTAAGGGAATTGTGCTTCTTTCAGCAGTGCTTCTCGTTTAAAAGGGCTGTTGAGGCCCTTAGAGTTTAGTGACATAAGCTTTAAAGGCATAGTGAAGGATAAGCATGAGCTGAGGTATTGTGGCAGATAAGTACATTGTTGTAAGGGAGGCAATGAAAAAGTACCTGTCGTGTAGAGACGTAGGTGATTTGTGATTAGGGATTCGTGCTAACTCAGCAATCGGGTCGATTGGAGGTTCTCTAGGAGTGGTGAACAGTGGAGGGAGCATGTTCGGTATTCCATGTCCATGTCTGGTAAGTTATCATAGGAGGTGACTGGGTGGGAAGTAGGAATAATAAAAGGAAGAGACAAACATAGAAAAATAAAAAAAAAACATTAGTAAAAAATGCCTGTCAAAATTCAGGCTCAATGGGCAGCCGAAGCTGCTGTAGTGTAGTGGGGGGTAATTCAGATTATTAGTGCTATGCACTGAACCAATAAACAATCGTGGGAAAAACAGAAAAGCAAACTGAACATTGGAGCTCCCAGCCTCACGGTAGTACAGAGGATATTGTGAAGGGGGGACGTCTAGTTGCAACAAAGAGTATTCGATCAGGACCATTCCGTTTGCAGGCGTTCTGGGGAGGATGAAGCAGGAGGTTGCGTATCTGCAGGGAGCAATTGCCACTCTTTAAAAGAATTGGATGCCTTTCTCCACACTGTATATGGGATATGTCTTGCCATTCGAGGTCATAAGCAGCTTTGTGGGGTAACCCCATTGGTAAATTATGCTGTTGTTGCGGAGTACCTTCGTGAGCTTAGCTGTCGCCATGATGCGTTCTTTGACACGGTAATAGTGAATTTGTGCCAGTGTGTCCCTGGTGCAGTGTCAGGTAGGAATTTGGGTTTGGGTATGCAGTGGGCTCTATCCACGCACAACTCGAAATCACTTAGAGCCGGTATAAGAGCCTTTATGAGGCGTTGTATAAAGTTAGTTAATTCGTTTGGTGGTAAAGATTCAGGGATGTTTCTGAATTTGATGTTTTTGCACCTCGAGCGGTCTTCAAGGTCCACTGTTTTATTTTGGAGGCATTGCATCTCAGACTCTTGGTCAGCATAGGCATCAACAAGATCATTATGTGCAGAGTAAAGATCCACCATCTTAGTTTCCAGGTGGTGGATTTTGTCAGCATGTGTTTGGACAGTCTCGTATAAGGGTGCAAACATGTCTGAAAAATCAATAAATAGGGTACTCCTGAAAGAGAGAATCATTCATTCATTCATCAATTCATTGTATTTTCGGAGATAGCCTGTTTTGTGGCAGGGAACATATCAATTGACAATCCTGCTTAGACTTCACTGGGCTGCGTGTGGTGGGAGTGGAGGGGGGAAAGAGTTCATCTATCTCCCGAGACTGGTTGATGGTGTGTCTCCCTGCAGCATGCTGCTCAGGCTGGGATCGGCTCGCTCCTATGGAGCTGGGGCTAGCACCATTTTGCTATCCTCGCTGAGGAGCCGCTGGGTAGAAGTCTGTTAGGCGCTGTGGCAGCTTGTTCCCCTGCCGCCATTTGGACATCATTCCTGCAGGTGTTATACTCTGTGTTGAGCTTGTTATGAGCTCCAGGAGACCTCTCCTCGTTGTCGCTGGGTGTCACTGTGAGTGTGAGGCTGTGGAAGCTATCAGTTATGCGGCCATCTTCTCCGCCGGCCGGACACACCCCCCGTTAAGCCACACTTAATGTGCAAGGTTTAAATTCTACAGTTAAGCGACAAAAACTGTTCTATCTATATCACACCTTAAAAACAGATATTATTCCCTTGCAAGAGACTTACTCCCCCACCCCCCCTCTTATAATCCCTCTTTCCTACAACAAAGTTACCCCCCAATTTTATTTAGCCAATGCTGAAAACAAAACATGTGGAGTAGTAGTGTGCCTCTCCAAATTTCCGAGGGCCAGGAAGAGTGGTATGCGATAATGGCATTAACCGTCTGTCCGCCCTTCGACAGAGAAAGTTGACACATGTGCCATACTTGGCACATGTCCTCAATTTTGTAGTGCAGCATTTCTTAAACAGGTACCTAGGTTTGCAAGATCTTCTAAAGCAGGCCAGAAGAGTCTGTAAACATTTCAGATGGCCATATACAGCCAGTGTTTGGTTGACTGAAATTCAGTAGGAATTTCACCTGCCCGTAAACCACCTCATTTGTGACATGCCCACCAGGTGGAACTCAACTTTGGCAATGCTGCAGCAGCTGCACATGCAACAGAGGGCCGTCAAGGAGTACCTGTGTGAGTATGGCAGAAGGACAAGCTCAGGGCACCTCTACTTTTTTTCCCCATGCCAATGGCTGCTGATAAAGGATACATGCGTAACAAAGCGTTACTAGACCTACTGATTACCAACAATACAGAACTGATCATGGATGTGGAAAATAGGGGAAATATAGGGAACAGCGATCACTGGTCAAATAGCTTCAGTATAAATTACACAAACAGGAAACATAAGGGGAATACAAAGACATTGAATTTCAAAAGAGCAAACTTCCCCAAACTACAAACCTTGCTTGAAGATATAAATTGGGATAAAATCTTAGGAACACCAGAGATGGCCGCATGAGGCAAGAGCTCCGGCACACAGAGTACAATATAAGCTTCTTCTAAGGCACATCCACACTCCTTCAGCCATGGGTAAGCTGAACAGAAGCATGTCAGCACCCTGCTCCATCAAGGAGTCCGGAGCTCAATCCAGAACCCAGCTCAGCAACAACATTCTGGAGATATTCCGGTTCTGGGCCTTAACCCACCACGAGGAGACACAGGCCCCACAGGCATCTCAGGCCTCATCCCTGGCCTCGCCTAGAAACACCTAAAAAATTCCACAGGCAGACGATCATGGCTCTTCAGCGGCAAATCCGAGCCTTCTAGATCTGCAAAGAGACCTCCAGAAAGTCGCCTTGGATATCAAACACACCCTTACATCAGCCATATAAGATCTAAAATTGGACATTCAATTGATGAACAATCGCATTGCGGAGGTCGAAGAATCTTCCCAACTTCAAGCAGCTTGCACCCCCTGCTGGAAACATTACATGCATGCAACATACAGTATAGGTGGAAATTTCCTTTCTGCCTTTCTGCTACTGCCAAGGGGTGCACAGCACTTCTTCGAACACCAGAGGGCCTCCCTACTTTGTGCGAGCAACTGGACTTGCCACCAGTGGACTTGCCTGATTGGGACTCCTTCTATTTCCCAATGGAGCCATGGAAGCCGGTGTCCTGCAACGCATCTCCAAAAAGCACAACGGCAACAATCCAGACGTCGCAGGCTGGATCCCACATCACCTGGAGAACATATCTCACATCGAGATCTGCCACCACACGTGCTAGAACATGCTGAAACCCTAGGGGCCATCAAGACAACTAACATCCTGCTCAATACACCGCAGATGAATGAACCAGCAAGATGAAATGCTACCACACATACCACCACTTCCTTAAAACGTTTGATTTCTCTTGATCCTCTTATCTGCACTATAAGAATCGCCTACAAACTCCCAGTGCACCATGAAGAAATCATTCACTTAACCTCGCCTCCAGTCAAAAGGACTTTTCCAGGAATAACCTCTCCTTGCAGGTACTGTGCTCCTAAACCCACAGGTATTCCCGAGGAAGGCCCCCGCTTGGATGAGAACGTGTCACAGGACTACCATCCTTATTTCCCCTCAGACTATCCCAAAACATCCCCAGAGAGTTCACCTGCCTGATGAATAATCCAGAGACTCCTTGATGCGGCTAACAGGGCAGGTAACACCTATATGTATGTGCGCTCTCTCAACAGGTTTCCACTACATTTAGGATTGCTTTTGTTAATAAGTTTGTTTGGTTGTATATTTTTTGTGATCATAAATGATACTGTATCTATTTACGCATTGCACATTAGTGGAGGAGAGACCTAAGCATTTCCAACCATGCTATATACTGTAAATCTGAAGCGAATCCCATCCATAATAACTGATTTGAGGTTGAGACGCTTTGTGCCACACTGTTAAACATTATAGTGCCACACTCAGGATACGGGCACAATACTATTACACAATCACAAAACGAAAACCTATTTACGGTTTTCTCTCTCCAAAAAAACTGACTAGGCTGGTCTCTCCCCACTAAGACCTATAATCCCACAAATGGAACAAGGACCTTGGTTCTTTACTATAAAGAAACGGGGCCCAAGAACTAAATGGAGATGAGAGAAGAAAATTCATTTTTAGCCTAAAAGTGCAATACACAATCGTAAGGTTTGCTGGTTACATTAGTTGACTTCAGTTTTCAATAACAATTCATTTTACTCATTAATTGCATATTTAGAATGATTGAACTCGTGCACTGCGCATTTCATAATAACATTCAACATACCCACCTGGTTAAAATATTATACATGACATTGCTGTCTTCACAACAATGACGTACCCACCATATTAAATACCACACTTACCCTCACCGTATCATACCTGAAATACCTTTACATACCTTACTAGTCCTCAACAGTGCCAACATACCTGATCCCTTCCCAGTTTACTGTCCCACAACAGCAGGCCCATTGGACCTTTGCTGACACCCCAGAATCCTTCTAATCGGGTGGCTAGGTGATCCTATAATCACCTCCGGTGACACACTATACACGGAACGTGGAGATTCCACGGCTGTGTGAACCCTCTTAACCATCATGTTCCATATCACACCCACTTGAGACTCATCTTTCATAACCCTTAACCTACCACTCTTTCTCCCCCCTTTTCTGATCCTCTCTCCTGTCTATATCCCCTTACTTCCTAGTGGGGGCCTCTCTTCCTCTCTCCCATACTTACCCCCATCTCAATACCCTTAGACAACATAAACTCTCCCTGTGAACCCACTACAACGAGGTGTCATACATTAATAGCAAACAGAATGCATCCGGAACAGACGTCCCAAAAGACACCAGTATTACTGAAATGCATCTCACTAAATGTTAAAGGCTTAAACATGCCAGAAAATAGATCGCAAGACCTTTCAGCTCTGACGAAACACAAAGGGCATTTCCTCCTACTTCAGGAAACCCATTTTAGATCAAATGTCATCCCTAAACTGGCAAATCATATATACAAGCAAGCTATACACTCCACAAACCAAGACTCTAAAACGAAAGGGGCCTCTATCCTCATTTCCAAAAATGCTGACTTCCAAATGACAGACACAATCACTGATCCTGAAGGCAGATATGTGTTTGTTAAGGGCACATATGCATCCAAACCCCTCACTCTAGCCAATATATACTGCCCAAATGAGCACCAAGTATCCTTCTTCAAAAAAATCTGTGACCTCCTATCCAACTTCTAGGAAGGGATGGTGATACTAGGAGGAGACTTCAATATGCCATTGAATCCTATTCTTGACACCTCTACTGCCACTTCTGTCCTCTCCTACTGGGCTCTCCGTCAAATCAAACTCCAACTCCAAAATCTAACACTCCATGACACATGGCGTACCATGTTCCCTACCGACAAAGACTACACCTTTTACTCTCCTCCACATCAAAAATACTCCAGAATAGACTATCTATTTTTATCACAGATGGACTTATCTCTTCTCACATAGGCCACTATAGAACCAATGTCTCTATCAGACCACCACCCTATCTCAATAACGCTCACATTCCCGGAAACGAGGGAAACGACCAAAACATGGCGGCTGAACCCTTCCCTTCTTAAAGACATAGAAGCGCTAAATCAGATCCATTCCCATAGCCAAAGGTTCTTCCTAGAAAACTCTACCCCAGATATTACACCCATCACTCTATGGGAGGCACATAAGTGTGTACTAAGGGGGGAGTTCATAGCTCTAGTAAAAACCAAATAAAAGGAGACATCAGGAGCAAATCAAATCCCTGATCCAAACCATAAACAGACTAGAGACTGCTCACAAACAAACAACCTCATGAAATACACTACAGGAGCTACTACAAGCTTGATCCACATTACTAGATGAACTAGGTAAACGCACAAGGAGGGGGTATGTACTCCAACAAAAGGTGTTCTGCGAACACGGCAATAAGAGTGGAAGACTGCTGGCACGCACGATCCAGACATCCAAAGCATCATCTAGGATACATCACATCCGGGACAAACACGGCACTCTCCTCTCAAAAAATGAGGATATCGCCAGGCACTTTAAAAAATACTATTCTAAACTTTACAACTTACTACAAAATAGTGAAGACACAACAAAAGTAAATACCTGAGCCTCCCATATAAAAGATATCATAACTCAGTACTGCCCCAAATCTATCTCTCCCCAGCAAGCAGAAGCCATGGAAAGCCCTCTCTCAAAGGAGGAACTTCAATTAGCAATAAAACACATGAAAGTAGGAAAGATCCCAGGCCCAGATGGCTTAACACTAATATATTACAAAAGCTTCCAAGACATTTTAATTCCCGAAATGCTTAAGACTAGGGATGAGCTTTGAGTTCGACTTGAACATAGCATGTTCAAACGTTCGTCGAATTGTGAAGGTGATGGGCCGTTCGCGCCAAATTCGAGTGGCGCGTCACGGCCCATAATTCACTGCGTCATTGCAGTGCATTGCTGGCTGATGATTGGCCAAGCATGCACTATGACCCACATGCTTGGCCAATCACAGCGCCGTCTGTACAGAGAGCCGTAATTGGTCAAAGCCAGGGTGGCTTTGGCCAATTATGGCTCAGGGGTTTAGTACACGCCTCACACTATATAAGGCCGCCTGTGTGGTGGCCTTGTGTAGTGTGTTGCGGCGGTGGTGAAGAGATAGACAGGGAGACAGTGTCATTTGTAGGCAGGCAAGTCAGTTAGCTGCACTTACAGTGTATTGTGTATATATATGCATCCTAGGTGTTGTGTATATATATATATATATATATATATATATATATATATATATATATACACACTGTATTCAGTTTAGCGAGATTCGTTCCTGCTATTCTCTTCCTACTGACAGGCGGGCAGGTGTTTTTACAGAATTTACAGCTACCTGAAGAAAATTGCTGGTGTTCTTCTGATCCTATTAGTACTACAGGCAGGCAGCTACAGTATTTACAGTGAGTGTAGTGCATCCTCTGCACAGTGTGCACCTAAAGCTACCTGAAGAAAATTGGTAGTGTTCTTCTTACATAGTTACATAGTTAGATAGTTAGTCAGGTTGAAAAAAGACACAAGTGCATCCAGTTCAACCTTAAAAACAATAAATAAATAAAATAAAAAATATCGTACAAGCCAATATACCCAATTTTATATCCTCAGTTGATCCAGAAGAAGGCAAAAAACCCCAGCAGAGCATGCTTCAATTTGCTACAGCAGGGGAAAAAATTCCTTCCTGATCCCCCAAGAGGCAATCGGATTTTCTCTGGATCAACTTTACCTATAAATGTAAGTACCCAGTTATATTATGTACATTTAGGAAAGTATTCAGAACTTTCTTAAAGCAACTACTACTACTACTTCTACTGAGCTGGCCAGAACCACCTGTGGCGGTTGTCTATTCCACATTTTCATAGCTCTTACTGTGAAGAAACCTTTGCATATTTGGAGATGAAATCTCTTTTCCTCTAGACGTAAAGAGTGCCCCCATGTCCTCTGGGTTGACTGTAAAGAGAATAACTCAACACCATGTTCACTATATGGACCCCTTATATATTTGAACATGTTGATCATATCCCCCCTTATTCTCCTCTTCTCAAGAGTGAATAAATTCCATTCCTCTAATCTTTCCTCATAGCTGAGCTCCTCCATGCCTCTTATCAGTTTGGTTGCCCTTCTCTGCACTTTCTCCAGTTCCCCGATATCCTTTTTGAGAACTGGTGCCCAAAACTGAACTGCATATTCGAGATGAGGTCTTACTAATGATTTGAATGGGGGCAAAATCATATCTCTCTGGAGTCCATACCTCTCTAAATACAAAAAAGGACTTTGCTCGCTTTGGAAACCACAACTTGGCATTGCATGCTATTATTGAGCTTATGATCTAACAAAACCCCCAGATCCTTCTCCACTACGGATTCCCCCAGTTGTACTCCCCCTAGCATGTATGATGCATGCATATTCTTAGCCCACAAGTGCATAACTTTACATTTCTCAACATTAAACCTCAACTGCCACATAGTCGCCCAGTTAGACAGTGCATTGAGGTTGGCTTGTAAATTGGAGACATCCTGTAAGGACGTTATTCCACTGCACAGCTTGGTGTCATCTGCAAAGACAGAAATGTTACTTTCGATCCCAGACCCAATATCATTTATAAAGTTATTAAAAAGTAAGGGTCCCAGCACTGAACCTTGGGGTACACCACTGATAACCTTAGACCATTCAGAGTAAGAATCATTAACCATACTATCTGAATTCTGTCTTTTAGCCAGTTTTCTATCCATTTACAGACTTATATTTCCAAGCTTCTTCTTCTGATCCTATTAGTACAACAGGCAGGCAACTGCAGTATTTACAGTTAGTGTAGTGCGTCCTCTGCACAGTGTGCACCTAAAGCTACCTGAAGAAAATTGGTGGTGTTCTTCTGATCCTGTTAGTACCACAGGCAGGCAGCTGCAGTATTTACAGTTAGTGTACTGTGTCCTCTGCACAGTGTGCACCTAAAGCTACCTGAAGAAAATTGGTGGTGTTCTTCTGATCCTATTAGTACCACAGGCAAGCAGCTGCAGTATTTACAGTTAGTGTAGTGCATCCTCTGCACAGTGTGCACTTAAAGCTACCTGAAGACAATTGCTGTTTTTCCGATCCTATTAATACCACAGGCAGGCAGCTGCAGAATTTACAGTTAGTGTACTGTGTCCTCTGCACAGTGCACACCTAAAGCTACCTGAAGAAAATTGATGGTGTTCTTCTGATCCTATTAGTACCACAGGCAGGCAGCTTCAGTATTTAAAGTTGGTGTACTGTGTCCTCTGCACACTGTGCACCTAAAGCTACCAGAAGACAATTGCTGTTGTTCTGATCCTATTAATACCACAGGCAGGCAGCTTCAGCATTTACAGTTAGTGTACTGTGTTCTCTGCAAAGTGTGCACCTAAAGCTACCTGAAGAAAATTGGTGGTGTTCTTCTGATCCTATTAGAACCACAGGCAGGCAGCTGCAGTATTTACAGTTAGTGTAGTGTGTCCTCTGCACAGTGTGCACCTAAAGCTACCTGAAGACAATTGCTGTTGTTCTGATCCTATTAATACCACAGGCAGGCAGCTGCAGTATTTACAGTTAGTGTACTGTGTCCCCTGCACAGTGTGCACCGAAAGCTACTGGAAGACAATTGCTATTGTTCTGATCCTATTAGTACCACAGGCAAGCAGCTGCAGTATTTACAATTAGTGTAGTGCATCCTCTGCACAGTGTGCACCTAAAGCTACCTGAAGACAATTGCTGTTGTTCTGATCCTATTAATACCACAGGCAGGCAGCTGCAGTATTTACAGTTAGTGTACTGTGTCCTCTGCACAGTGTGCACCTAAAGCTACCTGAAGAAAATTGGTGGTGTTCTTCTGATCCTATTAGTACCACAGGCAAGCAGCTGCAGTATTTACAGTTAGTGTAGTGCGTCCTCTGCACAGTGTGCACCTAAAGCTACCTGAAGACAATTGCTGTTGTTCCGATCCTATTAATACCACAGGCAGGCAGCTGCAGTATTTACAGTTAGTGTACTGTGTCCTCTGCACAGTGTGCACCTAAAGCTACCTGAAGACAATTGCTGTTGTTCTGATCCTATTAATACCACAGGCAGGCAGCTGCAGTATTTACAGTTAGTGTACTGTGTCCCCTGCACAGTGTGCACCGAAAGCTACTGGAAGACAATTGCTATTGTTCTGATCCTATTAGTACCACAGGCAAGCAGCTGCAGTATTTACAATTAGTGTAGTGCATCCTCTGCACAGTGTGCACCTAAAGCTACCTGAAGACAATTGCTGTTGTTCTGATCCTATTAATACCACAGGCAGGCAGCTGCAGTATTTACAGTTAGTGTACTGTGTCCTCTGCACAGTGTGCACCTAAAGCTACCTGAAGAAAATTGGTGGTGTTCTTCTGATCCTATTAGTACCACAGGCAAGCAGCTGCAGTATTTACAGTTAGTGTATTGCGTCCTCTGCACAGCGTGCACCTAAAGCTACCTGAAGACAATTGCTGTTGTTCCGATCCTATTAATACCACAGGCAGGCAGCTGCAGTATTTACAGTTAGTGTACTGTGTCCTCTGCACAGTGTGCACCTAAAGCTACCTGAAGACAATTGCTGTTGTTCTGATCCTATTAGTACCACAGGCAAGCAGCTGCAGTATTTACAGTTAGTGCAGTGCGACCTCTGCACAGTGTGAACCTAAAGCTACCTGAAAACAATTGCTGTTGTTCTGATCCTATTAATACCACAGGCAGGCAGCTGCAGTATTTACAGTTAGTGTACTGTGTCCTCTGCACAGTGCGCACCTAAAGCTACCAGAAGACAATTGCTGTTGTTCTGATCCTATTAATACCACAGGCAGGCAGCTGCAGCATTTACAGTTAGTGTACTGTGTCCTCTGCACAGTGCGCACCTAAAGCTACCTGAAGAAAATTGATGATGTTCTTCTGATCCTATTAGTACCACAGGCAGGCAGCTAAAGTATTTACAGTTAGTGTACTATGTTCTCTGCACAGTGTGAACCTAAAGCTACCTGAAGACAATTGCTGGTGTCATACTAATAATACTACTGGCAGGCAGTTAATTCAGCTAGCTACAGTATCAGTATATATATACATCCCAGCTTTGTGCAGCTACATCTCACTGCAGGCCATTAGTATGTCTGGAAGGCTAACAAGGAGAGGCAGACAGTCACAAGCCAATAAAAGAGGGCAAGCAGGCTCTGTGTCTAGAGGCAACAGTGCTGGTCCTGGAAACAGTGCATCCTCATCAGCACGTGGCCGTGGGACACGCTTTTCCTTTTTTTCGGCAGCTAGCTGTGTTGAACCGCAACATGCGGAAGACTTGGTAGAGTGGGTGACCAAGCCGTCCTCATCCTCCTCATCCTCTCTCACCCAGGCTCAGGGTACTTTGTCTGGCAAAGCAGCTGCCAATGCGGCCTCTTCCCTTGGCTCAATGGCTTCAGTCACTCCTTCCCTAGCCCCACCATGTCCTCCTGAGGAGTCCCCCGAACTGTTTGACCACAGTGTTGGGTAAATGCTCCAGGAGGATGCCCAGTGTTTTGAAGGCTCCGATGATGCTACCCAGCTAGAGGAAGGCAGTAACTTAAGCCCAGAGAGAGGGGGTGCCCAAGAAGGACAGCAATCTCGCAGTCATGTTCCCCCAGCTGCAGCATACTGCCAGCTTTGCTCCAGAAATGAGGGGGGAGGGGATGATGAGGTCACTGACTCCACATGGGTGCCTGATAGGAGAGAGGAGGAGGAGGAGGCACATCTCCAACGAGGCAGGATGCCCTCCAGGGGCCAGCTTAAGGGCAGCACACCGACTGCATCACACTGCAGAGCTCCGCATGTGCTGTCTCTGCGCGTTATTCCAAAAGTTCTTTGCCGTGGGCCTTTTTTGAGACGAGTGCATCAGATCCCACCGCTGCTATTTGCAACATATGTCTCAAGCGTATCTCGCGTGGCCAAAACATCACCCGCTTGGGCACCACATGATTGACCAGACATATGTCGACCTGTCATGCAGTTCGTTGGCAAGCGTATGAAAAGACCCACACCAAAGAACAAAGTGGAACTCTCCTTGCTCCTCATCAGCTGGGATCTCCAACCCCACTATACCTTTAGTCCTCTCTGAAACCTGCACTGAGTTGAATGAAGGTGTAGAATTAGGTGTGTCACAGCCAAGTGCTTGCGGGCAATCTGTTATCGGTACACCGACATCAGATTGTACCAGGAAAATTTCCCTGCCCCAGCTGCTCCCAGCCATCCATATGCCCAGTGGTTGAATGCTAGCTTAGCTAAATTGCTAGCACTTCAACTACTGCCTTTTCAGTTGTTAGACTCTGCCCCCTTCCGTGAGTTTGTGGAATGTGCGGTTTCTTAGTGGCAGGTTCCCAAACGCCACTTTTTCTCACAGAAGGCGATTCCAGCTCTCTACTGGCATGTGGAAGGTAGGGATTAGCTTCGAGTTCGAGTCGAACTCATGTTCGACTCGAACATTGGCTGTTCGCAAGTTCGCCAAACAGCGAACAATTTGGGGTGTTCGCGGCAAATTCGAATGCCGCGGAACACCCTTTAAAAGTCTATGGGAGAAATCAAAAGTGCTAATTTTAAAGGCTAATATGCAAGTTATTTTCATAAAAAGTGTTTGGGGACCTGGGTCCTGCCCCAGGGGACATGGATCAATGCAAAAAAAAGTTTTAAAAACGGCCGTTTTTTCAGGAGCAGTGATTTTAATAATGCTTAAAGTCAAACAATAAAAGTGTAATATCCCTTTAAATTTCATACCTGGGGGGTGTCTATAGTATACCTGTAAAGGGGCGCATGTTTCCTGTGTTTAGAACAGTCTGACAGTAAAATGACATTTTGAAGGAAAAAACCCATTTAAAACTACCCGTGGCTATTGCATTGCCGACAATACACATAGAAGTTCATTGATAAAAACGGCATGGGAATTCCCCAAAGGGCAACCCCGAACCAAAATTAAAAGAAAAATGACGTGGGAGTCCCCCTAAATTCCATACCAGGCCCTTCAGGTCTGGTATGGATATTAAGGGGAACCCCGGCCAAAATTTAAAAAAAAATGACGTGGGGTTCCCCCTAAATTCCATACCAGACCCTTCAGGTCTGGTATGGATTTTAAGGGGAACCCCGCTCCAAAAAAAAAAAAAAACGGCGTGGGGTCCCCCCAACAGTCCATTCCAGACCCTTATCCGAGCACGCAACCTGGCAGGCCGCAGGAAAAGAGGGGGGGATGAGAGTGCGGCCCCCCCTCCTGAACCGTACCAGGCCACATGCCCTCAACATTGGGAGGGTGCTTTGGGGTAGCCCCCAAAAACACCTTGTCCCCATGTTGATGAGGACAAGGGCTTCATCCCCACAACCCTGGCCAATGGTTGTGGGGGTCTGCGGGCGGGGGGCTTATCGGAATCTGGAAGCCCCCTTTAACAAGGGGGCCCCCAGATCCCGGCCCCCCCCTGTGTGAAATGGTAAAGGGGTACTTACCCCTACCATTTCACAAAAAAACTGTCAAAAATGTTAAAAATGACAAGAGACAGTTTTTGACAATTCCTTTATTTAAATGCTTCTTCTTTCTTCTATCTTCCTTCATCTTCTGGTTCTTCTGGTTCTTCCTCTGGCATTCTCGTCCAGCATCTCCTCCGCAGCATCTTCTATCTTCTTCTCCTCGGGCCGCTCCGCACCCATGGCATGGGGGGAGGCTCCCGCTCTTCTCTTCTTCTTTCTTTTCTTCTCTTCTTCTCTTCTTCATTTTCTTCTCCAGCCGCTCCGCATCCATGCTGGCATGGAGCGAGGCTCCCGCTGTGTGATGGCGCTCCTCGTCCCTCCATGGATGCGCAGCGGCCCAGAGAAGAAAATGAAGAAGAGAAGAAGAGAAGAAAAGAAGAATGGGTGCGGAGTGGCCCGAGGAGAAGAAGATAGAAGACGCCGCGGAGGAGATGCTGGACGAGAACGCCGGAGGAAGAACCAGAATAGCCAGAAGAACCAGAAGATGAAGGAAGATAGAAGAAAGAAGAAGTATTTAAATAAAGGAATTGTCAAAAACTGTCTTGTCATTTTTAACATTTTTGACAGTCTTTTAGTGAAATGGTAGGGGTAAGTACCCCCTTACCATTTCACACAGGGGGGGCCGGGATCTGGGGGTCCCCTTGTTAAAGGGGGCTTCCAGATTCCGATAAGCCCCACGCCCGCAGACCCCCGCAACCACCGGCCAGGGTTGTGGTGATGAGGCCCTTGTCCTCATCAACATGGGGACAAGGTGTTTTGGGGGGCTACCCCAAAGCACCCTCCCAATAATGAGGGCATGTGGCCTGGTACGGTTCAGGAGGGGGGGCCGCACTCTCGTCCCCTCCTCTTTTCCTGCGGCCTGCCAGGTTGCGTGCTCGGATAAGGGTCTGGTATGGATTTTTGGGGGGACCCCACGCCGCTTTTTCTTTTGGCACGGGGTTCCCCTTAAAATCCATACCAGACCTGAAGGGTCTGGGATGAAATTTAGGGGGAACCCCACGTCATTTTTAAAAAAAATTTTGGCCGGGGTTCCCCTTAATATCCATACCAGACCTAAAGGGCCTGGTATGGAATTTAGGGGGACTCCCACGTCATTTTTTTAAAAATTTTGGTTCGGGGTTCCCCTTTGGGGAATTCCCATGCCATTTTTATCAATGAACTTCTATGTGTATTGTCGGCAATGCAATAGCCGCGGGTAGTTTTAAATGGGTTTTTTCCTTCAAAATGTCATTTTGCTGTCAGACTGTTCTAAACACAGGAAACATGCGCCCCTTTACAGGCATACTATAGACACCCCCCAGGTATGAAATTTAAAGGGATATTACACTTTTATTGTTTGACTTTAAGCATTATTAAAATCACTGCTCCTGAAAAAACGGCCGTTTTTAAAACTTTTTTTTGCATTGATCTATGTCCCCTGGGGCAGGACCCAGGTCCCCAAACACTTTTTATGACAATAACTTGCATATTAGCCTTTAAAATTAGCACTTTTGATTATTCATGTTTGTGTCCCATAGACTTTAACGGTGTTCGCGTGTTCGAACAAACTTTATTCCTGTTCGCATGTTCTGGTGTGAACCGAACAGGGGGGTGTTCGGCTCATCCCTAGTGGAAGGCAATGTCTTGGCCTCACTGGACAGGGCGGTCAGCGGTATGGTCCAGCAGGCATGGACAGGGACATTACCTATCTTTCACCGCGCACTGGGTGACTCTTCTAGCAGCTGGGATGGATACAGGACAGGATGCAGTAGTGTTGGGGGTTGTTCCGCCACCACGCCTCCAAAATTCTACTAGTGGTGATTCTGCCACACCTCTCTCCTCCACCTCCTCCTCTTCTTCTTCTTCCTCCATGGCCTCTTCCTGTGTTAATATGTCCTCAGAACCAGCGGTGCTCCGTAGGCGTTCAAGGGGCTACGCAAGCACGCAGGCAGAAAGATGCCATGTGGTGCTTCGAGCTGGTTTGCTTGGTGGACAGGAGCCACACTGGGGTAGAGATTCTGTCAGCTTTGCAGGGGCAGGTTCAGAGGTGGTTGACACCACGCCAGCTTAAGACAGGTATGGTGGTTTGTGACAATGGCACCAACCTCCTCTCCGGCCTCCGACAGCGACAACTGACCCATGTGCCCTGTTTGGCTCATGTCCTTAACTTGGTGGTGCAGTGGTTCTTGGGCAGGTACCTGGGCTTACAGGATGTCCTGAGGCAGGCCAGGAAATTCTGTGTGCATTTCCACAGGTCATATAATGCCAGTGCTCGGCTGGCTGACCTCCAAAAAGAATTTAACCTGCCCAAGAACCTCCTAATCTGTGACATGCCCACCAGGTGGAACTCAACTTTGGACATGCTGCAGTGGCTGCACAAGCAGCATTGGGTCATCAATGAGTACCTATGTGACTATGGCACCAGGACAGGGTCAGGGGACCTTGTTTTTTTTCCACACGCCAGTGGGCTATGATCAGGGATGCAGGCACTGCCCTGTCACCATTTGAGGAGGCCACGAGGATGTTGAGCAGTGATAGTGCATGCATCAGTGACACTGTCCCTCTTGTCCACCTGTTGGAGCACACCCTGTGTGAAATAATGGACAGGGCACTTGAGGCAGAACAGAGGGAGGAAGAGGAGGACTTCCTTACCTCTCAAGGTCCCCTTTATCCAGACAGTGTTCCTGCATGCCCGTCGATCACACAGGAAGAGGAGGAGGAGGATTGTTTCAGCATGGAGGTGGAGCCTGGCACTCAGCATCAGCAGCAGTCTTCAAGGGATCATTTACAGTCTGAAGAAACCCATGGACTTGTACCTGGCTGGGAGGAGGTGGCTGCGGATCATGTCGTCCTTAGTGACCCAGAGGACTCTGCACCAAATGCCTCAGCAAACCTATGCTGCATGGCCTCCCTGATCCTGCAAAGCCTGCCGAAGGATCCACGTATTTGTGGTATCAAGGGGAGGGATGATTACTGGCTGGCAACCCTCCTTGATCCACGTTACAAGGCTAAGGTTGCAGACCTTATCTTGCCATCACAGAGGGAGCAGAGGATGAAGCATCTTCGGGAGGCCTTGCAGAAAGGTTTGTGCAATGCGTTTCCAGAGCCTGGGAGGTTACAATTTCCTGGTCCTCCTGGACAACGTGTTGCTGAGGCTTCGGTCAGTCACAGAAGGAGCGGTGGAGAAGGTGGCTGTCTGACCGATGCGTTCAGACAATTTTTTAGTCTGCAGCCCCAAGGTCTGATCATTTCCAGCAACCTTAGCCAGCGTCTGATTCACATGGTGCAAGATTACCTAGGGGCAAGATTAGACTTGGACACCTTTCCCACCGAAAATCCTCTGGGTTACTGAGTCTTGAGGATGGATCACTGGCCAGAGCTTGCACAGTATGCAATTGAGCTACTGGTCTGTCCTGCATCCAGAGTTCTTTCAGAACACACATTCAGTGCTGCTGGAAGCTTTGTAACCGATCACAGGGTGCGCCTGTCCACCGAATCAGTCGATCGGCTGACCTTCATAAAAATGAATCAGTCTTGGATCACCAGCTACCAAGCACCTGATGCTGATGTAACCGATTGATTTATTTTTTTAATGTGAGATCCCTTCAAGACTGCCTATGCTGATGCTGAGTGACTATCCTGTTATGTTAAGTGATAATCCTCTTCCTCCTCAATTTTCATGCTGATAGCTTGTAAGAACATTTTTGGTTCTGGGCACCGCCACCAGTGGCCAAGGCCCAATTTTTCAGCCCCTGTTTGAAGGGGGCATGTAATTACAATTTTTGATGCAATACGTTGCAGCAGGGCTCATTCCTGCACTCCAACTATAGCATCTGTGAGTGGTTGCAGTGATGTGGCAGCAGTGGCTAAGGCCCAATTTGTCTGCCCCTGTTTAACAGGGACGTGTAATTACAATTTTTGATGCAATACTTTGCAGCAGGGCTCACTCCTGCGCTACAACTAGAGTATCTTTGAGGGGTTGCAGTGTTGTGGCACCATCACCAGTGCCCAAGGCCCAAATTTTCAGCCTCTGTTTAACAGGGGCGTACAATTACAATTTTTGATGCAATACTTTGCAGCAGGGCTCATTCCTGTGCTCCAACTATAGCATCTGTGAGGGGTTGCAGTGTTTTGGCACCAGTGCCTAAGGCCCAATTTTTCTGCCCCTGTTAAATAGGGACATGTAATTACAATTCTTGATCTAATATTTCACAGCAGGGCCCATTCCTGCGCCCATCAAGAGTAACTGTGAGGCTTACAGTGTTGTGGCAACAGCATCACCAAAGGCCCATTTTTTCTGCCCCTGTTCAACAGGTGCATGTAATTACAATTCTTGATCTAATATTTCACAGCAGGGCCCATTCCTGCGCCCATCAAGAGTAATAGGGCGTACACACGGTCGGACTTTGTTCGGACATTCCGACAACAAAATCCTAGGATTTTTTCCGACGGATGTTGGCTCAAACTTGTTTTGCCTACACACGGTCGCACAAAGTTGTCGGAATTTCTGATCGACAACCACGCGGTCACGTACACCACGTACGACGAGACTAGAAAAGGCCATTTCAGAACCAAGCGCGGCACCCTTTGGGCTCCTTTTGCTAATCTCGTGTTAGTAAAAGTTTGGTGAGAGACGATTCACGCTTTTTCAGACTCGTGGCTTTCAGATCGTTTTCTGCCGTTCAGTTTGTGCTTGTGGGTTTGTATCTGCTCTTCAGTGCATGCAGTCAGTTCGTATCAGAGTTTTCTGTGTGATCTTGCCTGCTCGTTGCTGTTTTTCAGGTCGCTCTTCACAGGCCTTGCTGTTCTTCAGTGCGTTCTGTTACTTCGTTCTGAGCAGCCGACCGTTTTCTAGCCATGTTTCGTATGCGTACTCCTCGTAGAGTTCGTGCTGTGCGGGGGCTTGGTGTTGGGGTCCTGACCTTGACACAAGTCCAGTCCATGAACAGGGTGGGGAGAAGTTCATGGACCAAGAATTGGTTGCTTCAGCGTGACCAGTTCTGTCATATGCCTTTGCTCCGTGAGATCCGTGAGAATAATCCTGATGATTTCAGGAACTTTCTCAGGATGACGGACCCCGTGTTTCACCGTCTGTTGGCTTCGCTGACCCCCTATATCAGCAGGCAGGATACCTGCATGAGGCAAGCCATTACTCCGGAGCAGAGGTTGGTCGCTACCTTGTGGTATTTGGCCACAGGGAGAAGTCTGCAGGACTTGACGTTCTCGACAGGCATCTTTCCCCAGGCTCTGGGGATCATTATCCCAGAGACCTGTTCTGCCATCATACAGGTCCTGCAGAAGGAGTATATGAAGGTAAGATTTTTATCCTTTTATATCACTTTTTATTGTATTGAATGTTTGCTAATATATTGTATTTCTTTCCTCATTCCCTAATTACCATGATTGTAATATGCTGTGAATGCCCCCTTTGTGCTCATGCATGCTGGATTTTTATGTAATTATTATTTTATGTCCTTCATACATATTTGCCCTTCAATAACCTCTCCAGCATGGTGTCTCCTGCCCTATATTCACCTCATGTAGTCACTTAACAATGTATTTTATCAGCTCTATAGTAGTGCTTTACCCCAAACACCCCCTAAAATGTTTGGAAATGTTTTTGATTTAAATTCAGGCAGAGTGCCAGAGGCTTTTTTTTGTGGTGTCCCCAAATTTTTTGTAACCCTCCTTCCCCCCAACTGCTAAGTCAGCTGATCCCAATTCTCTATCCTCAATCATCTATCTGCTGACTTTGCCAAACCCATACACACTATACCCATCTCTTTTGTGGTCAGATTTAGGGATGAATTCCCCAAAAGCATGTAGTGCAAGGGCCTGCCTGTATACTTTCCAATGGTACTGTTTAAAGTTTTTGTATCCTATTATTATCTTGATAGGTAATAGCAGAATGTTCAAATGTGCTCAAATGTGTACAGTGTGTATTTATATCTTTGTATTATGACACTTCTTACCTGTCCAGTGGTCTGCCAATAGTGTAACTAAGGAGGGGCTGTTCCAAGTAATACCCTGTATTTAGGCATTCATCTCTCAATGAAGTGAAGAGGGTTACCTGTCCAAGAGTTCCCCCCCCTATAATGTTAGAAATGGCCCATGAGAGGGGGGAGGGGGAATATGATAGGTGTACCTTATACTTTGTTGTTGTTAAAATCCCCTTAATAAATGCTATCTGGAGGTTGCCCCATAATGTTTGTGTCTAATCTGCTTGCCATGTTTCTGTTAAAAAATAGTAATGTTTATTGTTTTTTCCTCAACAGTTTCCTTCAACACCACAGGAATGGCAGACTGTGGCCTCCCACTTTGCCCAGCGTTGGGACTTTCCTAACTGCGGAGGGGCAATTGATGGGAAAAGCGTCGTCCCACCACCCAACTCGGGGTCGTACTATTATAATTACAAGGGGTTTAATAGTAGGGATGAGCTTCGAGTTCGAGTCGAACTCATGTTCGACTCGAACATTGGCTGTTCGCAAGTTCGCCGAACAGCGAACAATTTGGGGTGTTCGCGGCAAATTCGAATGCCGCAGAACACCCTTTAAAAGTCTATGGGAGAAATCAAAAGTGCTAATTTTAAAGGCTAATATGCAAGTTATTGTCATAAAAAGTGTTTGGGGACCTGGGTCCTGCCCCAGGGGACATGGATCAATGCAAAAAAATTTTTTAAAAACGGCCGTTTTTTCAGGAGCAGTGATTTTAATAATGCTTAAAGTCAAACAATAAAAGTGTAATATCCCTTTAAATTTCGTACCTGGGGGGTGTCTATAGTATGCCTGTAAAGGGGCGCATGTTTCCTGTGTTTAGAACAGTCTGACAGCAAAATGACATTTTGAAGGAAAAAACTCATTTAAAACTACCGCGGCTATTGCATTGCCGACAATACACATAGAAGTTCATTGATAAAAACGGCATGGAAATTCCCCAAAGGGGAACCCCGAACTATCTTCTTCTCCTCGGGCCGCTCCGCACCCATGGCATGGGGGGAGGCTCCCGCTCTTCTCTTCATCTTCTTCATCTTCTTCTCTTCTTCATTTTCTTCTCCGGGCCGCTCCGCACCCATGCTGGCATGGAGGGAGGCTCCTGCTGTGTGACGGCGCTCCTCGTCTGACAGTTCTTAAATAACGGGGGCGGGGCCACCTGGTGACCCCGCCCCCCTCTGACGCACGGTGACTTGACGGGACTTCCCTGTGACGTCACGGGGAATGCCACAGGGAAGTCCCGTCATGTCCCGTGCGTCAGAGGGGGCGGGGTCACCGGGTGGCCCCGCCCCTGTTATTTAAGAACTGTCAGACGAGGAGCGCCGTCACACAGCGGGAGCCTCCCTCCATGCCAGCATGGGTGCGGAGCGGCCCGGAGAAGAAAATGAAGAAGAGAAGAAGAGAAGAAAAGAAGAAGAGAAGAAGATGAAGAAGATGAAGAGAAGAGCGGGAGCCTCCCCCCATGCCATGGGTGCGGAGCGGCCCGAGGAGAAGAAGATAGAAGACACCGCGGAGGAGATGCTGGACGAGAACGCCGGAGGAAGAACCAGAATAGCCAGAAGAACCAGAAGAACCAGAAGATGAAGGAAGATAGAAGAAAGAAGAAGTATTTAAATAAAGGAATTGTCAAAAACTGTCTCGTCATTTTTAACATTTTTGACAGGTTTTAGTGAAATGGTAGGGTTACTTTTGTACCCCCTTACCATTTCACACAGGGGGGGGCCGGGATCTGGGGGTCCCCTTGTTAACCACTTGCCGACCGCCGCACGACGATGTACGTCGACAGAGCGGCACGGGCAGGCAAAAGGGCTTACCTGTACGTCCCTGCCTGCCCGCGGGTGGGGGGTCCGATCGGACCCCCCCCGGTGCCTGTGGCGGTCGGCAAATGTCCCCCGGCGATCGGTGGTGAGGAGGAGGCCATCCATTCGTGGCCCCCCCCTCGCGATCGCTCCCAGCCAATGGGATCATTTCCCTGCTTCTGTATTGTACACAGAGGCAGAGGATATGATGTCATTTCTCCTCAGCTCGGTATTTTCCGTTCCGGGCCGAGGAGAGAAGACTGAACTGTGAGTGCACAACACACACACACACAGTAGAACATGCCAGGCACACATTACACCCCGATCGCCCCCCGATCCCCCCCCCCGTCACAAACTGACACCAAACAGGTTTTCTTTTTTTTTGTTTTTTTTTTCTGATTACTGCATAGTGTCAGTTTGTGACAGTTAGTGTGTTAGGGTAGTGAGTGTTAGGCCCCCTTTAGGTCTAGGATACCCCCCTAACCCCCCTAATAAAGTTTTAACCCCTTGATCACCCCCCGTCACCAGTGTTGCTAAGCGATCATTTTTCTGATCGCTGTATTAGTGTCGCTGGTGACGCTAGTTAGGGACGTAAATATTTAGGTTCGCCGTCAGCGTTTTATAGCGTCAGGGACCCCCATATACTATCTAATAAATGTTTTAACCCCTTGATTGCCCCCTAGTTAACCCTTTCACCACTGATCACCGTATAACCGTTACGGGTGACGCTCGTTAGTTTGTTTATTTTTTATAGTGTCAGGGCACCCGCCGTTTATTACCGAATAAAGGTTTAGCCCCCCGATCGCCCGGCGGTAATATGCGTCGCCCCAGGCAGCGTCAGATTAGCGCCAGTACCGCTAACACCCACGCACGCAGCATACGCCTCCCTTAGTGGTATAGTATCTGTATGGATCAATATCTGATCCAATCAGATCTATACTAGCGTCCCCAGCAGTTTAGGGTTCCCGAAAACGCAGTGTTAGCGGGATCAGCCCAGATACCTGCTAGCACCTGCGTTTTGCCCCTCCGCCCGGCCCAGCCCACCCAAGTGCAGTATCGATCGATCACTGTCACTTACAAAACACTAAACGCATAACTGCAGCGTTCGCAGAGTCAGGCCTGATCCCTGCGATCGCTAACAGTTTTTTTGGTAGCGTTTTGGTGAACTGGCAAGCACCAGCCCCATGCAGCGTCAGATTAGCGCATGTACCGCTAACACCCACGCACGCACCGTACACCTCCCTTAGTGGTATAGTATCTGAACGGATCAATATCTGATCCGATCAGATCTATACTAGCGTCCCCAGCAGTTTAGGGTTCCCAAACACGCAGTGTTAGCGGGATCAGCCCAGATACCTGCTAGCACCTGCGTTTTGCCCCTCCGCCCGACCCAGCCCAGCCCACCCAAGTGCAGTATCGATCGATCACTGTCACTTACAAAACACTAAACGCATAACTGCAGCGTTCGCAGAGTCAGGCCTGATCCCTGCGATCGCTAACAGTTTTTTTGGTAGTGTTTTGGTGAACTGGCAAGCGCCAGCGGCGTAGTACACCCCGGTCGTAGTCAAACCAGCACTGCAGTAACACTTGGTGACGTGGCGAGTCCCATAAGTGCAGTTCAAGCTGGTGAGGTGGCAAGCACAAGTAGTGTCCCGCTGCCACCAAAAAGACAAACACAGGCCCGTCGTGCCCATAGTGCCCTTCCTGCTGCATTCGCCAATCCTAATTGGGAACCCACCGCTTCTGCAGTGCCCATACTTCCCCCATTCACATCCCCAACCAAATGCAGTCGGCTGCACGAGAGGCATTTTTATGTCCTCCCGAGTACCCCTACCCAACGAACCCCCCCAAAAAAGATGTTGTGTCTGCAGCAAGCGCGGATATAGACGTGACACCCGCTATTATTGTCCCTCCTGTCCTGACAATCCTGGTCTTTGCATTGGTGAATGTTTTGAACGCTACCATGCACTAGTTGACTATTAGTGTAGGGTACAGCATTGCACATACTAGGCACACTTTCACAGGGTCTCCCAAGATGCCATCGCATTTTGAGAGACCCGAACCTGGAACCGGTTACAGTTATAAAAGTTAGTTACAAAAAAAGTGTAAAAAAAAAAAAAAAAAAAAACCATACAAAAATATAAAATAAAAAAAAAATAGTTGTCGTTTTATTGTTCTTTCTCTCTCTCTTTTCTCTCTCTCTATTGTTCTGCTCTTTTTTACTGTATTCTATTCTGCAATGTTTTATTGTTATTATGTTTTATCATGTTTGCTTTTCAGGTATGCAATTTTTTATACCTTACCGTTTACTGTGCTTTATTGTTAACCATTTTTTTGTCTTCAGGTACGCCATTCACGACTTTGAGTGGTTATACCAGAATGATGCCTGCAGGTTTAGGTATCATCTTGGTATCATTCTTTTCAGCCAGCGGTCAGCTTTCATGTAAAAGCAATCCTAGCGGCTAATTAGCCTCTAGACTGCTTTTACAAGCAGTGGGAGGGAATGCCCCCCCCCACCGTCTTCCGTGTTTTTCTCTGGCTCTCCTGTCTCAACAGGGAACCTGAGAATGCAGCCGGTGATTCAGCCAGCTGACCATAGAGCTGATCAGAGACCAGAGTGGCTCCAAACATCTCTATGGCCTAAGAAACCGGAAGCTACGAGCATTTTATGACTTAGATTTCGCCGGATGTAAATAGCGCCATTGGGAAATTGGGGAAGCATTTTATCACACCGATCTTGGCGTGGTCAGATGCTTTGAGGGCAGAGGAGAAATCTAGGGTCTAATAGACCCCAATTTTTGCAAAAAAGAGTACCTGTCACTACCTATTGCTATCATAGGGGATATTTACATTCCCTGAGATAACAATAAAAATGATTTAAAAAAAAAAAGAAATGAAAGGAACAGTTTAAAAATAAGATAAAAAAATAATAATAATAAAGAAAAAAAAAAAAAAAGCACCCCTGTCCCCCCTGCTCTCGCGCTAAGGCGAACGCAAGCGTCGGTCTGGCGTCAAATGTAAACAGCAATTGCACCATGCATGTGAGGTATCGCCGCGAAGGTCAGATTGAGGGCAGTAAGTTTAGCAGTAGACCTCCTCTGTAAATCTAAAGTGGTAACCTGTAAAGGCTTTTAAAGGCTTTTAAAAATGTATTTAGTTTGTCGCCACTGCACGTTTGTGCGCAATTTTAAAGCATGTCATGTTTGGTATCCATGTACTCGGCCTAAGATCATCTTTTTTATTTCATCAAACATTTGGGCAATATAGTGTGTTTTAGTGCATTAAAATGTAAAAAAGTGTGTTTTTTCCCCAAAAAATGCGTTTGAAAAATCGCTGCGCAAATACTGTGTGAAAAAAAAAAATGAAACACCCACCATTTTAATCTGTAGGGCATTTGCTTTAAAAAAAAAATATATAATGTTTGGGGGTTCAAAGTAATTTTCTTGCAAAAAAAAATTATTTTTTTATGTAAACAATAAGTGTCAGAAAGGGCTTTGTCTTCAAGTGGTTAGAAGAGTGGGTGATGTGTGACATAAGCTTCTAAATGTTGTGCATAAAATGCCAGGACAGTTCAAAACCCCCCCAAATGACCCCATTTTGGAAAGTAGACACCCCAAGCTATTTGCTGAGAGTCATGTTGAGTCCATGGAATAATTTATATTGTGACACAAGTTGCGGGAAAGAGACAATTTTTTATTTTTTTTATTTTTTTTTGCGCAAAGTTGTCACTAAATGATATATTGCTCAAACATGCCATGGGAATATGTGAAATTACACCCCAAAATACATTCTGTTGCTTCTCCTGAGTGCGGGGATACCACATGTGTGAGACTTTTTGGGAGCCTAGCCGCGTACGGGACCCCGAAAACCAAGCACCGCCTTCAGGCTTTCTAAGGCCGTAAATTTTTGATTTCACTCTTCACCGCCTATCACAGTTTCGGAGGCCATGGAATGCCCAGGTGGCAAAAAAATACCCCAAATGACCCCATTTTGGAAAGTAGACACCCCAAGCTATTTGATGAGAGGTATAGTGAGTATTTTGCAGACCTCACTTTTTGTCACAAAGTTTTGAAAATTGAAAAAAGAAAAAAAAAATTTTTTTTTCTCGTCTTTCTTTATTTTCAAAAACAAATGAGAGCTGAAAAATACTCACCATGCCTCTCAGAAAATAGCTTGGGGTGTCTACTTTCCAAAATGGGGTCATTTGGGGGGGGTTTGTGCCACCTGGGCATTCCATGGCCTCCGAAACTGTGATCGGTAGTGCGGAGTAAAATCAAAAATATACGCCCTTAGAAATCTTGAAGACAATGATTGGTTTTCGGGGTCCCGTACGCGGCTAGGCTCCCAAAAAGTCCCACACATGTGGTATCCCCATACTCAGGAGAAGCAGCTAAATGTATTTTGGGGTGCAATTCCACATATGCCCATGGCCTGTGTGAGCAATATATCATTTAGTGACAACTTTGTGCAAAAAAAAAAAAAAAAAAAAAAAAATTTGTCACTTTCCCGCAACTTGTGTCAAAATATAAAACATTCCATGGACTCAACATGCCTCAAAGCAAATAGCTTGGGGTGTCTACTTTCCAAAATGGGGTCATTTGGGGGGGTTTTATGTCATCTGGGCATTTTATGGCCTTCAAAACTGGGATAGGTAGTGAGGAGTAAAATCAAAAATGTACGCCCTTAGAAATCCTGAAGGCAGTGATTGGTTTTCGGGGCCCCGTACGCGGCTAGGCTCCCAAAAAGTCCCACACATGTGGTATCCCCGTACTCAGGAGAAGCAGCTAAATGTATTTTGGGGTGCAATTCCACATATGCCCATGGCCTGTGTGAGCAATATATCATTTAGTGACAACTTTTTGTAATTTTTTTTTTTTTTTTGTCATTATTCAATCACTTGGGACAAAAAAAATGAATATTCAATGGGCTCAACATGCCTCTCAGCAAATTCCTTGGGGTGTCTACTTTCCAAAATGGGGTCATTTGTGGGGGTTTTGTACTGCCCTGCCATTTTAGCACCTCAAGAAACGACATAGGCAGTCATAAATTAAAGGCTGTGTAAATTCCAGAAAATGTACCCTAGTTTGTAGACGCTATAACTTTTGCGCAAACCAATAAATATACACTTATTGACATTTTTTTTACCAAAGACATGTGGCCGAATACATTTTGGCCTAAATGTATGACTAAAATTGAGTTTATTGGATTTTTTTTAGAACAAAAAGTAGAAAATATCATTTTTTTTCAAAATTTTCGGTCTTTTTCCGTGTATAGCGCAAAAAATAAAAACGGCAGAGGTGATCAAATACCATCAAAAGAAAGCTCTATTTGTGGGAAGAAAAGGACGCAAATTTAGTTTGGGTACAGCATTGCATGACCACGCAATTAGCAGTTAAAGCGACGCAGTGCCGAATTGTAAAAAGTGCTCTGGTCAGGAAGGGGGTAAAACCTTCCGGGGCTGAAGTGGTTAAAGGGGGCTTCCAGTTTCCGATAAGCCCCCCGCCCGCAGACCCCCACAACCACCGGCCAGGGTTGTGGGGATGAGGCCCTTGTCCTCATCAACATGGGGAGAAGGTGTTTTGGGGGCTACCCCAAAGCACCCTCCCAATGTTGAGGGCATGTGGCCTGGTACGGTTCAGGAGGGGGGGCCGCACTCTCATCCCCCCCTCTTTTCCTGCGGCCTGCCAGGTTGCGTGCTAGGATAAGGGTCTGGTATGGATTTTTGGGGGGACCCCACGCCGTTTTTTTTTTTTTTTTTGGCGCGGGGTTCCCCTTAAAATCCATACCAGACCTGAAGGGTCTGGTATGGAATTTAAGGGGAACCCCACATCATTTTTTTTTTTAATTTTGCCCGGGGTTCCCCTTAATAACCATATCAGAACTGAAGGGCCTGGTATGGAATTTAGGGGGACTCCTACGTCTTTTTTTTTTTTTTTTAATTTTGGTTCGGGGTTCCTCTTTGGGGAATTCCCATGTCGTTTTTATCAATGAACTTCTATGTGTATTGTCGGCAATGCAATAGCCGCGGTAGTTTTAAATGAGTTTTTTCCTTCAAAATGTCATTTTGCTGTCAGACTGTTCTAAACACAGGAAACATGCGCCCCTTTACAGGAATACTATAGACACCCCCCAGGTACGAAATTTAAAGGGATATTACACTTTTATTGTTTGACTTTAAGCATTATTAAAATCACTGCTCCTGAAAAAACGGACGTTTTTAAAACATTTTTTTGCATTGATCCATGTCCCCTGGGGGAGGACCCGGGTCCCCAAACACTTTTTATGACAATAACTTGCATATTAGCCTTTAAAATTAGCACTTTTGATTATTCATGTTCGTGTCCCATAGACTTTAACGGTGTTCGCATGTTCGAACGAACTTTTTTCCTGTTCGCATGTTCTGGTGCGAACCGAACAGGGGGGTGTTCGGCTCATCCCTATTTAATAGTATAGTGATGTTGGCGGTGGTGTCGGCTAATTACGAGTTCCTGTATGTGGACGTGGGGAAGAATGGCCGGATGTCCGATGGTGGAGTCATCGCCCAGACGGAGTTCTACAGGCATCTCCAGAATGGCAACTTGGACTGGCCACCTCCAGTGAACAATGTTGAAGGTCTCCCATTTGTGTTCGTTGCTGATGAAGCATTTGCGCTGGGGGACAACCTGATGCGGCCATTCCCGATGAGGACCCTCACCCCAGAACAGAGGGTTTTTAATTACCGGCTGGCCAGAACCCGAAGAGTGGTGGAGAACACATTTGGAATCCTGGCCAGCCGTTTCCGATTATTTCTGACACCCATCCATATGGCGGAGTATAAACTGAACCATATAATACTTGCCTGCTGTGTTCTCCATAATTTTTTAAGAAAACATTCAGCCAACTATGCTGGCTCAGTTGGGCCTGAGGCCGGAATCCCAAATCCATCAACACTGACGGCGCTTGAAAGTGGCCATCCTGGCTTGCCCTCCCTGAGTGCCCGTGATGTCCGGTTACGATACCTGGAGTTCTTTGCGGGTAGGGGTGCTATCAATATGCCAGACAATCTGTGAAACCTTTTTCAAATAAAAAACAACCAAAAGAAATTCTTTGTGGACATTTACTGTTTGTGTTCGTTTTAGCTGACCCTGACAGAAATGTGTTGAGTGCAGAAAATGTCGTCATTGGGTAACCTTATAAAAAACAGTGTTGGCTGGTACTTCCTAAATGCAAAAACACATTTCACTACAAGTGCACTTGCAACTGCACTGAACCTGCACTTGTAGTGCAAAGTGTATTTGCCCTTAGGAAATAACCCCCATTTTTGTATAAAACAGCTATTACATCACCCCAAAAGTGTTGTAGTGTTGAGACAATAATCCACACATTCTTGAGTAAGCCACTTTTTTATACCTGCACAATCACATGTGCATTTACCAAAGGTTTTTAAAACAAACCAACATGTTTGTTGTATAACAATTTTTGCAGTAGCATTATCAAAAATCGAAATATCCATTTCAGATAAAACAGGCCTGTGTAAAACCAACAAGAAAGCCAAAAAACTTGAACTTACAAAGTTCACATTAGGTAAAACCTGAAGGCTATATCAGACATCAGTATTTAGGAACTGGGTTTGATATAGCGTTCAGATGGGGGGAAATCACCCCTGGAAAAGCCAAATTTGGAAGATGCACACCAATTTACGAATGTCAACATGTGCTATCTGCCATCAGGGGGATCAAGGGACGTGTTTTGGGGGAGCAAGCCCTTCCTCACCGCGACTTTATAATTAAAGAAGGGGTTGCACCCCCAAAACGCCTCCATTGATCTCCCGTGATGGCAGATAGCACATGTTGGCACACTGTGTGCATCCTCCAAATTTGGCTTTTCAAAACATTCAAAAAATTTTTATAAGATTGGACCACAATAAAACAGGTGATTTTGTGGGGTTTAAATTTGCCCCAAAACATCAATGATGTTATTATTTTT
The DNA here is from genome assembly GCA_037952925.1 of Lithobates clamitans. Taxonomy (NCBI): domain Eukaryota; kingdom Metazoa; phylum Chordata; class Amphibia; order Anura; family Ranidae; genus Lithobates; species Lithobates clamitans. The sequence goes on from JBBGZY010000035.1 coordinate 1,649,694, forward strand.
TTAATAACATCACTGATTTGTTGCTGTATGTTGTGCAATTCGAGATTACATCCCATGATCTCCCCGATCAGGATCTGGGCACTTTCAGAAGTAAAGCGTTCTCTATCCCTCACATCACGATCACCTAAAAAGAGATAAAGAACTAAAAAAAGTCTCAAAAATCTGCCACCATCCATCTCTTTTACCTGAGCCTGTGGTCGCAGACACTCACCTGTTGTGGTGCCAATCTCCACCACATCTTCTTCTTCCTCCTGCTCTTCTTCTTGTGTTGGTGGTATTTCACCTTCTTCCATAGGTGGGGGTCTGTGTTCTCCTGGGATGAGGGGTGTCCTCCGAGTCTTTTCTCCCCTATGTAAAACAAAAATGGTATAATTAGCACACAGATATTTGATGGCAGAACTAGAAATAGGAAACAATGCTTGGAAGTGGTGTGCAATTGTCTATTTTAGCCGAGTTCCGAGATGTATATTTTTTATTGCCCTTTGTCAAGCTGCAATACTTTACCTGTTGAGTACAAGCTTCACAGATGTAGCCCCCCCTATAGTATACACTGGAGCACCTGTGTGCCCCCCCTAATAAAAATGGTGTTCTGGGGTCCCACACTAGTGCTCCAGTGTCCAGATGTGAAAACAGCTGCTCAGTGTCCTCTCCTTACACACAATCTAGTTGGCATTTCATTCTAGTAACAAACCCATCTACACAAACAAATATTTGGCATCCAAGTAGGCCCCAAAAAATGTGTGAAAATGTATATGGCCTAAACAATGGTGTTCTAGAGGCCGAAAGAAAAATGTTTGATACGAACGAATAATGGGCCCATGAACATTAAAGTTGTCCTTTTAAACGTTACAATTAATAAAAGCATATGGAGCAGAACGAACGGAATAAAGACAGAAAGAATAGGAACACAGCACAACTACTTACTTTTTTGAAGCACTCTCCTGATCTTTCGGTACTGCTCTGGCTCTCTCAACTTCAGGTCCGGCCACCGCTTCCTGAGCTGATCTTTAGATCTTCATACCCCGAAATTCCTGTGAAGGCTTTTGATCTCTTTAGCAATGATTTTTGCCTTTCGGATGTTGGGGTGTGGGTAAGGCCCATATTTTCCGTCATAGTCGGACTTCCTCATGATGTCGACCATCTCCAACATCTCCCCAAAAGACATATTTGTGGCCTTAAAACGTCTCCTTCTGGATCGGGACGTGCCTGGATCCGGGCTTTCCTCCTCCTCCTCCTCTTTACTATAATTAGCACACACCTGCTCTAAATCCGCCATCATGCTCTTCACCCACTGCGCCGAACGAAAAGGGGCTGGGAATAGACTAGAAAGAACGTCAGGGGTGGGCGGAGTTACACGCATGCGCAGTGTGTATAAAGCTTAACACGCATGCGTATTACGTACGATCTGTGAGCGGAGGAAGGAGCATTGGACGCGCCGATCGTAAGAACGAAGGTAAGAGACAAACGTGTGCCTATACTGCTTCTAGATTGAGGCCTATATTGTAACAAGATTAGGAGAGTTTTGTCTGACATTAGGCTTTGTCTTGTGTTGTGTCTTGCAGTGAACATGGATATCTTATTAAAAGATAATGACTTCATGTCAGTATTCGTAGAGATGCTAAGGGAGCTGCCCTGTCTGTGGGAGATTACCCACCCCCATTTCAAGAACCAAGCAAAGAGGAAGGCAGCACCGGAGCAATTGTGTGAAATTGTGAAGCAGGTGATCCCCACGGCAGACATCACCTATTTAAAGATTTTCATTGGTGGCCTGAGGAGCACATATCTAAGGGAGCGCAAGAAAGTCCTGGATTCACAGAGATCCGGAGCAGCAGATGACATCTATGTCCCCAGGATGTTGTACTATGACAGGCTGCACTTTCTGGCAGGCCAGACTGAACCCAGGCCATCCCTCTCAAGTCTTCCTTCCACGCTTCCTTCCCCCCCAGCTGAGGCTTCTGACGCCCAACCTGGGCCTTCCAGGCCACATGTGGAGGAGCCCAGATTGAGCCAGGTATAGCATTCCTCTAAATTTTTCTGCTTGTCCAATCAATGATGTTAACTAGATGTTAGTTGGGAGTAGTAATTTAGGATTGTGATTGATGAAGCAACAACTAAAACCATGTCCCTTTTTCATACACAGGGAAGTCTCAGCCAGGAGGTGGCCGGGCCGAGCCGGCTGGCTGATCTGCAGGTTCCTCCACCCCCCCTGAAAACAGAAAGTAGCAGTAGGAGGAGTACCCTAGAGGAGGCTGCTATAGGATTCTTTTGGAGGGCTACAGAAGTCCTGGGAGCACCACACACCATGGAGGAGAACATTGCTGCCTTCATAGCATATAAAATGCAGAGGATGGAGGAGGGCCAAAAAGTAATGTGTGAGGCCCTCATATCGGAGGCTCTGGAGAAAGGTATGAGGGGCCAAATTACACCTCAGACACACCTTCACGTTGGTCCTCCTCCTCCTCCTGCAGGTCCTCCTCCTCATCCTCCCTCTCCTGCAGGTCCTCCTAGTCCTCCTCCAGGTCCCCCCAGTCCTCCTCCAGGTCCTCCCAGTCCTCCTCCTCCTCCAGGTCCTACTCCTCCTCCTGCCACATCTCCAACTGCACAGCCACAGCCCGGAAGGAAGCGTGGAAGGAAGACCAGACAGTGATTGCCCTGGATCCAGTCTGGTGGGCCAAAAAATGCAGCCTCTTGTGGTACCGCAACCTGGGGACACAGATGTCATCTGCTGCTTTACAGATCTCTGCGAATCCCGGACCAGACTGCCCTCCCTTACATATGGACTCCTCAGGCCACAAATTTTGATGTTGAAGAATTGATGTATGCCGTGGGTGTCCCAGGCTTCACTAATTTCTCCTGTTGATCCAGGGTTGCCTTCCTCTTTGTTTGGTTCTGATCCCTTAATAAAGGATTTTGGTTTGGAATTATACTCTCCTATGTGTTTTACTTCAAAAATGACAGTTTGGTTGGTTTGTGAGTGTTCAGGTACATTTCAAATATACAATGGGAAATGAACAAGGGACACCAACAACAAACAATCTCCTGGAGATTAAATAATAAAACATATCAATGGTGTTGGGGTAACTTGACACACAAAACACACTCAAAAATATTCTGGAGTAAAAATAAAAATAACATTGAACAAAGATCAGCCTTGGAAAAAATCCAAACATTAAAGAAAAAAAAAGGCTTAAAATCCAAAAAAAAAAAAAAAAACTAATATAAAACTGTCAGATGTGACAACTAATAACAATATATTCAGGGAATCCCACTAAAAAAACACAAATAAAAGTTTGTGAGAAGTGTGTGTGAATATGAGCAGCAAAACTACTTAATTCTTGTCACATTATAAAGAAGAAGAGAGTGCGCTGTATTAAACCATTTTTAACATTGCAGCGTGACGAAAGTGCTGTATCCATTGCGAATGCTAAGTTTACCAGAACGAGCTGTCCCGTGTCGGAATTTCTTCTGAGCATGCATGGCACTTTGTGCGTCGGAACAGGCCACACACGGTCGGAATTGACGCGATCGGATTTTGTTGTCGGAAAATTTTATCTCCTGCTCTCCAACTTTGTGTGTCGGAAAATCCGATGGAAAATGTCCGATGGTGCCCACACATGGTCGGAATTTCCAACAACACGCCCTGATCGGACATTGTCCATCGGAAAATCCGACCGTGTGTACGGGGCATAACTGTGAGGCTTACAGTGTTGTGGCAACAGCACCACCAAAGGCCCATTTTTTCTGCCCCTGTTCAACAGGTGCATGTAATTACAATTCTTGATATAATATTTCACAGCAGGGCACATTCCAGTGCACACCAAGAGTAACTGTGAGGACTTACAGTGTTGTGGCACCAGCACCACCACCACCAAAGGTCCAATTTTTCTACCACTGTTCAACAATGGCATGTAATTACAATTCTTGATCTAATATTTCACAGCGCGGCCCGTTCCTGTGCCCACCAAGAGTAACTGTGAGGGCTTACAGTGTTGTGGCAACACCAACACCTAAGGCCCCAATTTCTGCAGAGTATATAAAGCAGGCCCCTACTTTCAAACATCCAACTTACAAACGCCTCCTACTTGCAAATGGAAGGATACAACAGGAAGTGAGATGAAATCTACCCCCAGGAAGGGAAATTCTCTCCTGTAAGAGTTAATATGGGAAAAGCGTGTCTCCTCTTCACTGCTGCTTTATCACCAATCCTTGTTTCACTAAAAACCCCACATTTTCAAAAAACATTTGTCATTGGGACAGAAAATGAGGTGAAATCTTCTGAAGAGGTGCACAGAGAGCAAAACAAATGTCACAGGGGTGATAACCCTTCCCTATGTTTTCCAAAAGGCTTAAAAATAGATTTTTTGGCTGGAGCTACATTTAAAAAATGTACCAGTTCAAAATTACAAACAAATCCTACTTAACAACAAACCTACAGCCCCTGTCTTGTTTGCACCACCTGTATACTGCTGTTCAGAGTATATAGGGCCTGGGGGCCCCACGCCCTTCCTTTTTTTAATTTGGGTGTGGGGTTCCCCTTAATATGCATACAAGACCCAAAGGGCCTGGTAATTGACTGGGGGGTACCCATGCCGTTTGTCCATTTTCATCCATATTGCCGGGACCAGACATTACATTAAAGGCACAAGCAGTTTTAAATGACTTTTATTCCTTTTCTTTTCACTTTAAGCATCATTAAAATCACTGCTCCAGAAAAAACTGCTGTTTTTAAAACTTTTTTTTGCATTGATACATGCCCCCTGGAGCAGGACCTGGGTTCCCAACCCCTTTTTAGGACAATAACTTGCATATTAGCCTTTAAAATTAGCACTTTTAATTTTGAATGTTTGAGTCCCATAGACTTTAATGGGGTTCTAAAGTTTGCGCAAACTTTCGGTCCGTTCGCAGGTTCTGGGGCGAACCGAACTGGGGGTGTTCGGGTCATACCTAGCGGTGGACTTTGTTAGATCTCAGAAGATGGGAAACTTGGTTATATTTGTATGCGTCAGTAGGTGCTAAGTTGAATTTTTTCTGGAGTATTGGGAACGGTATGAGTGAGTCATCCTGGAAAAGATCAGCTAACCACTTTATGCCTCTTTTGAGCCAGTCTGAGATTTTAAATTTTGGAATCATGTGTTCCAAAATGTTGAGGGGGATAGGAACATCTACCTTAGCTGAAGTCTGTGGTGTTAGTTTGTGAAGGGCTCTCCAAGCTAACATAGAGGCTTGAATAGTGACTGGGAGTTGTTGTATAGGGAGAGGATGCAGTGTGTCTTAAAGTAAAAGGGAGCGCAGGTTTTTGGTTGGGCACAATGCTTGTTCAAGGCTGCTCCACAGGATTTTTGGGGAGGGATTAAACCAATGCTTAAGTTGGGTAAGTATAGAAGCTTGGAAGTAGTCTTGGATATCTACCAATCCCATTCCACCAGCAAGTCTGTGTTTGACCAGAAGTGCTTTGGAGCATCTTGGTTTTTTGGAACACCAAATGAATCATGCCATTAGAGTATTTAATGATTTGATATGGTTACTGCATAGCGGAATGGGCAGTGTTCGGAAGATATATAATATTTGGGGCAGTATTAGCATTTTAAATGAAGCTAGACGACCTGATCCTGTCAATTCCATTTTGGCAATTCTTTTTGTTTCTTTAGTCAGTCTATCAATTAAAGGTAGGTAATTGGCATCCGCTATTTTCTGGATATCTGCAGTAAGTTGGAGTCCTAAATAGGATAAACTAGATTTACTCCACGTGTAAGGAAATTCTGCTTGTAGTTGGGTACGTAGAAGGTGTGGGACACCTAAGTCCAATATGAGTGATTTCGCGAAGTTGACTTTATGTTATGTATGTTATGATCATGGGACAATGAGGTAGCAGGGGAGGTGAGAAACAAGATGATATCATCTGCGAATAAATTAATGTCATGGGGTCTGTTCTGAAGAGGAAAATCTGATATTTTAGAGTGGGCTCTTATCCTCTCCTCCAACGGCTCTTTGAGAAGATTGAAAATCGATGGGGGGCATCCCTGCCTCATAGCATTGGTTATGGTAAAGGGGGATGATAACATATTGGACGTATAGACCTGTGCGGAAGGGGCTGAATAGAGAGCTAAGATGGCGGGGAGGATTGGCCCCCAAAGCCAAATTTTTGTAATGTGTGTCATGTAGCCCCAGTGTATCCTGTTGAATGCCTTCTCCGCATCCAAAGAGAGGAGCAGAGAAGGCATCCGACAGGTTTTAGAATATTGTATAATATTGATGACTCATCTCGTAGCGTCAGAAGCTTGCTTACCTGAGGTGAAGCATGTTTGATCGGGCTTAATAAGGGTGGGTAGGATAGGAAGCAATCTATGGGCTAACAGTTTGACATCTGTATTGAGTAAAGAGATAGGCCTAAAATTTGAAGGAGTAATAGGTTCTTTACCAGGTTTAGGGTTAGTAACCAACCACATAGGCTCTAAGCATCTCTGAGGGAAACGAAGCAGAGAACATTGCTTCAGCATAGACCGACCGCAGCGTTGGGGATAGGTTGTTTTGAAAGGTTTGATAGTAGTCGTTTATTAGCCCATCCGGCCCTGGTGATTTGCCCAATGGGAGGGTTTTTATCCCCTTTATGATCTCAGGTTCTGTAATAGGGGCATTGAGCAAGGCTAGTTGTGTCTGCGAAAAGGAAGGAAGGTTGACATTTGAGAGGAAGAATTGTATATAATCATCAGTAGGTTGCGGTGTGTTGGGGTCTAATTCAAGGTTATACAACGAAGAGTAATATTCAGCAAATGAGTCCGCTATTTCCTTTGGGTTAAATCTTTTTTTGTTGTCTAAGGGGTGGATTATGTAAGGGATTTTGGTTTTGGTTCTAGAGATTTTAAGCCTTTGAGCTAGAAATTTACCTGCCTGATTGCCAGACGAATAATGGGTTAGCCTGAGCGAGTGAACATGTTTGTCGTACTGTTCAATAAGCAGACGCCTGAGATCAAAGCAAAGTTGAGAGAGTTCATTAGCAATACATGGGTCAGCAATGTTTTTGCTTAAGGACTCTAGGGACTTAATTTCCCCGTATATGCGGTCCAGTTTCTGTGTCCTCTGCCTTTTTTGCAGTGAACATAATTGTAAAATAATCCCTCTAATAAAGGCCTTATGGGCACATGGGTATAACTTGCCACAGAGCGATCATTCAGTGAAAAAAATTCAGTTAGGTTTTGGGTAATGGTGGCAACATGAGAAATAGGGATGAGCTTCGTGTTCGAGTCGAACCCATGTTCGACTCGAACATCGGCTGTTCGGACGTTCGCCAAATTGCGAACGATATGGGCTGTTCGCGCCAAATTCGCGTGGCGCGTCACGGCCCATAATTCATTGCGGCATCGCAGTGCATTGCTTGCGTGCTTGGCCATGCTTGGCCAATCACAGCGCCGCCTGAACAGAGAGCCGTAATTGGCCAAAGCCAAGGAGGCTTTGGCCAATTATGGCTCAGGGGATTTAGTACACGCCCCACACTATATAAGGCCGCCTGCACGGCGGCCCTGTGCAGTGTGTTCCGGTGTGCTTAGAGAGAGAGAGAGAGAGAGAGAGAGACAGTGTCATTTCATTTGAGTTAGCTAGATTAGGCAGGACAGTCAGTCAGTTAGCTGCACTTAAAGTGTATTGTGTATATATATGCATCCCAGGTGCGGCATATATATATATATATACACTGTATTCAGTTTAGCTAGATCCGTTCCTGTTATCTTCTAGACTATTTACATTTAGTGCAGTGCGTCCTGCTCACAGTGTTCAGCTAGATCCGTTCCTGTTACCTTCCTACTGACAGGCAGGCTTGTCTTGTTACAGTATATAAAGCTACCTGAAGAAAATTACTGGTGTTCTTTTGATCCTATTAGTACCACAGTCAGGCAGCTAGACTATTTACATTTAGTGCAGTGCGTCCTGCTCACAGTGTTCAGCTAGATCCGTTCCTGTTATCTTCTTACTGACAGGCAGGCTTGTCTTGTTACAGTATTGTGAAGAAAATTACTGGTGTTCTTTTGATCCTATTAGTACCACAGTCAGGCAGCTAGACTATTTACATTTAGTGCAGTGGATCCTGCTCACAGTGTTCTGCAAAACCTACAAGTTAGTGGGGTGCGTCCTGCTCACAGTGTTCAGCTAGATCCGTTTCTGTTATCTTCTTACTGACAGGCTTGTCTTGTTACAGTAAATACAGCTACCTGAAGAAAATTGCTGGTGTTCTTTTGATCCTATTAGTACCACAGTCAGGCAGCTAGACTATTTACATTCAGTGCAGTGCGTCCTGCTCACAGTGTTCAGCTAGATCCGTTCCTGTTATCTTCCTACTGACAGGCAGGCTTGTCTTGTTACAGTATATAAAGCTACCTGAAGAAAATTACTGGTGTTCTTTTGATCCTATTAGTACCACGGTCAGGCAGCTAGACTATTTACATTTAGTGCAGTGCGTCCTGCTCACAGTGTTCAGCTAGATCCGTTCCTGTTATCTTCCTACTGACAGGCAGGCTTGTCTTGTTACAGTATATAAAGCTACCTGAAGAAAATTACTGGTGTTCTTTTGATCCTATTAGTACCACAGTCAGGCAGCTAGACTATTTACATTTAGTGCAGTGCGTCCTGCTCACAGTGTTCAGCTAGATCCGTTCCTGTTATCTTCTTACTGACAGGCAGGCTTGTCTGTTACAGTATTGTGAAGAAAATTACTGGTGTTCTTTTGATCCTATTAGTACCACAGTCAGGCAGCTAGACTATTTACATTTAGTGCAGTGGATCCTGCTCACAGTGTTCTGCAAAACCTACAAGTTAGTGGGGTGTGTCCTGCTCACAGTGTTCAGCTAGATCCGTTTCTGTTATCTTCTTACTGACAGGCTTGTCTTGTTACAGTAAATACAGCTACCTGAAGAAAATTGCTGGTGTTCTTTTGATCCTATTAGTACCACAGTCAGGCAGCTAGACTATTTACATTCAGTGCAGTGCGTCCTGCTCACAGTGTTCAGCTAGATCCGTTCCTGTTATCTTCCTACTGACAGGCAGGCTTGTCTTGTTACAGTATATAAAGCTACCTGAAGAAAGTTACTGGTGTTCTTTTGATCCTATTAGTACCACGGTCAGGCAGCTAGACTATTTACATTTAGTGCAGTGCGTCCTGCTCACAGTGTTCAGCTAGATCCGTTCCTGTTATCTTCCTACTGACAGGCAGGCTTGTCTTGTTACAGTATATAAAGCTACCTGAAGAAAATTACTGGTGTTCTTTTGATCCTATTAGTACCACGGTCAGGCAGCTAGACTATTTACATTTAGTGCAGTGCGTCCTGCTCACAGTGTTCAGCTAGATCCGTTCCTGTTATCTTCCTACTGACAGGCAGGCTTGTCTTGTTAAAGTATATAAAGCTACCTGAAGAAAATTACTGGTGTTCTTTTGATCCTATTAGTACCACAGTCAGGCAGCTAGACTATTTACATTTAGTGCAGTGCGTCCTGCTCACAGTGTTCTGCAAAACCTACAAGTTAGTGGGGTGCGTCCTGCTCACAGTGTTCAGCTAGATCCGTTTCTGTTATCTTCTTAATGACAGGCAGGCTTGTCTTGTTACAGTTAATACAGCTACCTGAAGAAAATTGCTGGTGTTCTTTTGATCCTATTAGTACCACAGTCAGGCAGCTAGACTATTTACATTTAGTGCAGTGCGTCCTGCTCACAGTGTTCTGCTAAACCTACATTTTAGTGGGGTGCGTCCTGCTCACAGTGTTCAGCTAAACCTACAAGTTAGTGGGGTGCGTGTAATTACAATTTTTGATGCAATACTTTGCAGCAGGGCTCGTTCCTGCGTTCCAACTAGAGTGTCTGTGAGGGACTGCAGTGTTGTGGCACCAGCACCAGTGCCTAAGGCCTAATTTTTCAGCTCCTGTTCAACAGGTGCATGTAATTACAATTCTTGATCTAATATTTCACAGCAGGGCCCTGTGAGGGCTTACAGTGTTGTGGCCACAGCAACACCTAAGGCCCAAATTTCTGCTGAGTATATAGGGCAGGACCCTACTTTCAAACAACTAACTTACAAACGACTCCTACTTGCAAATGGAAGGAGACAACAGGAAGCGAGATGAAATCTACCCCTAGGAAGGGAAATTCTCTCCTGTAAGAGTTAATATGGGAAAAACATTTCTCCTTTCCACTGATGCTTTCCAATCCTTGTTCCACAAAAAAACCCAAATTTTCAAAAAACATTTTTCATTGGGACAAAAAGTTTGGTGAAATCTTCTGAAGAGGAGGAAAGACAGCAAAACAAATGTCACAGGGGTGATAACCCTTACCTATGTTTTCCAAAAAGCTTAAAAAAGATTTTTTGGCTGGAGCTAAACACGTTAAAAATGTACCCGTTCAAAATGACAAAGAGATTCTACTTAACAACAAACCTACAGTCCCTGTCTTGTTTGCACCGCCTGTATACTGCTGTTCAGAGTATATAGGGCCTGGTGGCCCCACACCTTTCCTTATTTTAATTTGGGTGCGGGGTTCCCCTTAATATCCATACAAGACCCAAAGGGCCTGGTAATGGACTGGGGGGTACCCATGCCATTTGTCTCACTGATTTTCATCCATATTGCCAGGACCCGACATTACATTAAACCCCCAAGCAGTTTTAAATGAGATTTTTCCTTTAAAAATGACATTTGGTGCAGGGACTGTTCTAAACACGGGAAACACGCGTCACTTTACAGGCATACTATAGACACCCCTCAGGTACGATATTTAAAGGAATATTTCACTTTTTTTTTCACTTTAAGCATTATTAAAATCATTGCTCCCGAAAAAACGGCCGTTTTTAAAAGTTTTTTTGCATTGATACATGTCCCCTGGGGTAGGACCCGGGTCCCCAAACCCTTTTTAGGACAATACCATGCAAATTAGCCTTTAAAATGAGCACTTTTGATTTCGAACGTTCGAGTCCCATAGACGTTAATGGGGTTCTAACGTTCGTGCAAACTTTCGGTCCGTTCGCAGGTTCTGGTGCAAACCGAACCGGGGGGTGTTCGGCTCATCCCTAATGAGAAAGTATCTGAAATATACATGGGTTAGCGTGCCACAACTATGCAGGACTTGGAGTGTGCCCCTCCACCACCCTTATAGAGACAGGTGCGTGATCTGACCATGAGATGTCATGGATGGTGGAGGAGGACACTGCCTGTAGTAACACCTTATCTACTAAGATTAAATCAATTCTAGAATATGAATTATGCCTGGATGAGTGGAAGGTGAAGTCCCATTCACTGGCATGTTGACACCTCCAAACATCATAGACATCCTCGGAGTGTAGGAGGGGTTGTAGTCATTAATAGTATCTTATTGTTGTAGAACAGGAGGCCTCAGTGAAATGGAATAAATATACGTATAAAAATCGCATGAACTAAGGTGTTTAAAACGCATGAGTTGGTGTGATGGCTAGAAGTAGGGGCAAGTGGTTTGAATATATGTTGATCCAACCAGGTGAAAAACATAAATATAAGCAATAAAACATATGTCTAAAATCATTCAATCAAATAAATAAAATATATCAAAGTGCTGGTGCTCTTGTGCCTTAAATAGAATATACAGACTGATAAGTATAATAAAGTGCATGAATGGATTACAAAAATCAATACATCAAGTGAAGAAACAAGAAAGGCATAATCGCCAAATCCTGGTGTTGCAGCAAGTGCAAAGTGAAAACTCAGTGTGGGTGATCAAATAAATAAATAAATATAATAATCCAATATAATTGCTAGTGTCCAAAAGGTAATATAGTGTCCAGAAAATACGTGCAGCCAAAGACAAATCTTGTCAATGGTGCACAGATGAAAGTGCTCAAACACAGCAATAAAATGACAGTGGGGTGGTGATATGTAGACAAAACACTCTGTGTCCTCAGTGTCCTCTTCGTGCAGCATGCGCTAGTGTAGGTAATGGCCCCTTACCTAGCGGTACTAGGTCAACCGCATAAAAGTTGTTTGGTCACAGGGTCCTGGGTCTCTACTGCGTCTCTATATCCACGCTTGCCGACTCTGCAGGATCCTATTGCAGGCTGGATGTATCTAGCTATGGTCCTAGTTGGGGTCCTGGGACTGTGCGGCTCCTAGCTCCTCCTCCACATCTCATCTCAAATGTATATAGAATATAGGACAAAGTACCCAAATAGTGTGTAAGTACACATATAGACAAGGTACTCACATTAAGCAGTTAGTTAACACAGCGTTGTATCCTACGAGCAGCGAGCTCGTAATGCTTTCAGCAAAGAAAGAAACAAGCCTATTCCGTCCCTACGCGTGACGTCACCGATCACGTGACTTCTTCAGGGGATAAAACAAAATAGGCTCAAACTGGTCTTAAATAGTCTCTCCCATAGGAATAGATTGGCGGCCATTTTCTTGTAGCCGCGCCGGCCATAACTCAATTTCCGATGTGCGCAACAAAATGACAGAACACCGCAGAATGGAGGGAGGAGACCGTTTTATGGAAGAAACAACAGGAAGCCATACAATTGGAATAACTGGCACAAACAACCATATGACCAGAGGGAACAAAGAGGATACACACAAGATTACATAGAATACAGGAGGCCATATGAATACAGGGACAATAGAGGACCAACATACGATTACCACGGACCAAGAGGTAGAAGTCCCGGTCAAGACTACGAACAGGGAGAAAGAAGAGGACCTCAACGAAGAGACTACCGAGACCATGAGCGAAGTCCGGTACCCACATATAACTATTATGCTCCACTGACCGATCGAGGGGAAGAGAGAAATAACCAGTATAGACAATACCCCCCACAAAATGAAAACCCCGACTACAGCAGGCCTTTTTTAGACAGAAGCCGGGAGAATCCCCCTCAGAGACACTTAGACGAAAACAGAAGCCACAGAAGAAGTCAAGAAAGAAGAGAGGAAAGCGATCTGGAAAGAGAGAGCAAAAGAAGAAGAGTATAAAAGGAGAGGGCATTTTCAATTTGAGTGGCCAAACATTAACGCATGAAGAAACAGGAGTTCTGGACAAAGGATTGAAATATGCACCCTACAAAAATATGGATAAATTCCAAACTTACTTGGGAATTCAAAAGTTCGTGAGGAATATTGCCAAGTATATGGCAGGAAACCCAGTAAGGCCAAGGTATACAGAACCCTGTGATGAAGAGATTGTCCATAGCGTACTACGAAATAAATCTGTTTTTAACCCACAAGTAAAGAACAATAAGTACACTGAAGTTTTTAAACAAGTTGTTTTAGATGATATTAAAGTTTTAAAAATCAAAAAGAAAGAAGAACCAAACCATATAAAAAGCGGTATTAAGAAACTAATAAGAAGGAAAGATTTAGTCATACGACCAGCTGACAAAGGAGGGGGAATTGTGATTTTATCTAAAGAACAATACCACACGAGGATGATTAAGATGTTGGAAGATGAGACAACCTACAGTAGACTGCTAAGTAACCCAATGTTTAAATGCAGAAAAGCACTAGAGAAGGTGGTGTGCCTGGGAATCAAGAAAAACATACTAAATAAAAAAGAAGCCCGATACCTGATACCGGATTCCTGCCGAACCCCGATCATATACTCACTACCGAAAATACATAAAAATAAAACAGACCCACCACCAAGACCGATTGTAAATGGCATAGACTCTTTAACATCAAGGATGGGGCAATATATCGATGTGTTCCTACAGCCAGCGGTCCAGAATACAGAGGCATACCTCAGAGACACGAAGCAGATGTTACAAATACTTGAAGATATTCCGAAAGAAGAAGGACCTTGGATCTTGGCTACCGCAGATGTTGCATCCTTATACACGGTGATACTCCACCACCAAGCATGTGAAGCCACAAAATGGGGCCTTAGGCTATATACCAAATTACCATGTGTCCAAAGGAAGTTCCTAGTGAAATGCTTAGACTTTTGTCTAAAGAACAATTACTTCTGGTACGACAAAAACTACTATCATCAACGAACAGGAGTAGCTATGGGTGCCAAATTTGCCCCAAGCGTGGCAGGCCTATTCATGGCCCAGTGGGAGGAGCAAAACGTCTTTAAGAACAGACCCACTGAACTAGCCATCTACAAGAGGTATATTGATGACGTTCTTATACTGTGGAAAGGCGAAGCAGACCAACTCACTAGCTTCCTAGAGAATCTGAACGCCAATGACCGAAATATCAAATTATCCTGGGAGATTAGCGAAGAAAAGGTGACATTCCTAGACTTGGACATCACACAGGAAGACGGCAAACTATCATCAAGCACGCACTTTAAAACTGTGGACAGAAACAGCTACCTCCCAAGAGATAGCTGTCACCACAGAATCTGGCTGTTTAACGTCCCCAAAGGTCAACTTATGAGGGTCAGACGGAACTGCACCCACTTAAACACGTATCTAAAACAGGCAGAACACATTGCACAGAAATTTACCAATAAAGGATATGACCAGCAATTTATAAGAAACAAGATATTGGAAGTAAAAGAAATGGACCGAAACGAACTAATTAGAGACAAAATTAGAAAAGAAACGGCATCTGCGGTAGTACCACTAATTTTGGATTTCAATGTTCAACATAAAAGAATAGAGAAAATCATTAGAAAACACTGGCATATACTCCTAGCGGACAAAGACTTGCAAGATAAACTTCCTCGCAATCCCAGATTCATATATAAGAAAGCACCCACCCTTAAAGATAAAATTGTAAAAAACGTTATCGACCCTCCAAAGAAAACGATTTCTTTCTTCACACGAAACGGTTTTTTCCCCTGTAAAAGATGTTTCGCTTGTTTGAGAACCAAGCACCCAAATGAAAAGAAATATCATTTTGCATCAAACAGCACTGGAGAAACATATGAGATCAAAGATTTCATCTGCTGCAACACAGAGGGAGCAGTATACGCCCTAGAATGTAGTTGCGGCCTACAATATATAGGCCGCACTAAGAGACCCCTCAGAGTCAGGATTAAAGAACACGTGAATAACATCCTGAAGGGGTATGACAAACACAGTGTATCCAAAAAATTCCTGTTGTGTCACAATAAAGACCCCACACAATTAAAATTTTGGGGAATTGAACCGTATGTTAGGCACTGGCGGGGGAGTCACAAAGTAAGAACCCTCAGCCAGCTTGAATCCAAGTGGATATATACTTTAGACACTTTTGCCCCTAGAGGTTTGAACATTGAGTTCGATTTGAACTGTTTAAGCGATTTTTAATGCAATTTTTAATGAGTAGTGTGCACGACAATCTCTCCCCACTCTTCAGTCTATGCAACATATATACTTGTCCCGCCCCCCCCTTTCTTGCCTTCCCCCCCCTCCCCTACCTACTCCCCACTATCTCTCCCCCCCTTCCCCCCCTCCCTCTCCCCCCCCCTCCGATACATTCAGGTTGTTTCTTATGTTAAGGTATATATGGAAATAGGCCTATTCCATCACCTCCTTGTGGACATTATTGTCACCAACCCCCCCCCTCATATATATATGCTTCATATATATATATCTTTAAGACTAGTCATCGCGAATTAATTCTCCATTATTGAATAAACAAGTCCTCTTCATTCATTTAAATACTCCTGGAGTTTTATAGATGTTTTTATATAGAGAATATATGCGACCTCCTTTCAACAAATCTAACACTTTTTAACATTTTTATAATATTAAAGATTTTTTAATCCATTTTTTAGTAAATTTATAAATTTTTCATATTTTTATATATATTTTTTATAATTTCACATATAGTACAGCAGTAGCCTACTATTAGCTCACCATTTGAGCTATAGCTCAGCGAGTTTGAATTTCTGCAGTTAACAGAGTCTGCCTTCACATAGTTTACTATGGAAACGAATCTCCATGAAAGATATGAGACTGTGATGAGGTCTGTTTGCCCCATCACCATGGAAACATACCAGCAATTCGGCCCTCCCCCATTGAATATAGCGATGCCAGCCTTTACCAACCAAAAACATGGCCGCGCACATCGGAAATTGAGTTATGGCCGGCGCGGCTACAAGAAAATGGCCGCCAATCTATTCCTATGGGAGAGACTATTTAAGACCAGTATGAGCCTATTTTGTTTTATCCCCTGAAGAAGTCACGTGATCGGTGACGTCACGCGTAGGGACGGAATAGGCTTGTTTCTTTCTTTGCTGAAAGCATTACGAGCTCGCTGCTCGTAGGATACAACGCTGTGTTAACTAACTGCTTAATGTGAGTACCTTGTCTATATGTGTACATGAATAAAGTGACCCCCATGAAAACATACTTCACTATTTGGGTACTTTGTCCTATATTCTATATACATTTGAGATGAGATGTGGAGGAGGAGCTAGGAGCCGCACAGTCCCAGGACCCCAACTAGGACCATAGCTAGATACATCCAGCCTGCAATAGGATCCTGCAGAGTCGGCAAGCGTGGATATAGAGACGCAGTAGAGACCCAGGACCCTGTGACCAAACAACTTATATGCGGTTGACCTAGTACCGCTAGGTAAGGGGCCATTACCTACACTAGCGCATGCTGCACGAAGAGGACACTGAGGACACAGAGTGTTTTGTCTACATATCACCACCCCACTGTCATTTTATTGCTGTGTTTGAGCACTTTCATCTGTGCACCATTGACAAGATTTGTCTTTGGCTGCACGTATTTTCTGGACACTATATTACCTTTTGGACACTAGCAATTATATTGGATTATTATATTTATTTATTTATTTGATCACCCACACTGAGTTTTCACTTTGCACTTTCTGCAACACCAGGATTTGGCGATTATGCCTTTCTTGTTTCTTCACTTGATGTATTGATTTTTGTAATCCATTCATGCACTTTATTATACTTATCAGTCTGTATTATTCTATTTAAGGCACAAGAGCACCAGCACTTTGATATATTTTATTTATTTGATTGAATGATTTTAGACATATGTTTTATTGCTTATATTTATGTTTTTCACCTGGTTGGATCAACATATATTCAAACCACTTGCCCCTACTTCTAGCCATCACACCAACTCATGCGTTTTAAACACCTTAGTTCATGCGATTTTTATACGTATATTTATTCCATTTCACTGAGGCCTCCTGTTCTACAACAATAAGATACTATTAATAAGTATAGATTCTCTGGTTAGCGCAGCACCCCCCCTCTCTTTTTTTATTTCATTTGTTTCGGGCTTTTGTCTGGGCCCTTGTTTTGGTGCATGCAGCTGTACAGTTGCAGTCTCTGAATTTAGTTTGAATTTTGTACGATTACTACACTTTTTTCCAATTTGGTAGCGCAGGAATAGCTCCCGTTTTTCTTTTTTAGGAGGGGTTGTAGTTTGGGCAAAGGCTTCCTGGATTTAGAGGTAGTGTCTATTGAATAATCAGCCGTCATATTATAGTCTCCACACATAACCAAGGAACCTTTTCAGATTTTGGCTATTCTACAAAACAGTCTTTTCAGAAAACGAATTTGATGGGAATTGAGTGCATACAAATTCACACTCGTTTATTGTTGAGTGAACCTATTAGGATTAGATAGCGCCCATCCTGGTCAACCTGGGTAGTTTCTAGGGTAAAAGCCACCGAGTCCTACTTTGTTGAGGCAGAGGCCAGAAAGATGTGGGGGAATTTTTTATGATGAAAGAGTGGGGTATCAGAAACTGAGAAGTGGGACTCCTGTATACATAAAACATCGGCCTGGAGTTTAAGTGCCTCTTTCCAAACCGAGGCCCTCTTAGCAGGGTGGTTTAAGCCATTAATGTTAAAAGAGACAAACTTGAGCGCCATATATACAGGGTGAATTAAAAGGATTGATAGTACCTTGTATAAGTCCCGCAAAGTTCTTGTGAGAAGGGCACCCAAAGGGTGGACGTATGGTGGAGATCCAGCAGCCAGAGAGCAGAGTAATGTCAGGCCTTCCTCTAGGCATGTAATCACGGTAGTAATCCCTTCATGTGGAATTGTTAATTTCATCAGATATCCCCACCGGTAGAGAATGTTGTGGTTGCGTAAGGCTTTTGTTACCGGCAGTAGCGATTTGCGTTTTTGCATCGTGTACTGGGAAAGATCTGCATATAGCTGTATGCTTGAGAATTTTTCTGGAGGTTGCGCAGATTTGCGGAAAGCTGACATAAGCTGTTCCTTTGCGTGGAAAAAATGTACCCACATCAGGACATCTCTAGGGCTGTTGTCTGGAAGGTGGGATGGCTTGGGTAAATGGTGGATTTGATCTATTGCCAAGTATGACTCTGGTAGTGAGAGTAGGAACGCTTTCATGAGGTCCCGGGCATAGTGTTTAGTTGTGCTGGTAGTACAGCCCCGGGGACCCCCCAAATTTTGACATTATTTCATCTGGACCTGTCCTCCAGGTCTGCCATTTTAGATTTGAGCCAGGCAAAATCGTCAGATTGATCATTGTGAGCATCCACCAGTGTGTTGTGAGTGGACGCAAAATCGCCCATTTTCTTTTCAATATGGTCTATCCATCCTCCCATCTCCCCCACTTCAGCCTTAAAATTGATAATGCATTGCATCATATCCGCATGTTGGGAGGTACGCAGGGAGATGAGCATGTCTTTAAAGTGGTATCTGATAGAGGCTTATCAGAAGTGGGGAACTCAGTAATGAAGTCTGCTAGCTCCCTAGTGTCCTCCATTGAATCCTGCCATGTGCTCACCTGCTGTATGTCTTCAGCTATGCAAGGTCTGGATTTTGCTGGGCTTCTGGAGAGTGGAGTAGAGGCACCTGGAGCGTGTTGGGCCATTCTACTTTGTGAGCCCGGGCTCAGTGAGGCAGAGGGAGATGAGCCAGAGGAAGCATGAGAGCCGGCTCCTGCGCCGGTGTCATTTTGGCTGGAATCGCAAGCCGCGATCCAGGCCCTTTCACAACATGCTTTGATGAATTCATCCATAAAAATGAACACAAAAGAGGTAGGTATAGTGTGTATGGGTTTGGCAAAGTCAGCAGATCATGGTAATTAGGGAATGATGAAAGAAATACAATACAGTAACAAACATTAAATACATATAATGTGATGTTAAAGGAGAAACCTTACCTTAATATAGTCCTTCTGCAGGACCTGAATGATGGCAGAACAGATCTCTGGAATAATGATCCCCAGAGCCTGGGGGGAGATACCTGTGGAGAACTTGATGTCCCGCAGACTTCTCCCCATCGCCAAGTACCGCAACGTGACGTCTAGCCTCTATTTGGGAGTGATGGCTTGCCGCATTTAGGTGTCCTGCCTTGTAATATAAGGGGACAGAAAAGCCAACAAACGGTGAGAAACAGGGTCCGGCACCCGGAGATAATTCCTGAAATCATCAGGATTATTCTCACGGATCTCCCACAACAAAGGCATGTGTGAAAATTGGTCACACTGGAGCAATTCTTCGTCCATGAACTCCTCCTCCCCCTGTTCATGGACTAAACTTGGGTCAAAGTAAGAACCCCAACACCAAGCCCCTGTACCGCACAAACTCTACGATGAGTGGAACAAATCACACTTAACGACAGATATAGGAAGACCTGAAAATATAGTATAAAATGAGTAAAAAGGGGAAGGTATTAGTGACCATAAGATGGATGGGAGGGAAGAATGAGTTGTAAGAGTGAATGGGTATGAAAATAGATATATATGTTTATATTGGGGAAGAAAGAAAGAGAAAAGATAATGTAAACTATGTAAAAGAATTTGCAAGTAAATTTTCTGTAATAAAGAGTTTTGAAAAACAAAACAAAAAAAACCTCTACGATGAGTACGTACCCGCAACATGGCTAGAAAACAGTCGGCTGGTAAGAACGAACTAACAGAACGCATTGAAAATCAGAAAGGCCTGAGAAGAGCAAGCTGAAAATCAGAAACGAGTGAACAAGAACGCACTGGGAATCAAATACGTAATATAAAATACGCACTGAAAACCAGATTTGAACTGACTACACGCACTGAAAACCAGATACGAACCCATGAGCACAAACTGAAGAGCAGTAACGATCTGAAAAGCACAAGGCTGAAAAGCGCAAATCATCTCCCACCAAACTTTTACACGAGATTAGCAGAAGGAGCCCAAAGGGTGTCGCACTGGCTATTGAACTTCCTCTTTATAGTGCTGTCATACGTGTTGTACGTCAGCGCTAAGGATGAGCCGAACACCCCTCCCGGTTCGGTTCTCACCAGAACTTGCGAATAGACCAAAACTTCTCAAGAACTTTAGAACCCCATTGAAGTCTATGGGACTCGAACTTTCGAAATCAAAAGTGCTCATTTCAGAGGCGCATACGCGGATGCCTGAAAGAGCAGTCGCGCTTTCTTAGAGCTCCGCTCCTGGGATAGACGCACCGGAGAATAAATAGTCTATTCGTCGCCGCCAACGACTTCAGCTACTGCCGCTTACCTCCTGGAACTTTCCGGTACGAAACCATGGTCCCGAGAGGCCCTAAATTGAAGTATAAAGCTGGTAATCCTAAAGATACGCCGTCCAGGCCGGCATCTAAAATGGCGTCACCAGGTACCTCACAGCCTGCCTCACAGCCTCCCTCACAACGCACCACACAGCGCGCTTCTATTCTCCTGCCACACAGCCTGAATACACAGAACTCTGAATCAGATTCTGAAGCTGGAAATTTATTATCTATACCTCAATCTGGCATGTTTAAACAATTCGAAATAATGCTAAAGAAAGCATTGAAACAAACATCTGACCATATAACAGATAAGCTTACCAGAGAGATAAGGGAATTGGGACAGAGAACAGATGAACTAGAGGTGCGGGTTGATGAAATAGAAAATCACACACAGCAATACATTGACGAGATTGAATACCTCAAAGAGGAAAAGCTTATCCTGCAATCTCGTTTAGAAGATCAAGAAAATAGAGACCGTCGTGCGAACATAAGAATTAGAGGAATTCCTGAGAACATTCTAGATTTACAGACCACAATGCTTGCACTTTTTCAGGAATTACAGCCTGACATCCCGGTCGAAAGACTAGAAATGGACAGAGTACATAGAACCTTGGCCCCACGCAAATCTAACGGTCCCCCTAGGGACATAATAGTTAGATTTCATTATTATAGAGCAAAAGAGCAGCTACTCGCCCCAGCCAGAGGGAAAAAAGCACTTGTCTTTCAAGGTAATGAATATCAGCTTTATACAGACCTCTCCCCTATTACAGTAGCCAAGCGACGTGCACTTAAGCCACTATTGCAAGTTCTTCAACAACACCAAATTGTATACCATTGGGGGTTTCCATTTTCACTCCGATTTACACACCTTACAACCAAATATGTCTGTCGCTCCTCAGAAGAATTACAATCGACTCTGATCGACATGGGACTTTTAGATACAGGTAAAAATCAAAAAGTCGCGCTAGGAATAAACGTGACAGCAGGCTAATGCCCAAACAACACTCATAAAGATGAGGGGGTGACGAGTGAACAATAAATGAATAAAATATAAAGAAGTGCTAAGTAATGAAAACATGCACTATACAAACACAACAAAGCTAAAAGTAAAAAAACTATGTCTGTATGAAAAATGAATAAATATTGAATGACACAATTATCAAGACAATATCACAAATAATGATAAAATGATAAGAGAACAGATTTGTGGCTGTAACGACTAAACCAAAATAAACATAAGGAAAAAATAAACCCAAAAAAAGTCCATGGCTAAAAAATTGATATTAATTAAAGTCCATCCGTGTGAATAAACATGCATAAATTGTGGCTTGTCTCCGGGTGCTCTGTGGATAATTATAACAAAAATCTTGCTGTGATGAAACCAGAGTGTGTAGAAAGACCTCCACCTCTTAGGAAATAGCTGCCTCTAACCAGATAAAATTGGTCTCTTAATTACAGGAGACCTAAGGGGGCGGATGGCTGCAACCCCAGCCAGGGGTCTTTGAACAGGACACTCAGCGTTCAACTCCAGGGACTCTCTCCAACCAGCATCAGCAGATAAGGGAATGAGACCATGCAAAAAACAAAGTGCTCCACATAGCATAAAATCCAGCGATTTATTGTATATAAAATAAGAGTTGCACTTACAAACAGGTTGCAGTTTAAAGCGTGTAGAAAAAAGCCGGCCGGCTCCGAAGTATCCCGTGTCTTCCGGGTATGAGAATCGCGGTGTCGTCGGGATGTAGCTCCTCCTCCCTACGTCGTTTCGTCACAAGCGGACGTGGTCACGGGATGTGAGCAGCGTCCCGACGCACCGCATTAAATAGACACCTTAACAACATCTCATTAACACAACAAAAAAGAAGCGCCATCTTATCTGAGGGAAACAGTATGGGCAAAAATAAACATAACAATAGAGCATTACCTTAGTGATACGTATTCAGGGCAAAAATAGAAGGTATATGAAACATCTTTGCCAAGACTATCAAAGACAGATTATATGTGGCCAAAGAATTGCAGAACTACTATTGCACTGGATTGGTTAATTAAAACCAAACAGAAAAGAGAAAACTGATAATGATAAAAATAAATGCAGTCCCCTTAAAGTTGCAGGGCTGCACGTAGACAAAAATAATATTTGTTAAGCGCACGTATCTATATATTGAAGGAGAAAGTGCACAAAAATTATTAATATTGGCCTCAAAATTAAAAATTTTTTTTTATAAAAAATAAAATAACTATAGAAAAAAATTTTTTCTTTAATAAAAAAATTAAAAAATCCAAAATATGAGTCAAAAACTCGGCAATAAGCATAACTACATATAAAGGTATTTGTCTCATATAAACCGTTTCCCTGAAATGAGTAGGCACTCCAAACCAACTAGTCATACAAACCTAAAGAAC